>WAAD01042439.1:181634-368441 GCA_013389945.1 Fregata magnificens
TGCTGAGGGTGCACTCAATCCCCTCATCCAGATCATTGATGAAGACATTGAACAAAACCGGCCCCAGAACTGAGCCCTGGGGAACACCACTCGTGACCGGCCGCCAACTGGATTTCACTCCATTCACCACCACTCTCTGGGCTCGGCCATCCAGCCAGTTTTTTACCCAGCAAAGTGTATGCCCATCCAAGCCGTGAGCTGCCAGCTTGTCCAGGAGAATGCCGTGGGAGACCGTGTCAAAGGCCTTACTAAAGTCCAGGTAGACAACATCCACAGCCTTGCCCTCATCTACTAGGCGGGTCACCCGGTCATAGAAGGAGATCAGGTTGGTCAGGCAGGACCTGCCTTTCATGAAGCCATGCTGACTGGGCCTGATCCTCTGGTTGTCCTGCACCTGCCTGGTGAGCTCACTCAAGATGAGCCGCTCCATGGTCTCCCTGAGCTCAAGAAGATTTATTGGTTTTACAGCAAAGTGAGCTGAGTAAGGTGATGACTTTCGCAAACAGACCCAAGGAAGGTTGTAAAACTTTCTGGGCAAGTTTTAAATGTAAAATGTAATTGTACAAACAATGTAATAGGTAATTCAATACACATGATCCAGATATGTATTACAATTTCATTTTAACCTGGAGAATTTACCTGTGTGAGAGAACCTTTAATTAAAAACATTGTAATTTACTGCTTTATTGCAGTGTACCAAAGGTAAGGTTTCCATACCATGCATGTGTCTGCCAAAAGACACAAACCCTAACAGGATAATCAAGTAACTACAGCTCACAATATATGCATTATGGGGCATAGGCTTATTGAAATAATTGCAAAGAATCCTCTCTAAATCAGTGGCCTTGGATTAAAAATTAAAAAATCCCAGCTTCCTTAAAACGCTTATTATTATAATTTTTTTTGCATGCTTCTAAGCATTTCGGTGCATACTGAGCATATGATATTACTCCACTTTTAAATCCAATCCTACCCTCTATGAGGAAAAAAAAAAATCACAGTACACGCACATGCTTATCTCCCACAAACACAATCCAGAGGTTGTAAAAACTCTTGTATCCCTTGGGGGATGTTAAACATTAATAATAATTGGGATACGCAAAGTCAGTGTCCTTATTGGATTTGTACACATGTAGCTGAAAGTAAGTATTGAGTGAAGTGAAGGCTCAAGAGACCTTAGGAAAACCTGAATAAGTGATTATTCAAAATCTAGGAAAGTTAAGCCAGCTAGAAATATAATAAATGATCACTCATATGACCTGGCATCTACATTCACCACAGTGTTGCTTAATGGATAAATACACCAAAACACACCCAGAAAAACAATAAAACTAGACTGGAGTTGGGAAGGATCAATATCTTTTTGACCCTGCACGTGACCATGTTGTACTTTGAACAATGTCATTTAATTGGTAATATGCATTAACCTGCCCTCCAGATTTATTAACAATGGTAAAAATTATAGCTGTTTTCTCCTTTGTCACCTTCACTTTGCAGCCAGAGAATTTATCTTGATGACCTCCTCTGGCAGTCAATGCTACACAATGACCACATACAGCATATATAAAGATTGCTATTATCTTTTGTAATTTATATCCTCCTGTAATGACATTGAGTATCCCAACTGAATGTTTTGAAGTTCACCCATCACTTATCATAACTTCATAGCTAGATGACACGGACACAGCGTACCCGGCATGAATAAGGAGGTGGCCCTCATTCCAGGACAATGCCCAACAAATGAAGAAGAGACTCAAAATTACTTGCATCTTTTTAACTGTATAGGAAAATAGAGTGTATGTTTTCAAGACTTACCTGAGGTTCCAGGAGCAGAAGTGGTTTTTTGTAGAGAGATTGTAGAAGAAAAAGACCATCCCTTAGTAGATGAACCATCCAAACTCTCATTTTGTGCCAATTGTGTTCCACTTGCTTGTGTAGCTGGAAATGAGACAGATATTCAGGTAAGATACACCTGTACAAGCATTGTCTTAGATCCTGGACCATCCCTCAGACAAACACTCCCACCATCATAGAAGGGACTTAAGGTCAGAAAGCACTACAGCTTCTGGTAACTGCCTGTCAAGTGATGAACCATCCCTATGGAGTTGTTACTACTGGCATAGTTGAGGCATCTTTAAAGCACATCCTAGCATCAGAAACAGCCTCGCATCTGTGCCAGAAGACAGCCTAGAGCACTGACTTGGGAGCCCAGAATAACTAGACAGTCTTGCACCAAAAGCAACACAAGCAGAAGAGGGAAGCTCGCTTACTGCCCTCTGTCTTTAACTTTCATTTAAAAATAAGTAGATAATTTAAAAAAGCAAGCTTCAGCCACAACTGTCACATAATGTGATATTGTAAAAAGTTTCAGGGATTGTAATTAAGCACAGAGTTAATTATTTCATTCTGTGCTGTTAAGGCCTAGGAAATAATATATCCCTGAAAATTAACGTATGAAAAATTAAAGTGTCTTATTTCCGCTCTCACACAGCCAACAGAAGATCAAGGCCATCTGTCTCACAAGATTTGCAGCCTAAGGTGAGTCCAAGACGATGGTGCAGGGCACTGCCTGAGCCCAGGGAACCGAAGGTCACTGAATGACAACAAGGAAGAATTTAATCTGTTCCAGCGCAGCTAATAATTCCTATGTCTATGCTCAAACCTCACCATAACAACAGGCAAGACAGTGCCTACTGAATAAAACATAGAGGTGCCCAAGAGTAACCTTATACTTCCTTTCTGATATAAATCAGAGATGCGACTGAGCTGTAAACTGTTTTCAGTGCCTCTTCATATGAATTTCAAGCACTGGAACTAAAACAACTTTAAGACATGTTTTAGTCAAACGAGTGCAACATCATGCACATGCAACATGTGAATCCTGAGGAATGCTTCATCACATGCTTTCTTCAGAAACTCTGATGATCAGTTTGGTCCCTCAAAGAACCCTTTTCTCAGGGAAAAAAAAACCCCAACATGCAAGGGTCCTTATTCTACCACCACACACCTTTAACTTGGCCCTTCCCTTCCCCTCTTGTTAAGTGCAATACCTTGGAGAGGCAAGCTTCAAAAATCAATGAGCTAAGAAAGAGTGAGCTGAAGCTGCTAGAGTCAGGGGATTCATACAACTTTGGGAACTGAGAGCAGCTGGACAGCCAGGGATGGTATCTGTGAAGGTTGAGGCATGGAAGGAAACTGTACTGAAAATTATGCAAAACAAGCTTAAATGCCCAAAACTTTCACTGGGATTCTAGTGATGAGAAGCATAATTTCACTGCCAGCTCCCTCCAGAAACCTCAGCATTGTACCCCTTCAATATGCAAGCCTAATCTGCAGTAGAGATGCATGTAAAAAGCCCATCTACCTCATTTTTACTATGGTATAATGCAAGGATCTGAGAACTTTAATAATTCCTGCATTCTCATCATAGAAGCATTGAATGAATCTTTAAAAGCAACCTTTTTCCACTTTTGGTTCTTACTGTGGTTGCTTCAGACTCAAATTTTAAATGTCGAATTTTAATCTGAGATCAATTAAAAGAAAAGGCAAAAAACCCAAAGAAGCTCCCTCTCCCTTTGAGATGCATGGGCTTGTAACAGTAACAGCAACCATCTTGTGGCTCCCTTATTATAAGTTAGTAAAAGCTTGCATGGGAGAATGAAAAGTAAGGCAGAATAACAGTAAGCCTTTATGTGCAGAGACATTCAAACACAAATATGCTTTCTGAACACTGCAAAACAATCAGGTGTGTGGGAGAGATGAGGACGGAGGCAGCCAGTTGCCTTGTAACCCCACAGAGAGCTGTTTTCCCATGGGGATCACACATTCCAGGTGTCCTATCAGTCCTGGCAGCAGCCCAGCCTTGGGTGCTCCTCTTGTGTTTGGGAGCTGCGAGAACAGATTGTTCTCGGGAACATGGGCTGTGCGCTGGATATGCCTCGGTGGGGGATCGGGGGGGGAGGGATGATAGCATTTCCATCTAATTTTTTTTTTATTCAGCCTGGGTGAGATTATTCCTGCAACTTGGGTAGCACCAGGTATGACTCACGCCTTTACCTAGGGCTTGGCGTGAAGCTTGCTGCATTTATTTTGGCAGACTGCAGAACAGGGTCCCTGCTCCTGGTGTCAAGGGGTGAAGTAGACGTGCTATGGTGCAAAAGTCTGTGTGCCAGTTTTCACCACTTCCAGGACGAAAAACGCAGCCTGGCGGGGAAGGTTCCCTTAATTCCACTGTACTACTGTAAGAGTAAATCCTAGCAACCCAATTCTCTGCTGACTTGTGGCTTTGAAGCGGCTCTTAAGCAGCATCCAAGCCTTATGCCTAATACACAGCACAGGCTCTACCATCAACGCATTTAGCAGATCGAATAGCTTCTGTGCCAAAAGCCTATGGGAACAGAAACATCCATATCTAGCCACTGCTCACGTACACAACGGCAGCACTCTGACAGCACAGTACGCCTGCTAGAAATCTGCCTTTTTGGTAAATCCCATAACTCATATCTATGCAAGGTTGAATTTGATCTCAACAGGAGGAGACAGCGCAAGTCCTTACTGTGGTGCCCGTGCTCTGCACGGGAACAGGCGGGGGACTCTGTGCGGGCACACAGTGACTCAGTTCTGCCGTCCCCACCGACACTTCGCTGCAGTAATTCATCACGCTTCGGCTCAGCCAGCTGCAGCAAAGATTTCTGCCTGCCTGGCAGGGGGAGGCCTGGGCTCACAGAAAAGCAGCACAGCAGAGGAGTGCGGCTGCTGCTGCTGCAAAAGCACTCACATCGTCGGCTAATGGGTTTGTTGTCAACAGCTGATTATGAATAAAAATGGTAAAGCAGTAAAGATTGTAAAATAGCTGTCCGAATGGGGCTGATTGCTGCAGCAGCAGAACTCCCTGGTGGTGATACAGCTCTCCCTGCTGATATTTTGATAAGATAAATGACGGTGCGTTATCACGTATTTGTCAAAGGGATAATCAACAACAGGGAACCTGAAGCTGCTCTGCAAAGCTGCTGTCTGAGCCTCAAGTATTTCCTTACTCTTTGTGCTCTGAAAACCCTTCATTTTCTTTAACCAGCTGAATTTCGACACACATCCTCACTTGATCTTAGCATGATTTTCTACTTAACCTACGTATAATCCACATATATTTTGGCATCTCCCAATAGTACTTTACATTTTCTTTACAGCAGGCTGCTACCTAACTAGCTTTGACACCATAAGATGCTTCAAGTAAGCAGCAAATACTCTGCATATACTCTATGCACTGCAAAGAGTATAGACATCTGTACGTGTGTTAAAACCTTACTTGGCCAATCAATGAATCAAGGAAATGCCTTTACAGGGCAGAAGGAACTGCACCCAAACCATGTTAAAATGTCAGCACGAGGGCTTTGTGAGATGGAAGACTAAACCTTCTCCCTTGAGCTGGTATCTTTAGCCTAAACACACATGTAGGCCTCGCCCCTGTAATCAACAGCCTGAGAAACCATTTGCATTAACGAATGCATTCATGAAAACTTTGAAAAATCCCAGTGTAGCAAAACCAATGCAACTTCACGCCTCTTCAGAGGAATGGAAATTGGCTAGGGAGGTAACCAAGCAGATCTCAGTTTCAATGTTTACACCCATAGATGATTACATCTGCTGTCTGCCAGCTTTACATTTTCTGGTAAGCAAAAAACTCCAAGTATTTCAAAATATATGTCTTAAAACATTTCTCTGCCTAACATGTCTCAGCAGCCGACTACACTTAGTGTTTACCTATAGCATGCGGTAACGACCTGAGGATAACTGAGCAATACGTGTTACCATAACCCTCTTCTGGTAGTTTACTGAAGTAAAGCTTCCTTCTTAATTACCAGCAGTTTGATAAAAAGAGAAAAAGTATCTCCTCCAGTCTTTTGTTTTCTCACTTTTTAATATTTAATATTTCGTTGCACCATGATGTATCATCATCCAGGACAGTGGCATGAGATAAATTAGAAAGACAACAGCCAAAAATCCACTCTTGCTTGTAATTTAGTACCTTGAGCACTGACCTTGCACAAGATGCTTGCTCCATATCCAAGGGAGGAAGAACATAATCTTTTGTTGCATTTCATTTCATATTCTCTTTGATAACTCCAAGTGTCCCAGAATATGAAATCCTGATTGCAGATGCAACTTGCCATAGTGTGGCACCATATAAATTCTTGTTTTGGGGCCTGGACTGCACAAGTGAGGTCACTCTGTTGACTAAATGTGAGCTATTGGATTTGACCCTTTATATTAATAAATAAGAAGGTTAAGGAGACAAGTCTAATTGCTGGCTTCCAATGTAATAAACAGGACAGGAGGGCAAAGTGGGAGAGATTGTACTTACGGCCTGCAGAGGAAAAGAATGCTGAAGACTTTTTAAAAAAAAAAAAAAAGAGGAGCGAGAGAGAGACAAAGTCATTTGCACAATTTCGAAAGCATGTGGAGCACTGGGGGCTCTTCCTGAATTTATAATAAAAGGTGACAGCAGCCACAGAAATTGCAGCGGAGACAGGAAGCCCTGTCAAATCTCTGCTGTGTGAATGCGATCATTCGCTGAAGCTTTTAGCAGGGATTGAAGCAGAGAAAGCGATGGCTTCCATTACAAAACAACAGAGGTGCCTACTTTTTATTAAAAATCAGTTGTAGTAAAGGCAAATTTTGAAGTGTCATAAACGCACCACCAATTTCTGCCTCCATCCCATACAGCCAGCCTAAAAAGGGGGAGAAGTAAGTGCTAGTGAAAAAGAAAAAGAGAGAGTAGACAACTTTCATCTCATGCCCATTTTGAGAGCAGAAATCTTGTTATGCCTGTGCTCGCTTCAGGGAGTGTGACTCCCCCAGCCCTGCGCTGCTGCTGGGGATGCCGGCAGGGGCTGGGAGGGTGCAGTGAAGCCACCGGCACCTTGCCGTGGCAACGCGTAGAGTGGAAACAGAGTTGGCTGTAGCCAGCAGCCAGACAGTGGTCGAGGGGTCTGTGGGTTTTCTACAAGGGCTGGCCACACATCTGCACAGCCCCTGTGCCCTGTCCCAAAGCCACTACCTTGTGTCCTGTCCCACCCCTTTGTGCTGAGGCCAAGGCTATGACTTTCTTGAAAGGTAGACCAGAATTTTCTCTTGAAAACCAATTTTAGTGGTTTTTATGTACACAGTTTTTCCAAATACTACTTGGCGTTGAAAGAAAATATAAAGTCTTTTAATGCAGGGCAGTTCCCAATGTCTTTTTTAATTTTCCTGTTTACAAAGGGCAGTGAGAGGCAGGTAAGGCCTGGTTTTAGGTTCATTTATCAATCATTTTTATCACAAGTTTTTAGCGGTTTTTTTGGCTTAAATGAGGATTTTTAAAAACAAATCACAACCCAAACAACTAGGGACTGAACTCTGGCTGGTGGGAAGAGAACACAAGAGGAAGAGAAAGGAGGTGCATTGGTGAAAACTTCACGCCCAGGCCCATCGTACCTCCAGCACCAGTTTTTCGGGGCATCAGTGCAGAGCAGTGGCCGGAGCTAAGCTGCACTGGCAGGTATGCCTTTCCTCATTAGCTTTCCTTTCGCTGCTGGGAGGTCCACCCGTCACCAAGGTTTATTTCCAGGTGGCTGTGCTGCTCCGGTACCCGCAAGCCAGGAACCTCCGCCAAACCGAAAGGACTAGGAATCGTATCTGTGATGCAATGCACCATGCTGCAGACTTTTGACAGGCCCACAGGGTCACAAATGTAAGCTTAAAAAGATTCTTTGTGGCCTTCGGTATCACTTCAGCAGCTTGCGCATTGGCCAGAATGTATCCTGTGACTCACCAATGCTGGCATTTAAAAGCCAAGCCAAAACACAAAAGACTTCAGGCTGACAATCAGACTACTCCCTACACCAAGCACAGCGGGAAAGCTGCATCAGTAGAAGATGTAACCGCTAAGTGAAAGGGTAATTGCTCTCCAGGCAGCTTAGCAGGCTCGGGTCCATGAGGGGTAGCTTTAAAGGAGAATTTGCACAGAGAAAGCACGCGGGCCGTTTCATACGAGTCTCTTTTTAGGCAAGGAAACCAAGGGAAGAGAAGTCAAGTTCTAATCATTTGTCACAGTTCAGTATGCTCTAAATATCAACTCCGAGAACACTGGTGTACCACTGACTGCTGAGTTAAATATCTGGAGTATTTCTTTTTAGTTTTTTGAGTCAATTAAGTATAAAAAAACCTGGAGTATTTCAAAACTCCAGTTCAGCAAAAGACTTGAGCAAATATTTACAGTGTAGTTCATAGGCAAAAAAGGGAGACTGAGTTTCATCGTGAGTTTACTGAGCTCCTTTTGGATGTTACTATACTTGCTTAAATTAATCCAACTACTTGCTGGATACGTGGGATTTTTTTTAATATTTTCTTTTTCTAGAATCCAATCTGATGCGCTGGGCCAACACACATGTTATTCTGAAGATTTATGGGGAACAAAAGTATTTCCTAAGATTGATGCAGGGTAATTAGTACCACCTCTCTGCTTTAAGTACTGTCACTCATAATAATATAGAACATAATTAACTGTAGCATTGTAACATCTATAAAAATAAAAACCAAAGGGGGCTGTTCTGACACTACTCTGATCACATAAAATCATTTATTTTTGACAAAATACTTATAAAAAAAACCACAGAAGAAAATAAAAAATGAAAACCCTTCCAAATACATCTCTCCCAATTGCAGGGAGATTAAAATCCTGTGCGATGGCTTCAGATCACCTCCACTACAAATTAAAGATATAACATTATTTGCGTAAGATTCTAGGGCAAGATTCATTAAAGATATGTAATATGGTAGGATGAATAGGTCTGGTTCCCCAGACCTCCAAATCCATAACCCAAACTACTCTTTTTGACCTCCTTTTATTGCTCCACACTGTTTTACAGAAATTTAGCACACAATAAATCAGAAATCTCTCAATGAAATTATCACTTACTGTTTGTTGTGCTGCCATTATTATCTGCTGCTGTAGTGGGCACTTTTACTGGTGGTTGTGTTGTTGTACCTTGTGTTATTTGTTGTGTAGTATGAGGTGAAGAAGGCATGGAGTCTAATAAAGGAACGACATTCAAGTTATTTCCTCAATTTTGCATACACATATATGCACACACACAAAACACACCTGTTGCCCTCCTTGCAGCCTAGTTTTAAATTATCAAAAGAATATTTCATTTAAATTGAAAATCAACAGGGACAGGGCTCCCTTCGCTCCAGAGAAAGCCACTCCCTGTCCCATAGGTGGGTCATCCCACTGATAACAAGCCTGTGATAATGCAGTTACAAGGCCTGGGTTGCAGCTGCCTTGAGCCTTACCAGGAGGAAGCTCCTGCACACACCTGCAAGATTTCACCAAAGAGTTCACTATCTGTAAAACAAATTCCCAAGCCAAGATGCACTGCTGCTTAATTTCCTGAACGACCACTGGAACAGCATCAACAATTAGTTCAAAGAAACTTTCACTTACTGGTTGTGATGGATTCATTTGTAGCTCTTTTTGCAGTTGTCAGCACTGATGCTTGCAATGTTGTTGCTTGTGAAGTTGATGTGTTCACAGCTGCTGTTACTGCAAGAAAGGCATTCACATCTTTATTGATTTATTTTATCATGCATAAATAAACAGCACATACCTCTAGCTGCCTTCTCTCACAAAGGCAGTGAATTTCTGTTTAAAGTCTGGCCCTTACACAGCTTTCTTACCCACACATTTTTAGGGAGGGTTCAAAGTGCATATGGTTGGTATCAGAGGGAAGGTTTGGCCTGTGGACAAGCCACAAGTTGCCCACTGAAAGTTAGCAGCTGTACCTTCCAGCCATCCCCTAAGGAAGAGGCGTATGCTCTTTGGGAGTTATACAGAGGTGCTTGCCATGACTGCCAAGGGAAGAGGTGAGGGGAAAGGAGCCTGGCGTGGATGGATGGATGGGTTCACTGTGCTGCCGGACTGGACTGCTGACTAGCACTTTGCTGCATACCTGTTTAATAGGAGGAGGGATGTAAACTCCCCAGAAAGAAGTGAGAGTGACTCACAGGAGCACAGCTTATATATTACAGGTTAAGAACTGAAGGGGAAGAGACTCTAATAATCTTTGTGCAAGTTTTTCCTCTTCTCCCTGCTGTCCACCTCAAGCCCCGCTTCCTCTGCACCCAGATTTCTGGGGAAAAAAGAGCACCTGACAGGCCTTCCTCTGAGGTGTGCAGCAAAGCTTAGGACATCTTGGATGAGATGAATAAGTAATATTTCCCAGGGTGAACTTGCTGCCCTTTGTAAGGTGGCTCCTGGTAGTTCTCTTCTCCAGAGGGGTGAGATTTGGAGGCTGAGGGGAGGGGAAAGGGCTCCCTCAGGCAGCAGGGATCACTTCCAGCTGCTGCTGGTACGGAAAGATGGGAGCAGAGTTGCCCAAACATCACTAAGGCAACAGCAAGGTTTAAATCAGCGTGTCTTGCTGTGCGTGGATGGCATACTGCAGGTCCTATGTGCCCCTGGCACATGCTCAAGGGAACAGACTGGCCAAATTGCTGCCGAGGGATCTGGGCTAAAAACCCCATAACTAATCATTTTAAGAGCCCAGTTTTCAATTCTGTAATCTAATACAAGCTGCTGTCACCTACAGAGGCTCATTTCAATCCCTGACAACAACCCAACATGTGTCCTACTACCTCTTCTAGCACTTTACATGGATGGGAAACATGATAGAAAAGGAACAAATTATGACATGACATGTCATTTTCCCTCATATGACTTGAGTACTTCTAAATGCAGTGTTCACACCAGAACTGTTAAAATATGACCTATACTTTCTTCCTCTGCTCTCAGTTTCCTGGCTGTTCACCTAGAATAGCAGTGCCTCAAAGAATGGACCTCCTTGGGAGCTTGCTCCACACCCACAAAGTGCTTTAATCTCATAGTGGGCTTCTGATGCTTTTCTCATAGGCATAAATAACAATACTGCTTTCCCTTCTGTGACAAAAAGCTGCAAGAGAAATTTCAGTGAAACATTTGAAGAGCTCATTCACTGTGAGGCCTTGGGCTTTTATTAAATGTCTTTGAAACAGACATGAACATCAGGGTTTTTGAAACATAAAAGAACTGCAACACAATTTGAAAGGGACTAATTCTTCTGCTGTAATAACCATAACATATGCATACTTCACCTGGCTGCATCTTATTCACCTCCGTTAGTAGCACTTCAAGTGTATACATCATTATCCTCTCAGTGCTTTCAGCTCCGAAACAGACTCATTAGTATCTCTAGATATCAAAAAATATAATCCTGTGTCCAAGTTTTCTTCTCTCATCACTTATTAAATGCAGCAGTCTTCAATATTCAAACTAACAGAGGAGTTGATATTTAGCTCGCAAGAATGAAATATGGTCATTTTTCATAACTACAAAGCTATGAAATAAAGAGAACCAAATGTGTCAGCTGAAGATGGCAACCAGAATCACAGACTTTTACCATATGAAGCAGGTATTTTCTGTGTTAAGTCTTCATAGTTTTAGGACTTTAAGTTTGGTCTAGTAAAAAAAAATCACAAACAAAAGAGAGAGAGAATGCAGCTTTTGAAACTGAGGCCACAAGTGCCAGCCCCTTACCCCCCAAAGTGATTCTTGACATCAATAGTTTCAAGTCACCAATAGCATTTTTGCAAATGACAGCTGTATGCACGTGTATTCTTTCCTATTAACTGAGGCCCAACACTGGCATATAGTGTGTAATTCTTTACTATGAAAGTCCATGTCCTCTTCCATCACTCTATACCCATCAAATCAGTTACTTCCTGTTGCCCGATCCCTTAACTGATGCTGTTTCCCAAATTATTCTTAATCTGATGACCTCTTGAACTATAAGTCTTAGCTAATTTTTTAATATCTGATCACACTTGAACCACTCCTTGAGAGCACAGGAACTCACAGAATTTCAGCCTTTGTCACCTGAAACAAAAAATGCAGCCTGCTCAAATTAACCCTCTTCTTACTAAGATCCCTCAATACTTTCTTCTCAACAGACTTTTATAAGAGGCCCAGGGAAATACATTGCTCTACAATCACCTTACATGAAATAATTCACTTAATTTCTCCCAGAAGTTGGAAAAGCTGAAAGCTAAAAAGGCAATGGGAGCTTCAGAATACCAGATAACAGTGAATTTGAACTCTTACCAGATTTTGATGTTGATGTAGAAACAGTTGCACTGACGGTACTGATCGGAACATCATCTTCTGAAATAACACAAAAAGAATCATATTACTTCATCCACCTTCCAGATCTATTTAGCACTACATAGGCATATAATGCAGAGAGCAGCAAGGACCTTCCTGAAAAATCAAGTTCAGAAGTCTATTAGCAGAAGCAACCAAATCATACAACTCCACTAGCAACCTTTTCAAGCTATATCGTCTCTTAGCTTTGCCCTCACTGCCGTAATGGGGACCATCTGCTACGGCCTCCCCCCTTGGACGGCAGGTTGTTTTCCAACAGGTGTTAGTGTCTCTAAGACTAGTTTGGAAAAAGCCTGGAGCAATTAAAGGGATTTTGCTAGCTCCTCCTCTCCTTCAGTACGACCACTGTTGCTCTGGGTGTTCAGGGTGGAGGATTAACTAAAATAACTGGCTGCAGGAGGAAGCGCCCATTCTCCTGCCTTGGAGGAACAGAGTTGTACCAGCTCCCTGGCTAGTACTAGCACTTCAGAAGGGGTTTTCAGCATCACCCTGACCCCTGTATGTGAGGGGAAGAGGAGAATTCACAGAACATGGCTCGGGAAAGACCAAGTTGAGTAATGACTGACTTTCTCCACTGCCCTCAAGGCAGTGCTCCAGCTGTTGGGAGTTTACTGCAGTAAATGATGCCAGTCTTAAAAATCCTAGGTCAAGTTAGTAGGTGAAAGTCCCCAATATTACAAAACAAACAAACTCCCCAAAAAACCCCCCCACCAAACGAAAAGCAAAATAATTTCTATATCTTCTGTCTGTACTGAAAAATAGTAACAGTATAACTCAACAAGAGCTTTAGCTTCAAATAAGATTTTCAGTCTTATTTCTGGGGTGTCCATATTTTTCTACTGAAAGAAGTTAAGGGGGTGATGAAGGGGGTGAAAAAACTACATTGAGTCAGAAACAGTGGCATTTCACAACCATTTTACACTGCTGTGAGACAAGGATGGGTACATTTTGGGAGGAAGAGATCAGCTCTGCGACTGAATGGGAGAGCAAAATGGCACAGGCTAATCCCCCAGTGCTTTCAGGTTTGGAGCGTGACATCCTGTCACACTGCATTAGCATACTGTAATATAGACATCACAAAACTGAGTCAGGACAGCATGTCACTATTCTTGTGTGACTCCATTCGTGGTAATATCTGCTGGCATTCTCTCTTTTTTTTGGCTACAGGGCAGAACAGTCAGCTTTGTTCCCTTTGCTCAGCATGCTGCGCTCTGATTAACATTTCACGAGCGCCACCCAAGTCCTGCCAGAGTCACAGATCTAACCTGGAAAAAAAAAAAATACATAATACAGTTGCAGGAGCTCTGCAGGCACATATTAAGGCCTAGTCAGATGAACCCTTACGACTCCTCTTCAAGCAGTGTAAGGTGTTATTGGACCTCTTGGCTGGGTTGTTGCCCCTTCCCAGTGAGCCCCACTCTCCTGGGCATCTCTTCTACGTACGCTGCTTCCTTTTCAATATCTTGTCACAGCATGTGCTGGCCCAGTTTGATACAGGTATATCCCATATGAAATTAAATCAGTTCCCTTTGGGCCTGCTGCTGCCCCAGCCCTACTCCCCAGGACACAAGAATACAGTCAGATTATGCACAGCCCTTTACCCAGTGCATTTAAAATACTGTTTTTCCTGCCATTTAGTTACCCAGTCAGAATAATGCTTCATAACCCACACTTGAAACACTTTGAAAACAAATTTTATCCAAATAGACCAAAAAGCAATCTTGTTTCCTTAGACAACGAGCTTTTTTCCATCTCTTCATTCTTATTACAAGCTGCTGACAAAGCTCCTGTAAAACCCCATGCCACCAGGCCACAGCACTAAAACAGAATGTTTTTTCAACAGTGCCTACATTTCATATGGTTTGTTATAACATCTCTCAGTAACTACCATGTCTGTAACACCAGCTAAATGCACTAGCTGGCCAATTAGCTCATTCCCTAACTCTTCCCTTAACTCAGCATGACTTTGTGGAAAGCCCTTTGCAATACTTAGATTATTCATCCCTTAAAGGCGTTCCATTTAATAATCATGTTGATAGGCCAAGATTTCCTCAAAACTAAAAAACCTGAGAATTTAAGTCACAGTTTTGTTATGATCCACAATTTGCTGATTTTATCACGGGCTAGAGATAAACTAAGGTAAATTTGATCAGCAGAGTAGAATTAAGTGGAGTTTTATGAATTAATTGTTTTCTTAAAATGGTGGATAATTAAGTATGCTTTAAAAACAAGTTTAAAGCAACATGCAAAAATGTTTAAAACTAGCCAGGATTTTGGGGGGAATTGGTTGATTAAAAGAAGCGATAGAACTGGTGGCTTATTACGCTCTTATTTGCAATGTTAAGTTGTGACTAAGGAGAATCCTACAGGGGATAAAAGCAAGAGATCAAAAATGACTGAGGAAAGAACTCTGGCCCACTGGCAAATTTAGATGCAGTGATCCCTTTTGATACAAGAGCACCTCGTGGTGTGGGAGTAGTCCAAATCTACTCAGCAAGTGCTCCCACACACAAACCTCTCCCATTTGCCATGCTCCCTGGCAATAAACTCAGCCAAAAGAGCATAGGTGACCTGTGAGGTAGCACCCTTGCATCTCGAGAACACGCGCAGAGCTAAAAGGTGCTCAGATGTGGCACTGGGCTGAATAAAGGGATGATGGTGGTGGTGGTAAAATCCAAAAAGAAAAAAACATGTCTAAAAGTAGATAACAAGGTGAGAAGAAATCAGAACTGGGAGAAAGATAACAGGACAGGAAGATGATGAGAGGGGAAGGGCAGGAAGGTGCAGAGACAGTAAGACAATAAGGGTGGCAGGGAAAAATAAGCAGGAATTAAGAAGAGCTCAAAAAACATTTGATCCATGGCCACAAGGTGAAAAAGAAAAAAAAAGAGAAACTGTTGGGGTTTTTTTTTTTTTTTTTTTCTTTCAGGTTCACAGAATTTCCCTTGATTGTCCTCTCTGGCTTGGATTTAAATGGTACATTTGTTCTAAAGTTAAAGCAATGGTGAAATTGTTTGTATCTGGTCTTCAGACATGATTTCAAAATGAACGAACTGAAACACTGAACATACTTTCTTTTTTAAAATTCAGAAGGAGTCCCTGAGTTCAGCCAGGGTTGACCAACGGCCACAGTTGTCCTCGAACTGCAGCTTTTGATGTAGGCTTCAGTCTCCAAGGTCTGAGCTTGGAGCTCTCCTTTCTTCCCTCTCTCTCACTCATTATTTTTACCTTTACGCTGGGAAGACTAAGGTAAGCGGGTTTTGACCTTGTGTTTATTAGGTGCCTGTCATTGCTATAATCAAGACAGAAAAAAAGCAGAAATGACTGCTTGATATTACATCAGTAGTTCTGTTTACACACTATAGGATAGTAGAGGGCACAAACTACTTAGTTCAAAACACCACATGAAACAGCTCATACAAAAGTGAATGCCAAAAAGTCAAAACAAAAATGTTTTTAAAGATTAATAGATTGTTCAAAGTATATAGTGGTTATATCCATTACGTGAATTACTGAATTTAAATGCTGTCTGTTTTGGCATCAATATCTTGAAAATATATTTTGAAAATAAATTATTTTTATGGAAAAGTCGCTATCACTACAGAAATAGTGAGTGAAACAGCCTGTTTGACATTTTTTCACTTGACCTTGCACTAGGTAGACAGGAGCATATGTTCATAATAAAATCCCTCCATTCAGATGAGCACTGGTGAGGCCACAGCTAAAGTAATTGGTTCAGCTTTGGAAGGGTGTTGAGAAGGTTGTGGATGCCTGGAGCAGGACTTAATGGAGAACCCTAAAAATCGTCAGAAGTCTAGAAAAAATGTCCTCTCAGGGAAGATCACAAAAATTGCATTTGTTTAGCCCAGAGAGGGAAAGATTAATAGAAGGCATGATAGCAGCACTCAAGTAGGTGAGGGGCTTGCAACAAAGACAAAGGAATAAACCTCTCATTACGCCCACTGAGGATGAAACTAGAGGTAATGGACAAGGGAAGTTTGGACTAGAAACTTTGCAGGTTTTTAGGTGCCTGTGGCAAGCTGACGGCGTAACAGCCAGAAGCTAGTGTTTTAACCATTTTCCTGATGAGGACGTAAGATATTCCCACACAAAAACCAGACCAATACTCAAAAGGCTGTAGCTGGGAGCGATTACCAAAGAGGAGTCCTGAGGAAACCTGTGCATGTTAATTCCCTACTTCAAGGCTATAAAGCAGAACAGGTGGTGTTGTTATATTATAGTTTTTATTGTATATTTTGTTATGTATATTTTGTTATGTATATTTTGTTATGTATATTTTGTTATGTATATTTTGTTATATTATGTCTGTTTGTGTGACCTTAGGCCTTTGCAATTATACACAAGTCATGGAGAAGTCAAAGTTGCTTTCTTGCTTTCTGTCTTTCCACACCATCAGAAATAAATAGTGGTCTTCCTCCAGGAAGCAAATTATAATTCTGCCAGCCCCCACAACCATGATAGAGCCTCCTGTAACAGCTGCTCCAGCAGTATCCGTGGGAAGGCCGTACACTTCATCTGACATTTTGTCCTTTCTGGAGAAAGTTATAGCTGTCCTTGTGAGAAAAGCTGGTGCTGACATTCTCAGAGTTCCCAATAAATAGCTGCTGCCTGACAATGTACAAAACCTGTTTACTCTTACCTTGGAGCCCTATTGCCTATTATGTTTTCTCTTTCATTTTCATTTATTGCTGCTTCATCTCTTCATTCTCTTATCTGATCTTTCCCCAGGCCCAGTGTAGTTCTCGCACTTCTCTTATTTCTGTTTTTACTCCTCACCCATCTTTCTTTCCTGGTTCATGACCTTCTACCCTAAACCTTGAGATAAATTTCTTTCTTCTTTCGTAATACCTTTTTGTGTAAAAGGGCCCACATCCTCCAAAGAAAAAAAATATGGTTTGCCTAGATGAGTAGTTCATCTCCCATCAACTAGTCATTGCACAAACACCACTCCCACATGCAGAGAGCAAAAACAAGTTTTGGACACTGCTCAAACCCTACTCAAGCCCTCCAAACAGAACTCAAGTGCACCTGAATACATTAATTTAGGGATCAAACTTAAGGTTTAATTCCTGATGTAGAAACAGGCCTTCTACATGGGCCTTCTAGCTGGTGAGGTTTAGCATTTAGGTGCTTTTGGGCTTTCCCCCTCAGTAATGTTTTGTGGAGGGCCAGGTTGCACTTCCAGATGAGGGGGAGAAGGCAGAGTGCTATAAGCAGTGTTTGGGAAACCCAGGCTCAGTTTCCTGCACAGCTTCGGGATAATATTCTGCCAAGACACATATAAAGTAGCTTTAAATTAGCTGCCACCAATGCTTATGGCTGGTTTGTAACAATACGGTGCTGGCCAGGTCTCCAAGGATCTACTCGACTTCCTGCATGTCTGTGGCATCCACGCTGCAGTATTGTGCTACCATAAATAGTGTGTGAGCTTGCCGGTTTACAGCTCTGCTGGATACATCGTCACAAATAAGATAAATGGCTACGACTGCAGAGTAGAGATTACTCCATCCTCCCTGGTGTGTCTATGTAGAACAATACAGTTTAATTACTTTAGAATGAGCTTCTGGAACTTAATCTGCCTCATTCAGATCAACTTGGGTATTTCTATGTATTTTGCCACGTAGACACTCCCTGTGTCCCATTTTCCAAGCGATAAAAGAGGAATAACAGTATGTTCTCATTTTCTAGAGGACTACAAACTGCAACACACAATGGCACCACACTCTAGCATTAACGGAGTTACGCAAGAAACAGAGAGATTTGCACATCAAGATCTCAACTGCATCTGCAGTTTTTACCATTTGGATTTTCCAGGATAATAATATGGATACAAGCTGCAACATTTGCATTTGCAACTGATCTCAGCTTTCTCAATATTTTGCTTTGTCTGGAGCATGTGTTCAGTGCAGGATTAACCCTCTGAAAATACTGCAGAAAGCTGCACCATAAGACAGAGCAAGGAATGGGATTAATTTTAGATAACTGTTGTTATTTCAGTCCTCCCTCTGCATTTCTCCAGCTTATTTTATTTCCACTAGACACAGCTTTTTTTCCCCCCACATTCTAATTGCACAAATAAGAGCTACCTAATACGAAGAGAAATGCATTGCCAGGAAATCTGCAGGTTCAAGACAGGCACGTTTCTAAGAGCGGAGGGGTTTATCTACAGTGTTTCAATAAATCTTAAGAACAGTCGTCCCTGTAGTACTGTCAGTTTCTTCTGGGGTATTTTGTTAAGACTGAAATCGTGACATGAAACTTCCCAAAAATCAAACACCAACGTTGAATTGTGGTCACAGATTAGTCACTGGTTGGCTAAAAATGACTAACCCATACTATGCAAATTATTTAGAAAACCAGCAAGCACTGCAAAAAATCTTAGAGGAAGCATACATGCTTTCAGATCACAAAAACTTCTGTTTGGGATGTACTGTTAGAAGAGGCTTAAGTGCAATTTTAACAGTATTGTTTGAAACCTTTCTTCCTATTCCTATTTTTTCCTATTCAAAACTTCTAAGATCACAAGTACAAAATCTATGAATTAAACATTCAAGAACTAAAAAAACCCCCCATAATATTAAAAACCTGCAGATATTGTGTTCTAAAAGAATTAACTTGATAAAACTAAAACTCTTTCTAGTACATTTAATCCTTATGGACTCAAACTTTAAATCTTTCAGCTAGATTTTAAGTGGGATCACTGATGTAATCCAGTGAATGGCTAGAGCCGATAACTGTGTAGTAAAGGATGTTAAATTAAACAAAGCCGTTTGCAAACTTCATGAATTTGAAGCCAACTCAAAGAAAAATACACAACCTTCATGTCTTCGTATTTCTTCAGCATGCTAAAGCAATACACAAGGCATGGGGTGCCTCACACATACATTCAGATGTGTTTGTAATAGTATCTGCACACAACTATTCGCACTGTGATAGCACTTGGTGAAAGGAAAGCTGCGTCCCTAATAGTCCCGTGCTGGATCACCGCCACTGCAATATCGTCACAAGACAGAGTTGCAAAGTGTTTTTCCAGCCTGGTCTCACAACGCTTTTGCACTTCTGCAAACGCTCTTAACACAGCCTTCTGCAATATAAGCCATTTTCCTCCTCAGGATTTTCTCTGTTGTGAGTATCTTTCAACAGCGACTGGAAGGACTACGTGGACCCTGAACAAAGTTACACCAGTCATGTTTAAAGGGAACCCCTGTGAGATGTAGTCAGATACTACAGCCAATTCTAAAAGCCATAAGGCAGGGAGAGAGACCACGTTCTTTGCTGCCTGATGCCAACCAGCTGGAAGCCTGTGACTCCTGCTGCCTAGGGAGGTGGGAAACCACCTCCCTTTTGCCAAGCTGTTACCTACCTTTCAGTCACGCCTCTCTTCAGCAGCAAACTGAAAACGTACTATGTAAATCCCACATGTTGAGATCTTACATTTAAGTTCAACTTTCTACTTCTCCACAGTAGCTCCTGGTCCTGGTTTGCAGGCTGCTGTCACAGGGCAGAGGTGACCTGCTACAAAAGAGTGGGAAGACACATGGGCAGGAGCATGGGGGAAGACACCAAGGCAGGAAGGAGGAGCTCCTGGGCCAGAAGGGCAGAGCACCCTCCCTGCAGAAAGCAAAAGCACCTGAAAACAGGAGAGAGAGGAAGACGTTAGGGAAGGGAGAGCATAAATGCAAACCCCCGTAGCCGGAAAGGGAGACAGTGACAGGGCTGCTCCTGCATGGCCTGGGAACGGACTGCAGCAGTTGGGGCAATGTGGGACTTGGGCTCTGCAGAGGAAACACAAACCGGGTGGGCTGGAGGCACCCGGCAGCAGGAGCTGAGGAGAGGAAGGAAAGGGAGGGAGCTGCTGCAATTTCTCCAGCAGGGAACGGGGAGAAGGCAAGAAACGCAGCTTTGGTGCCAGCACTGCCTCAGTGCTCCTTCTGCTCGCCCAGGCATGTGGCTAGCATGACCCAACACCAAGCACTATCAGAGAGCTGCTGGGAATTACTAATTCCCCAAGCAAAGAGCACTGTTTCCACAAAGCCTGCTCAAAGCATCCAGCAAACAGCTCCTGCATAGGGAGCCACCACACAGAGAAATACTGAAAAAGCAGCTGCCGAGGGTCGGGCTCAGCTAACATGGCTGTAGGTTCTTGAGGGCTCCCCCTCAACGAAAACAGTAATGAGAAGGGTTGGATGCGTGCCCCTGTGTTTTACTGAGTATCTGAAACAATCCAAGCATGCTTTGCCTCTTTGCACATGTGGACATAGAAACCTGGGCACTCACCAGCCAGTTTCATAGTTTCTTTTATTGACTCAGAAGAAATGCAAACTCCCTATCAAGGGCTTTTAATCACAAGCTTTCTCAGTGCACTTTCAGCTCCTACGTGAAGCTTGGTGGGTATCTTTATTACTATGTACTACAGAGGGATGAGTCCATTGTTTGCACTCCATAAAATAATAAATGTGCTCAGCATGCTCATCAGCACTCCAGCCTGCCTTGGACAAAGGCTCCAAGCTCTGCGCTTCTCTTTATTTAAACTTGTTAAACCTATTTAATACATTTTAATTAAACCCTTTAAAGCTATTTAAATCACCAGATTGTCACCCTTTGATGGCGATATATTTGTCTGTCCATGTGTAAGATAAAAAGTAGGAGTTACTAAGGGTTATTTTATACTATGAAAAACAAACTGCCACCCCCCTTGTGTTAGTCATGCTAAATCAATTTGAAAATGTCTTTAATGGGTGCATTTTTATATAGAAAGAGCTTTTTACATACTGTGCAATGCTGAGTAGAACAAGAAAAAGAAAGGAGAGCCCCTTCCCCTGCAACAGGAAAGAACAGGAGCGTTGGTGTAAGTCACCCCCACCCAGAAAGTGGAGAGAAAACTACATCCTTCTCTGGGTAATGCTTACAATGCTTTTTCCTTACCATGCTATTTGCAAGCCTATTTTTGTTTCCCAGGAAAGAGTGTGTTTGGGTAGGGCAGATATGAAACAGCCAGAGTGGAAGCTGAGCCCAGGTCAATCGGTCGCTCTTTTTCGCAATGTGCTGCAGCAGTTGGTAAAATCATAGCTCTTCTGCTCTATGTTTGTGATCCAAATGCATCTCCAGCAACATGACTAATTGTATAATTCAGGAAAGGGTCACTGCAGTGTCTGCTATAATGTATTTATTTTTAGCACATCCCGGATCAGCCTAGACACCCATTTCAGCCACACCCGCCCATGCCACTCTGTTCCTGACAAAGCTCTGAAAGCCTCTGGAGCATCAAAAACCTGTTCCATCAGAAAACTGCTGTGGAAACACTGTAAATGGCTTCTATAATTAAGGTAATTCCATGCTCAACTGAGTCCCTCTTCATCTTTTCCACATTGTCTAGAACAAAGGTTAAATGGTACAGAATATTCCAAAGGGAAAGACCAAAATGGGCTTTGCAAGCCCAAAGTGGTGTACAGTCTCATTGGAGTTACATGATATGCAAGGCTAAAGGACATACTTTGAAAATATCTGATTTCTGTAACTGGCACATACAGCTGATGAAGACCTCCTTCTCTGTGAGTATCTTGCAAAGCTGATTGAATGCTCATTTTGAATTTCTACCAATCTGATGCAACTGCTAAGCTCAGATGTGAAACTGAAATGCTTTTCTGACATGCTTTATGTTCCAAAGTAGGAATTAAAAACCCCAAAGTTGTTACTAGGAGAGCACTTGAAGCAGAGGGTCAGCACTGAGGACCTACACTATCAAACAGCGGTGAGAACTGCTGCGATAGCCATGCCTGCACCCGTGCTGATAACCAGCTTCCTAGTGGAGCAGAAAGTGGACCATACTCAGGATGCTCAGGCTTGTCAATACTCTGGGTCCCAGTCAGTGCACTGGGAAGTCATGGTGAGCTGGGAGCTGATCATCTCAGGTTGGTGACCAGCTGTAGACATCACTTGTACTTTTATTGGCAATTGGTGTAATTTTACTCCCCATGACAATTACAACTATTGTGAATGAGTTGTTCTATTCCCGCTCAAACCCTTCTGCTCTTCTCCCTTAGCCATTTCTTCTGTAAATGACCAATCCTCACTTTCCAGTTTTTGTACCTGAAAACAGTATTTTCTGCCAGTTCTTAGAAATGCAAGGTGAACGCAATTAGGGAGGGAGCAGACAGTGCATTACAAGAAAATGTCACTAAGCCAATAAGATAAATTGTGCACTAGTTCACCTGAATTCAACAGCATTGAGACGCACTAGCCACATGATGCCATTAGCACAGGGAATGGCTTGCAAAGGGAAATAACGGATTCCTCTGAAGTCATTTGAACTAGACAGGATAAAATGTGCAGAGAACCAAAAAACAGTCCTGCACCAGGAGATCTTTTGCCTCTAATAGCTGTTCTGTGTCCTTCCCTTGCTGTCATCGGCACATCTTGCGGATTGGGTTATTTGGCATAGATCTTTAATAAGTTCTTCTTCTTGTTACACATTGGAAACTACTCTAGCGAGTTGTTTCATGTGAAGCCCAACAGTTTGGTAAATACATTTGCTGCCTTCTAAACCTCAGCAAATATATTAATACCCTACTCTTGTAAGAAAAAAACCTTCCTGAAGAGAACCTAAAGCTGCTCTACTGTAACAGCCTTTCTGGGCAGCCAGCTTTTGGTGCTGGCTATAATTTCCAAGGTGTATGCGTTTTGTGGCAAAGCAGAGTTAAATTCCATAGGATGTCCAGAAAGCTCCATAATTCAAAGAATTCAGTAGTTTTCAGAAAGAGGGTTTAACAGTCCTGTGCAGAAATAAGTAACTATAATTGAATTGCATGCTGGCCCCAAACATTTCTTTTGACATGCCACAGACTTCGGCCTTTACGACCATCTGTAGGAGTCAAGGGGAAATGAGGTTTGGACAACTTGGTAGGAGATTCAGAGCACCTGTAATCCCTGGGCAAAAAAAAAGCCCAAATTTTGGCTTTTGGGGACTTTGAATGGCAGTGGAAGCATTAGCCATGTATGATGTCCAAAGTCGTCCCTCTCTACAGGACGTGACATGGGGAATTTTGGGGTGAAAGCATTTGAATTTCTCATTTCTTGCCAGAGCAATCCTCAACTTTTTCACCATTTCACCTAACAATGTTTGGTGGTATTTTTGCTTCCACAGCCTTTGAATGAGTTCGCAAACACTGGTATTTACAGTATTGCTGTGATATATAACCCAGGCTGAGATGAGGAGGGGTAATTCATCTGTCAAAGAAAGATGATTTCAGACTGTCCTCACGCTGGGATAGATAACACCACACGCATTAACATTTTGAAGGTTATCAGCACTGTATTTCAAATAAAAGCCTAGACTCAATGTTGAGCATGCGAAGAACTGGGAAAACTAGTAAAAAATGAAGGAATATGTGGGGCCCTGATCACTTCAGATAATTACCATGCATTGAAAACACACCTCAGCAAATAAGGAAGGTATTTTACGCAGGAAAATAATGCCAGTCCTTGGCCAAGAAGGTAAGTAAATCTCCTGGTACTGTTTTCCTCAGGCTAACTAAAATCCAAAGCTTTTGCCACTCTGATCAGTTGTTGCCTCAATAGCCAAACCTGCCAAGCTCAAATATGATAGTAACCTCCTGCTAAAGATTATGAAAGAAGAAATCTGCAGGAAGCATAAATATCTCATTAATATAATCAGGGATTTAATTGATTTAACCCTAAAGTTTTGATTACACTGACACTCCTCAAACCAAGTACCACACTGAGAAATCATGACATTAAGACAAACCGAACGTGCTTTTTAGAGCACTTGTAGAAATCTTCAGACGGCAAGGCTGGTGTAGTGCTCCCATCCCGGCAAAATGTGTAATTTCATTAGAGTGATAAGGCAGAAAGGTTACAGCAGATAAATATGATGCAAAACTAAGTGCCACTTGCTCCGTGGGTTCAGCAGCCTGAGGTGCGTTGCTATCTACAACATGCAGCTAACACCCAGGAGCATGTTAGTGCCATTGGAAAAAAGAGATTTAAAATTGTGGTAAAAATATTCTATTGATAAATAGGCTAGGATTTTCACCTGTACCAAAGTCAAGCAAGCATCCACTTTCCACATAAAAGCAGTCAGAAAATCCTTGCCCTGTTACTAGTTTGAAATGTAACCTCTGGAGCATTAGCTAGTTAGTCCGGCCTGAAAGGGGCCGTTGTCTAGCCTGGCTGCTGAGAAAAAAAATTATTTGGAATTAATTAGGACCCCTCCAGACCAGCCTCTAGTACATGTGCGGGTGGCATCAGAGGGCTTCCTACCCCCTTTCTATCTCTCCTGCAAGGGGACAATACCCCAGCAGATCACACCTCCTGAATTTTGGTCCCTTAGAGCCATTATATCAGCAAGTGATTGTCAGAGCACAGCTTTCTCACATGGGGAGGTAGGTTCAGAAGGCACAGCATAGAGATAGCATCATATTAAATTGTGTCAAACCACTTTTCCTATTGCAGGTAGGTCTTGCTGATACAGCGTGCCACTGTCAGGGCATCCAAGGATCCACTTACTTTCACAAGATGAATGCCAAGGTATTGCTACCTGATAGCTCAGGTGCTGGGACAATAACGGTGGCTTGCACGGCAGGACATGGTGTGACTCAGGGTTTTGACTCTTCTGTTTAAATCTGAGACACCTATTTTTAGAGTGCTAGCTGAAATCAAAAGTAAGCGTTTGTCTTCTAGGGGAGCCAGGTCTTTAATTCTTGACTTGTGTTTGGAGATAACAGCCGCTACACACACAAATCCAACATTGTCTTTCTGTTTACAGAACTGCAAAATAAAACCATTAAAGGGTCTTCCTTGAGTTGTCTCAGCAAAAAATACAAATAAACAACACCTCACGCCCCCTTTGTGAGGAACACAAGTAATAAGGATGTTCTTTCCCATGTGATTTTACTGTGGGGCCTTACTCATCTTTAGACTGTGAAGTTAGCCTGGCTACCGCATGGTACCAGTTAAAAATACTCCCTTGCCTACGTTAAGAGTTTCTTAAAGATTATTTTTAATTTGTATTTTTGCAGTTTTTTCACACAGGACTCAGATGTATAAACAATTGGAGACCAAATTCGAGGTCCTTTCCTATTCAGAAAAAATCCACAAACCCAAACCAAAACATAAGCCTCAGCAGATCTTTTTCCCTAATTTATAAAGGAGTAAAGATTAATATGAACTCTAGGTTTTAATCCAGATAAAAGGGACAGCTAAATAAAAGAGAAATTCTGGTAAATTTTCAGAAGAGACAACCATTTGCTGGGCATATTATATAGCATTATGTATTCTCCAGGTTTGGAGCCAAATGCTGCAGGCAACTTGCCCTTCAAATTCAGTTTCTCTTTATTTTGGCTGCAAATCATAATCTCCTTGTCAGGCAGGTATCAAGCCATCTGCTTCTACCCTCAGTAAATGCTGGAAACTTGCATTTGGGTTTGGGGCTAGAATAAGCAGTTTTTTTCTGTCCAGTAATAAATAAACCTTTAAAATCCATTAGGCAAAACTAGCCCAATATGAGAAAGCTCTAATGAATCAAAGGAATGTGGCAGGGGAGGGGGTGGGGAGGGAAGGAGGCAAAAAAAAAAAAACCTGTACAGGAACAAAAACTCAATTAAAGGCTACAGTAAGCTCCAGGACTACAATTTGATTTTTGAGACGGCTATTCTTGCAAACTGCTAGGAATGGTGGAAACACCCAAAACACTTTTTTTTTTTTTTTTTTCACAACAGGTAAACTCTCAAGACATACAAAGTTTGGGTTCAAGCAAGCTAAAGGTGTGAAAAAGCAGCTGGTTATCTAAAGCCTATTCACATTTCTCAAATTTTCAGAGATGAGACAATGATCTGACTGTGACAGTCTGTGCCTTGCTGGTCTCTCCCAGAGCACAGCCATGATGAATAACCCAGAATGAGGGGAGACCATGCTCAAAAGCTTTAACTGCTCAAAACGGTTTAGTTAGTATTTAATTTTAAAAATGATTTTTTTAAAAGACTTGAAGGCTTGTGAGCTGAGAGCACAGAAGATGGAAAAGGCTATCCATCTCCTCTAGTTAATATCGACAAAAGCAGAGTTCAGGCGGCTGCAAATGTATGTAATCACTACAGAAGCCCTGTTTTAGTGGAACTTTTCTCAAGCTATCAGCCTGGGAGCTGCGATTAATCTGCTGTGTTGTAGGGTCGGGATGATGTCGCAGGCTCCACAGCATCCCCTTAACGGGGAAGGGGGTTGGGAAGCATGTAACTTAGGGCTTATCCACAGTGTAATGTAACAGCTCCAAATTGCTTCAGTGGCCTTTGGACCAGGCTCTCAATGCCAAGATTTGCTCCTACCTTTCCAAAATGAAAAGCACCCTTGTTTTTTTGTAGTGCCATCAATTTTCACAAGAGCACTCTTGGAGAAAGGTACTGCTAGCTGTCAACAGGGGTCACTAATCAGACGTTAATAAACCCACCCACTGTACGTCTACAATGCAAGACAGTACATTCCAGCTCCTACACAACCTGAACGCACCCAGACTGATGCTAAGAGGAGCACAACCCCACTCTTTTCTGCTATCGTTTCTGCAAGAAAGCAATCTGGGTGCCTGAGTGTGAAGGAAGCTGTGGTGTGTTACAAGCACTTTGTGGAGGACATCTGCTATGCTGTGTAGCCATAGCCATGCTGTATTACAAGGCCAAGGCACAGGAAGATGAAACCTCTAAACACTTACATTATAAGCACATGCCAATTCTTCTCCCCTCATATTTTAGAAGAACAAACTTCACCTTTACACATTTTAAAAGTAATTATATCTCAATGCAGACTCAAGAGCATTTATATTCGATTACTATCCTTTGGCAATATATTCTTTGACCCATTCCAGTCACAGAATCACAGAATGGTAGGGGTTGGAAGGAACCTCTGGAGATCAGCTTGTCCAACCCCCCTGCTTGAGCAGGTACACCTAGAGCAGGGTGCACAGGACTGTGTCCAGGTCGGTTTTGAATATTTCCAGAGAAGGAGACTCCACAACCTCTCTGGGCAGCCTGTTCCAGTGCCCTGTCACCCTCACAGTAAAGAAGTTTTTTCTCATGTTCAGGTGGAACTTCCTGTGTTCCGATTTGTGCCCATTGCCCCTTGTCCTTGTCGAGAAGAGTCTGGCCCCATCCTCTTGACACCCACCCTTCAGATATTTGTAAGCATTGATAAGATCTCCCCTCAGTCTTCTCTTCTCCAGTCCTGTCTGTTGTTTAAAGCTGGAAATTCTATGAACCAACCCACAAAACATCTCTATTTGAGATACGCTTTGGAGCAGTTAAGAATAAAGGGCAATATGCCAGGATGACTAAACACCTTGAGATGAGCATGAAGGAATTGCTTTAAGCATGTCATTTAGCTTTCAAAGGGTTGAGAAAAGCCTCGAGAGGAGGGACAAGTTGTCAGGAGGCTATTGGCCCCCACATCTGTACATAACTGTGCCTCTAGTAATTTCCTGACAGAGGGTAGATCCCACCAAAACATTACGGACTTCTGAGGATGCAAGATCCCAAGATTAATTAGAAAATTACCAAGAAAGCAGTGCCAGCATACAGGCTGAAGGCAAGGCATGAAATTTGGAAACCCTGGAGGAGACCTGGTATGTCCTTTACTAACCACAATGGAAACATCCTTGTCCACTTCTGCATGATTTACAAAAGATACAAAGGCAAGCAGCTTGTGTGTATTATGTGAAGAGGCTGCAAGCCCACACATTACTTGTCTTGGTAAGCTTTGAAGACAAAATACCCCAAAACCTGGGGGAGGGAGTATTAAAATGCCAGGGTGTGATTTGACCTTCTCTAAATTTTACTGAGCATAATTTTAAAATACTAAAAGTGTTTCTAAGCAACTGGAGAAATGTCTTACTGCTGTCTCCAATGCTCAAAAAAAGGGAGACTGAGCATGAGGGAGACTGGTGTCAGCCTCCTTACCATCCATTCCTCTCTTCAGATTATAAGATCCTGCCCTTACAGCCCAGATGTCCAGGACACTTTAGCAAGCACAAACAGTGGAAATCCAGAGACTTTGGTCCAGCCGCATATAAGAGACAATAAAACTGCTTCTGTCTTAACAGGTGATGCATGGGGTAGCCTGAAGGAAGCTTGACCAGGTTATGTTCTTTTACTTTCACAAGGTAGTTAGAGACATACTCCAAATTTCCCCACACATATTCTTTATTTTCTAACATGAATTTCCCAACAGAATTTCACTACTGTGTCTACTTTGCAATAAAGCATTTTAAAAAAAACCACTTTTACAGAACCAAAATTGTTCAGAGCAAATGTATCCTATGTGAAATTTGCTTATTCACTATCATCAGTTCTGCCCTGTTCATATCACGCAGAGGACTGTATAAAATTGACAGAATTCCTCCCACCTTTGCATGTTGCTTTCTGATAAGCTTTATGGACTGTTGTGTTAAATATGCTCCTTTTGATCCAATTCCACTTTGCTTTTCAGAAGTTGTGAAATTAAAGGTTTAACAATGACAGGAAGGCTATTTTTACTAGAAGTAGCAGACAGAGAATAAATAGTACCTGAACACAGACTTTCGGGGCTTGTACTTACTTAACATAGTTTTAAAAGCAGTTCTTTCTGTGGCACAATCTTATTTTTAATCTCCTTTATTGATTTTTTTTTTTCTAACAGCAGTGAGCCCAAGCAATAGCATAAGCTACACCACAAAAGACATTTGTAGACTTCAACACATAATCTGAGCAAAAGTTGATTAACTTTTTTTAGATCAGTTAATCTCATAGTATCAATTTTTTAACTTCTGATTCATAAAATCTCTTACAGACAATCTACAGGCATTTGTGGAAGTTTTGGTTATGAGTATTCACACCAGAGGGACAGCAATTGAAGATACAGATAAAAAGCAGATTTGACTTCAAATGTATCTTTTGACAAAGGTGATAATAGACTCTGGCCCTTGTTACAGTTTCTCTCACCCTTTCAGGTTTTACTAGTTAATTCCACTGTACAAGCATGATCTTTCAAGCTAAACAGTAATGAAAACAGCAGTTCAGTGACCATATGAACACCACAAAGTTTGATTAAATCTATGCATTTGAGAATCACTTTTAAAAGATATTGTGCTCAGTAACTAATATCATCCCTAGGCTTGCATCCCTCATTATTTGACAGTCGATAAATGCTGTAAGCCCCTATATCTTTGGGGGCAAAACTAATATAATTTCTGAGAGATACCCTTGGCCAAACATTGTTGGCATAGTGCCAGGGAAATCCATCAGGACAGATTTGATTTGCAAGAGCAGTATTTGCCAAATCTGACAGACATTTCAATTCCCCCCTTAAAGCCATCTCTACAAAAGATGCTTTATTTCAAGGAAGAAAAACAGAACAGAAAGCCTTTGTAAATATACCTCTGCTTTTAACTCCTCTCAGATTGAGGAGCTTCACGACACCTAGAAAGAGAGCTGTCACAAAAATACAATGGCAGGAAAGTTTTTCACAGAACACATATAACTCAACTACCAGTTAGTACCTTCTCCTCCAACACACAGTCTTTCAATCACTGCACTAAAAAAAAAAAAAGCATCCAGCTACTGACAGCTAAGCTTTTGCTCGCAAAACACCCCACAAATGTGACAAGTCTATCTAAAAAAGCCAAAGAACTTACCTCCCACCGTGCAAACACAGAGTACAGCTAGGAAAAAGAAGGCAATCCCCAGGAGCTTCATGCTTGGTGGTGGTGGTGCTGTCAGTTCTCCCTTGCACAGCTGGGCAGGGAGTGCTCTCTCACTCCGAGGCAGGCCTTAATTACTCCATGGAAAAAGGTGTGTAGAGACTGTGCCTAGTCACTGCCCATTCCTGCTTATTTTGGGGACTTTGATAAAGAACAGGAGGAAACACAACATACTCCCTCTGGGAGTTCAGTACGGAGGAGATTTATTGTTTCAGTCCTTACAGGAACTCCTTTTCTTTGGCAGTGAACTGTGTTTTTGTTAATACATTATCTTGTTCTTCTTCGGCCACGAGGTCAGGAAGGTTTTTGAACAGAGGCAAATCTTTCTTTAGAATATTCTATACATCACCAACTTCCATACTGTAGCTGGAGATACTTTTAAAGGGAACATTTATGAGCAGCAAGGGAGCCCAGGTAGCGGGGGATAACGCAGCTGGGAACGGAGGAGCAAAACAAGCAACAGAAGCCCTCACCTGGCTCTTCTTTGTGTTGTGCAAAATGGCTTTGGTGAAAATCACAGCTGCTTTGCATTAAAGGCAGAGAGAGTGCCTCCTTGAGAGAGCTGCCATCCTGCAACTGAGGGGGTGCAAGGGACAACCAGCACAGGGCGAGGAAGTGACTCCAGCAAGGTGCCCCAGCAGGGAGAGGCTCTGGGCTCTGCAGAGTTAGGACTGGGGGGTGTCGGTTTTTTAATTTGAAAAGTTGCAACTAGCCTTGACTGTGTCTGCTTCATTCGTAATGGAAGGGGGTTTTTATTCTTCTGTATAGGTACTTACTGTGCCATGGGATGGGAATATAGTCCCCAGAGTGAGCCTTTTACCTGGGCTGTCTAGTAAGCCAGTGCAGCATTGCTCTCTTCCCCTCAGGACCCACTAATCTGGGAAATGTTGCTATCCCTCCTTCTCACAGCCATTTCTCTGACTTCTGTGGAAGAAACCTGAGCAGAGCTCTAGAGTTAAAGGTTATCAAAACATGATCTCGTAATACTCTTGTGCTCTGTGCCTTAATCATTCAAGGCAGCTGATGGCAATTAATCACAAAACTTGAACCACAACAAGAATGTGGTGCAGTATGTTTGCTCATCTCCCTCTCTGTCAACTCTCAGGAAAATTTGGCAGAAAAATTGACCTTACAAACAGCCTGACTCATTAAATAGTCAACCCTACTTATTGCAGTAATTAAGATTCCCCCCCCCCCCGACTGTTTCTCACTATAAGGGGAAGTTTTAGAATGGCTTCGCATGCAGGAACTCCCAGGAGCTGAGCCATGGTGCTTCCAACAACAGTACTGTTTTATTCATGGGATGAGGAAAATGGTAGCAGCTCAGCATCGTGTGTGGAGTAACTTCTGTTTAGTTAAAGAAATTACATTTCTACATCTTAAGGCTATGACATATCCTCTGCCTATTGCAGGTGACAGAAGCTGGTGCTTAATAGAAATCTGATGGTAGACAATGAATTTCTGGCACTTCATTTGGACAAACTCAGGTATTTGCATCCCCGAGAGATGCAAACATATAAGTTCTCCTTAACGAGACTGTGTTTTCACCATCATTGGAAAGGATCACACAGTAATATAAACTTGACTCAGAATAGAGGTGGGCCACACAATGACACTTTTGTCAAGTTGATCAGAGCATATGGCAGGGAGTTAGCGCCAGAGCTCTGTTTTTATGCTAGTTTTGTGCCGACATAGGACCTAAAGTTAGAATGGGCTAGAAAAGAAGTAACTACTGCAGCAGAAAGCCTTCAAGCAAAAAGATAAATCTCAACATGGAGAGTGAATTCATCCAGGTTAGTGCTGTTTCTGATGTGATAAGAGGGACTCTAACCTTTTATTTACTGCATTGCCAAACCACCACCCAAAATGTTAATTCTGAGGACGGATACAAAAAGGAGTATTACTTTATTGACTGAAATGAAACCTCTGCAAAATCTAACAGGCCGGAGGACAGGATCCTTTCCTTGGGTTTTGAGACCCAGAGAAACTATCTGAATGTCTAAGAGAGTATTGATTCCTTTCAGTGCTGTTCATCTGAGTAGCAGCATCCAAAGGAGTCCTCAGTGCGCTGCTGCTGCTGAAGATGATGATGGTGGTGGTTACCTGCAACTCACTGAAGGCAGAAAGGACACGAAGTGTTGCAGCCCTGCAGTAGCTACCCATATCACAGGTACAAGTGTGGAAAAGAGTCCCTAACCTCATGCAAGGGGTTGGGAGGGAAAGAAAGAGAAAGGGCCAAGTGTCTTTGCCTTACACCATGTCATGCAACTGGAGTTGTACCTCAGAGAGTCCTAAGGCAACTTACTGCCTCCCTGAAGCATCGAGAGAACTGTGCCCCTCTGAGATACTCACTAATGTCAACATCAAAGGCAGCTAACTTTTGCTAGATCACACTTGGTATGGATAGCAGCAGCACACTCAGTAAGGAATAATAGGAATGGAAGAGGAGCAGCTCAAATAAGTCACTGAAAGAAAAACTCTGGCCAAAGCTGAGTTGTAGCTTCTGGCTTTCAGTATCTGAGCTGCAGAGGAGAGATTCTCACAACTCCTGTCAACGGAAACATTTTTTTTCCTTTAAAAAGAAATCATTTAAGGTTTTAAAAACTTCCAGCGATCTTTGTAGCAGAAGATTATTCCTCTGTGTGTTCACCAAACTGAAATCTTCTCTTTTTCTCCCTACCAGCAAATAAGTTTTCCTTTATTGAATAAATGTTTTTCTTTCTTTCCTCAAACCAAGAAACTTAGCTTCAGTGCCAACTTGTGCTTTGTTTTATAAAGAGAAATTTGGTCATCAGTACTGCTGCCAACTGTGGTATTACTGCCAGTGCTGGAATATCTGGAGTTTCACTTTGAGCCCCAGAACAAGTGACTGTGTGACAGTCTCAATTTCCAGATTTTTTCAAGTAGGATTTTAGCCCTCCTAGTTGCAGAAGAAAACTTGAAACATGACCAAAGAGCACTCTAGAGAATGAAAGGACTCTCTGTTTTAAAATACCGTTATTTTGTAGTCCAATAATGGCTGGGGTAGCCCGAGTTATATATTTATTTTTGCCAGTGTGGTATTTCATTATTAAAGGGAAACCATTGACTGCCACAGTGGATTTGCAGTTACAGATTTATTGGTCTCAGGCTGCATTTATGTATTCTGTCTTAGTTCACGTTGCTTGGAGCAAAACATTGCCTTTTTAGGCACAGTTCTCCTATGAGGTTCAAATAATCCCCTTCAGATTTAGAGAACGTAAAAATTTTACATATTGTTCAATATTCTTGAATCACCAGTGTATAAAACAGGAAATAATATGGACAGCCATGCTGCCTTGCTGTGGCCTACTGGCAATTTCCAGTGTGGGTACAAAGAGTAAATTTGTCGAAGTCTTTACAAAAGCAAAAATAAAAAGATACACAGTCTTTGGTGATTTACTAAAGTGAAGAAACAAATACACTGACTAAATTTGCTGGCCTTTCCCATAGATGCTTGCTCTCCCTTCCACTGACAGTTATTTTAACTCTTATAGCAGAATGATGGAAAAAGAGCAAGATAATCTCAAACTCCTATTGTTTTGCTACATCTGTATTTCAGCAAATACATCTAAAGTGATATTTAATCAGAAATTACCTACGACTTGTACATTTGGCTATACTCCCATAAGCAGGGTAAATTTACATTGAAAAATGCAGTTATAACAGTGTAGAAATACACTGTTTGGTTATGCTTTCTGTTCTTTTAAAAATCGTTTTTAAAAGTACTTGGTTTAGTCTATTACATATATTAAAATTTTAATATAACGTAGAAATCCAAAGAATTTGAATATAGCAGTATGAAACCAAGGTATTTTGATGGTCATGTATAGAAGTTACTCTGAAAATTCATGCTGAGGGACACTTTAAAATGTAGATATTTTGTTCTGACTTTTTTATGGAAGCATTGGAACATCTCAGGGAATAGAAATGTCAGCGCCCAAATTCCTCTGCACACAATAATATTAAAAATATGAAAGATCAGGCTCACAAATGTATTTAAGTGCTTAAAAAAACAAGACAGCCACCTTTTCTTTGTAGCACGGAAATGCTTAAATGTCATGGATTTGATTCAGAGCCAGCCGCTAATGTGAAAAATTCCACTAAATCTCTAAGTGCCTAGATGCCTTTATGTAGGCACTAAAGACCAAAATGCATTTAGTCTGTATTCAGTACACTTTTTACGAAAGATATTTTCAAGGCCAGATCTAATAGAAATACTGCAACTCTAGCTATCAGGCTTGGGTATTGTTTATTTGCAATATCAACAAACTCTGTAAGGATATCCGTTACTGCAGAGCATGTTTTTCTTACTCTTTCGTACCTGGAACACTATTGATGTACTACCAGGAGTGAAGATATGTTTGAAGGAACTGGCTCGATGTTTATTCACTTGCAATTGATACAAGTCAGGACCATATTTGTAGAAATGTAGTTGCCACTCTGCTAGAGTGCCAGATTCCAAAGGATGTTGTATATTTGAGGTATTCAGTAGATACATGTCACTGTCAAAAGGGTGCAGCAAATTTACGCTCCCAAGCTACCGCTGTCCATCTCTCTTACTGTACGGTCCCATTGCTGCTGCTAGCAAAACACAGTATATAGCTAGAAAGAGGGCTCTGCACTTACATGTTTTATGTTCCTGTTTCCAAAACTGTATTTCCATTCTGAGCCACAGTTTATTTCACCATCTCAGGAGTCTCGGGTATCAATAAAGACAGTCTCATTTTTTTGCTCAGTGCTTATTTCCTAATCCGGTAGACAATCTATTTCAATGGAAGGACGCCAATTTACCCTATACTTGAAGACCTGGTTCGTTGGCTTCAGGAGTTACTCAGGTCTGGATTATGTGCTTGAAAAGCTGTGTACTTGGTTGTTTTTGTTGACTAGTCATCCTGTGGTTGTCCCTTGACTTTGTGAGCTCCTCACTTGGAGTTGCAATATGCTACTTAACAGCCAAGGTCCTTCTAAGGACACCATTCTAGGCCCATTCTTTCTCTATTGGTGAGTTACTTATGTCTAGATATTTCAATTTTGCTGGTCAGAAAGAAGCTTAAGCACAACTACAGTGGCAGAGAGAAGAAAGCTATGGAGGGAAAGGTACTGCTACCCCAAGTCATATTTCATGCTTATGTACGGGAGTCAGGAGAGCTGGAAGAGAGAGACCATGAACAGTCATTCTAGGGATATAAAAAAACATGGGCTTGCAAACTTAGAGCAAGGAACTTCATGGCATGTAAAGACTCACACAGAATGTGTTTATAGGCTTCGCATCCTGTCCTGAGCTAATGAAATGGGAAACAGTGAGTCAGTCTCAGTTTCTCATGTTATTTGAAATGCATGGAATGATTACTTGGTTGGCTGTCTCAGAGGAAACAAAACAGAAGTATGTGTTTGAGCCATGCCTTAATTTTCAAAAAGGCTGAATAAATCCAGCCACTATCTATCCAGACATATATCTCATCTTTGTTGTGGTAAGCTGCAATGAGCTCATTCTCCTTGGGCCTGGTTAAAAAACAGGCAGCAGCGTGAGGCTGCAGTGGACCTCAGTACTGAAAAGCGAGATGTGCTTTCTGTTCCAACTATATGTGTCAGTTTTCCTGGGCAAGATGTTGTTGGACATTAAGCTTCTGCTGAGCTGAGTTTCTGTGGCTTCTCTTTTCCGTTTGGTTTCCTTTGCACAAGCAGTGGAAAAATGTATCAGGTTTCTCGTCAGTCCCATGAGGGGATACTCTGTGCATTGGTCTGTCTAAGCTATAGTTTTTAACAGTGTCAGCTTTGTTTTCAGACCACTACTGCCAGAAAAGGACATCTTAGAACATTATAAAATATCTGATTATAAAGAGCTTATTGTACCTAAATACAACACAGTACTATAGCTTTCTCAGCAGCCAACACTATGGCTATGCTAGTATCCCAGCATCTATTATAAACCTGTTTTCATCCACTCATAAAAGGAGTCACTGAAAAAATGTGTCCAGATTCCTCATTGCCTAGTTTTGTTTCTGTTTGTCAACGCTGTGAGATTTGAGGGGCTTGAGCTACTTCTTAGAGAACCACGGGAGCTTCTGAGCTGCAGGACGTGGGGCTGAAAAAAGGGAGAGTTACAAGAGATTTGGCAGCTGCGCAGAATTTAATGTTGGGCAGACAGAGAGTATGCAGGAACTGCCAGGCCAGCACACTCATTTCCTGCATCTCTTACTCCGTCACAGAAGTGAGGTAAAGAGACAATTCATAATGAACAGCTTTTTCTGGAACTCATAACAAGAAGCCAGAATTCACATATTATGAATTTGAGACTAAGTTATACTCCAAGACAATGTCTAGGAGACATTTTGTTGCACAGAGCCACTCTTGAACTTAAGACAGCTCCTCTCTGCTTGGCATATTTCCTTGTGCTTTTTTTTTTTTTTTGCAGCTACCTACCATCTCCTCCAATCCAACTTCCAGCATTGATAGGCTTGAACTCTTTGTGGCTTAACCTCCTTATCCAGAATAGCTATTACTGCCGCTCCTCAGTGTCTGGCTTCCCAAGCCTTCATTCCTTTGGTGTATTTCAGACTTCCTGTTGTCGCTATCAGAATGAGTCCTGCTGGCAAGCACTTTTTGACACATGCAAAATACAATGCATGTCCGGTCTGATAAGGAAACAACGTCTCCAAGAAAAGTAGGTAAAATCTCCGTGCCAAAATATACCCCCAGCATTTCAGCTTCCTAGCAGACTACGTATCTGCCCCTTCACAGATATCACAAACATTTTCCTGTTCTCTGCATTTCTACTTTCCAATTTATTCAGCAAGACAGAAGGGACTAAATGCTTTCCACAGCATAGTTAGGCAGTAAGTAGCCAACTGAAAATAAAAGCATCTCGGGCACCTGATAAAGGCAGGTATTTCAGATCATCCACAGATAGCTGGAAAATGCACAAAGATTTTCACACGTACCTGTTTTTGGTAATTTGTTATATTGCTGGACAGTCTGTCATCAGGAATGCACCGATTCACATTCATCTCTGCTTACACTCATCTAAATTTTTGTTCCAGATAGATAGCTTTGTTAAGGGAAAAAAACTCAAAAAAACCCAAACAGACAAAAACGGACTCCCAGCATTCTGTGTTGCCATGTACTGCACTTAGGACTGTTCAGTAGCAATGGAAAATGCTTGTAGTAAAAAAAGCTGTTAATAAACTACTACATACTATGCCAATCACCTTTTTAAATTAACTATGGTATACGCTGTCATATAGACGTAGTTATAACTATGCTCAGGGACATTAGCACCATGGGTGTTTGCAGCCGCAATACCGTATCTCAGTTTAACACTAAAAAATGCTGATTTGGAGTCAAGACCTATGCAAGTAAGTTTGGGGTACCATGAGAAGATGGCTAGGCAAAGAATAGCTTTAAAAAATTGCTTCTCTCCTACATCTCTCCGTGAAGAACGGGACCACGTACAACCTACATATTATGCTCCCAGAAGTTAAGACAACATATTTTCCTTTACAGTTGGATCAGGTTAGGAGACTGTTAATCCCCATGGCTCAGCTGAAAAGCAAAACCCCGGTGTGCTCCAGTAAATCAACTGGAGTTACACTCTGAAGTTCAGCATTTCAGATGCTGAAGTTAATACTTTGCTTTCATTTTTGTTCAGTGCTGGGAATAGCAGGTGGACATCAATTGCTTCTACAGACTAGTTATTTTTGTTTCTTGAGAGATGGGAAAAGAAGGGAGGAACAATGACAAGGCTGGGACAATGCAGTCCACACAACTCTAGTTTCAGGCTGAGTACTCTAATCACATTCATGAAGGAAGTAAGCACTCAATAAAGCTATGGCATATTGTTTTCATCTGACTTTCTACTGTTTGAATAGTTCGGCTGAAGACAGGGAGTATTGCCATCACCGGGATCATGTAAAAACAGGTTAAATATCTGTCAGAGATGATGCACCATGGTTTGTGGCAGAGATCTGACTCCCATTTCTCTAGGGCCCTTGGTATCGTGAGAATCTATGAGGTAGAATTTCAATCTGGAAAATGTATCATTTATCAATTTATTAATCCACTGGTTATCTAACTTTTGTCATCACCCACAGATACGGAGGCCCATTTTCAGCCTGCGTGTGCAGACCACAGCTGGGGAGCCTGGGGGTTAGTCCATTAGAGTAACAAGATGAAATGCAAAGTCTATCAAGGGCTAGCTGAGGTGGCAACTCCTCATACACAGACTATCAAATCCATGTGTTAACAAAAGACGGGTAGAAAAAAACTGTGAAGTGTCATGTTGTATCATCACATTTACTGAAGTAGATACAATGATAGCACAAAACTCCTCCTTTGCAGGGGTATTACTGTACTGACAGAAAGTTCAATTTTGCAGAATAGCTTCATCTGCATTAGGAGAAATGTAAAGTGTTGGCAATTGTTCAAGCACTCATTGAGGAAACCTAAGATTTTTATTTAATTTAATTGGCATAACCCTTTTCTGTCATCTTCGCTGCACAACAGAGCTTTACAAGAAGAGACTGTTTCAACACAGCTTATAGCTGCTGGAAATCACTATATAACCTGATGCTTGGATCTGCTGTACAACTAAGACTGCTTGCAGCAGCTCAGTACTTGAAAGAAAAGGCATCGGAAAGTATACATGTGTTTCAGGAAGTAATATCTAGACATTAGTACTGCTCCAGCAGAATACCAATGAGCAAGGGGCAGGAGGAGCAATACCTCACTGACAACCCACAGCCAGCCCTTCCTCTGTGGTCTCCTTACTTTGATCGAGTAGTTTATAGCAATCACTCCTTGCTTTTTGGGGGGAGGAGGAGGGCTCCTGCACTTCAATCCCTCCATAGCAATTGGTGTTAGAAAGACTTTCATTTCCCTGGGATCCTGTTATTTGGCTGAGAGGCCCTGGGGTGAGTCACTGAGCCACCCACTGCAAAACAACAGGAAGAGTCACAAAATCCTTCAAGAATAACAGTGACTGGGAGGTGTCTTCATCCAGGCTAGATTGCTGGTTACTGACAATGTTTGCAATTGCACTGGAAATATGCTTCTTTCAGGCCATATTTTTATTTTATTCCCTCTTCTAAAACGGATTTTTTTCACAAAATCTTTCAAACAGTAGAGCTGATGGAATACTATTTATCAAGCTGACTATTCAGTGAGTTTTTCTACTTTTTGTTGAAAAATTTATTTCATAACAAATTTTTTTAACATTTGATCATCCTCAGAGCTGGCAATATATATCCTTTAAGTACATCTTGTGGGGAGTAAATAGCAATTTTTGCTGAGGAATTTAACTGAAAATAATGTTTTCTGATGTTCAGCCAGACCCGATCTGTGCTCAAGCCAGGCCAGATCTGCTCTCTAGCCAGATTCTTCAAACCCTTCCAGACCGGCCTAACTGTGCTCCCAGTGAAGTCAATTGAAAAAACCCAAACCAACCAATTTCAGTGAACAGCGTTAAGGCTGATCACTTTAGAAAACGCTGCGCACGCCTATTCTATACTTATTTTAGTGACAGGTTAACAAATCTGTACTTTGAGTGCATAATGATTATTCCTATTAAATTCAGCTGGACATCTTAACATACAAAGTTATACATGCAAGTGTTTATAGAATCAGGCCCTGGAAAAGGAACTGTGGTGTGTGAGTAGGAGTCCTGTATTTCTATTTTCTGCAGATCTGCATCCTACTCCAGCCTCATATCGCGTTCCCATACGTATTAGTAAGTTGGCCTCACTCAGAGTGGGAATTACATGGAATAGGGATCGTCTTTATTTCCATTGGGCATTAGCCCAATTTATGGGGCAGAATGGAACCTGCAAGTTAGAAACAATGCCACCAACAACAGGAAGTTTCCATCGCATCAGATCTAGGATTGAGTTAGTTGTGAACTCGCTGAACCATTGGCCTGTGACATTCACTGTGCATGAAAACAAATGAGTATAGGCAGTACTAAGTGGCAGTGCATGGAACAAGAAGCACACATCACGTTTGCTTTAACAGGTAAGACAGATGTGATCTACATGTCAACCAAAGCACCCAATATTGCCCTTCTGCAATTCAGCTGCTCCTTACACAGGAATCAGCTGTCACTTAAAACCACACATGACCTTGCTAATGTGACTGGCAGATATCTGAGTGCCCAACTGTTAGAGTAACGAAAGAGCTACCCATTGCATATAGACTTGGCATGGTAATTAACAGAGAAGGCACTTACACTAACATGGCCAGTTCTCCCTGGTTTGTGCACCTCCCATAACGCCATAGAGCTAAAGACTCGGCCAAACACTTCTTTTTGTCTTGCTTTCAGTTTTGCGAGACTTAACGTTTTGTTTCCCAGTTCTCAACAGTTTTGACATGCCTTCCATTTCCCTGCAACGAGCTTTGCTTCTGTTTGTTTTTTCCCCCTTCTGTTGCATCTTCATAAACTCAAATTTCACTTTTCCCTTTTGTATCTGCACTGATAACAAGTAACATTTTTCCTTGTTTATACAACAGATAATGCAGTATATACTCAGCTGGAGTGGGTTCTGACTGTATGACTACCTGGCAAACCTACACAACTAAGGTCTCACTAGCCAAATTATTCTCCTGGCGATCATAAAAACAAGAGAAATAATTGGCCAAGAGATAAAAATTAAGATAGTGCTCACAATTCTGTAGTTGGCTGATATTCCTTCTCAAGTTACTATGGAAAATTACTTCAGATGTGGAAAAGCTGGGGCTATTTTACTGCTAAAGTCCTCCTTTGGTTTAATGCAGTTATCACCTTTTGCCAAATGCATTTCCTTGGTCAGTAAAAGCAGGGAGAGCTGCTGGCAGCCTTCAGCCAATATGTCTGAACTCCTGTAATGTTCAATGATGGGCTGTGGGATGGGTGAGGGCAAAAGTTTTGCAAACACTATCTATTAACACAAGACATCAAGAGGAGTCTCAGGCTTGCATTTGGAAAAAAACTTCACCAAAAAAAAAAAAAATCAGGAATGGGCTAAAACTCAACGTCAGCATGCTTCAAAAGTGGGTGTCTAATGTTAGGCTCCTAAATCCTTTTTAGCCACGAAGATTAGTAGCTTGATCTTTGCTACTGGTAGTCGCCCAGCAGGTTCTGGGAAAGCAGCTTATTTAGGCACCTAAATGTGAGGTTTAGGAGCCTAATTTAGTCTCTCAAGTCTGAAATCTTGGCCGTGCATTCTCAACCAAGGACAAATAAGAGCACCAGGATTTTCAGTTACTATTAGAGTTTTACTTCCAGGTCAAACACAAAATCAGAAGGGCTCTAATTTTCTAGTTCCATTTTAGATGCAACCCCAAATTTCACCATTGCTGTAGTTATTCTGTAGGTGGAAGAGAGGAAGGATGGCAAGGGCCCATGGCGGAGGCCCGAGCACCAGAACAATTCCAGGGCCACAACCTTGCTTCCTTTCCTCCTTCCAGCTTCTTGTGAAGTTGTCTCAGGTCTTGCTGCATTTTCTTGCTTCCTTCCTTCCCTCTTGTTATCTATGCAAAAGCCACTCGTGGCCTATCTGACTGCCTAGCCTCCAGTAGGGCTCCACAGGCTCTCACGTAGCTTTCAGCCCATGCAGTGGCACCATTCCCACCTCCTGCAAGACAAGGGACCCCTGAGGCCCCAGGGATCTCATACACTCCAGCAGCCAAAACTACCTGCCTTTTTCTGCTGAAGAAGTGGGTTTGTCTCTGCTGTGTAACTGGTAACAGGATGCCCTGCAGGGAATTGGAAGATAAAAACAAAAATAAGCTATTTTAATTGGCTACTTTTACAGCAGCTCTGGTTTCCTTGTCAAGACCCTCTGGAACACAGAAAGCATAACTCCAGGGTACAGCTATGCTTGAAACCAAAACCTAGGCTAAATCTTAAGCAGAAGCCAAAGCCAAACCAAAAGCACAAATCAAAACCAAATGTGTAGCTCTATTCCTAGAAAGTCTTCTTTTCAAATAAAAATGTGATTATGCTCTCATTTTGTCAAGCCTCACCTATACACAAAAGCTGTAACCATTTTACTAACCCCTTTTAGAAGCTGATTTTTATTTTAATTAGGACAGCCTTTTTATGTCCTTTTAGGTTATTGTCAGAACACTTTGCACTGATTTGTCTTAATTCATTCCTTACAGATCAGGGCAGCTTTTGTCTCTGGAGTCCTCAGAGTGAACATAGTATATATTTTTCTGTCCGGATTTTTTTTAGTGACTACATTTGAATAATTTTACAAACAGTAAGAATCTTTCTGAATTCCTTAATTGAGATTAGTGTAAGACTTGTATGTCTAAAGGAATTCATGTAAGTCACCCTCTGCAGGATTGCAATGTGGACTGTGGGACAATAGTGTTGACTGGTCATAGAGAGGTAGGGAATTAATCCAAAGGTACGCTAAAAATAGCGTGAGGAAGAAGCTTGCTTGAGACCGTAGTGAGTACTGCTACTACTGCTACTACTACTGAGCCCCACTCAGTGAGTAGAGCAAGGTTGTAAACGTTTTTGCTGACAGGTCTTAGAAAGATTACAAAACAAAGATTAAAAAGCAACTGATGTGAGCTTAAACCCTTAAATATGCCTTAGATAAAAGGAGAAAACATTTTCACAGGAGAGTGGAGCTCCTACTTTGTAGAATGGCTTTCGGTTTATCTCTTAGAACTGCTGACCCTCTGAAATCCACTGCAGCAGAGCTAGCAGGGTGATGAAGAAAATAAGATGAGGACAACAATGTGAGATAATATAGATTAAGTGAACAAATGCAGTGTGCTGTTGAAGCTGTATTTTCAGGACCTCACCCATACGCAGTTGCTCCACAGATTTTAGTGCACACTTGTGCCCAAGTGCAAAGTTAAGAAACTTTGCAGATCACTTTTCAAGGGCTTCCCCTTGGAGCTCCCACTTGGAGCATTGCCACATATGCAAGACTTGTATCATGAATTCAGGGATGGCCACATCCTGGCTTTAGTTTCACCATCCTTGTTGGTAAAATAAAGTTAGTAAATTGATAAGAACTACTTAGTGGAAGATAACTGCAGTAGCTGAAATGCAAGATGAGCTTGTTCTTCACTAACGTGGCTGATTTGGTGGAAATTAAAGAGCAGTTTAATATTGCAGCAAAGGAAGCTATATGAGCAAACATTATTACAATTGTGAAAACACCCCATCTATGATTTGCTTAAAGCAGAGCCCCACAGTAATTACCAAGGGCTTATGTGTGTTTTCAGTTCTTTTGTTAGTGAGAAGCTTAACGAAACCTCTAAAAAGAAAGCAGGAAGGGCTGTGCGCTGATTCTTGGTGATTCATTGATTTCCTTCCTTCCATCCCCAGCTAGATTTACTGGACGAATCTGCACAGTAGTGTGCGTAGCACTGCAGTCAAGTAATGCCCAACACAAGATAGACCCACCAGCCCGTTACCCACCTTCCATGGGAGAGCAGTGGCAACACCAGCACTGTCCTCCAGACACCCCCAGTGCCTCCTGGTGAACCGTAGGGCTCTCTGAGGAATACGTCTCATTTTAAGTGGTACTCTGTATTCCCCTCCAATGAACCCTGCATCAGACAAGCATGCCACAACCATGTGGTCACCAACCTTGTCGTGCTTTCATGGCCTGACAGACCTCTCTATTCCATGTGCCTGACAAACAAGGTCATGGATTACCAGCTCAGACTACCTACTACAAAAGCAAGTTGTATAATAAGAAAATGTAAATTTTAAATACATCTGAAGGTTTTGTCTTCTCTGAGATGTCATACAGGATTTCTCCGAGGCATCTCTTAGCTGCACTAGTTCAGATAATTTCAGTAAAACCCTCCCACCGAGCCCGGGCTTCCAAAGAGGTTTCCCCTATTCCAGTTAGATCAGAGATACCTGTTAGGGTGTTACTATGTAAAAGTTCATCTTCCAAGCAGCTCTTGAGTACAGATTTCTCCTTTTTTTAAAAAAAAAAATTTAAATAAATCAGCCTAGGGGAACTCAAATGTGTACGTGGCTTAAACGAGCTTGTAATGTCTGCAAGGGTATAAATGAAACAGCATTCCAAACTGTCCTGGAAAGGTCCTGCAATAAGCTGATTTCTCCAACTGTACCCCAATGCCTGCTTAAAAAAAAATCAGGCAAGGTTATGTTCACAACATATTTCATGACTATGAAACACACCAGGATCCTCATGTCCCAGCTGAAGTCCAGCTGTGTGCCTGGAACTGAACTGTGTTTTGACCTGTGTCCTTGGAAGCCCTTGATTATTTATGGGATAATTTTAACAAGCAACATCAAGAACGTTCAAGGTGGCTGGAATAACTTTTTCAAGCTTCTTGCACACGAAGCTGTAACTACCAATGTGTTTTTATTACTGGTCAGAGGAATAACAGTAATTAGATATATCACTGCAGTCAGCCATAGAAAAATTCTAGAAATGATGACCTTTAAAATTTTTGTCTGAAGCAATTGACATTGGGGAAGGACTCCCACTGGTCTGGGGGTTGCAAGTAGGCTTTGGTTTAGATTATCCTCCCTCTATACAGCACTTCCCTGACCTGCCAGTGTGGAAATCCAATTGACTTGAGAAGGAACAGGGATAAATCCCTGCCGAAAATGCCACCCTTAGTCTTTTTATCTTCAAACAACCCATGTAAGCTCAGTGTGACTATTTCAAAAGAAAGTTTTGACACATGAATACTGAAAGCAGCTCCACGGTTTCACTGAATTGCTTTTTCAACTTATTGTTCCTTCTGTATCTTGGCTCTTCTCTTGTAGCAGTTTTTACACAAAACAAACAAGCTAAACATTAATTCTGTGTTACAAAATGAGGCGCATGATTCCTCACTATCTAAAGTCAATTGGAATTTTCTCAATAATGTGGAAAGGGGCAAAACCTGGCCTCTAATGGCTGGAACACTTGCCCTGTTAAGAGCCAGCGCAAAACAGCTACTGAGTTTAATGGAAGCTAGAGCTGCCCTTAGGTTCCTACATCCTTTATTTGCATTGCAAGAATGATTCAACTGCCCTGTTATATTTTCCCTCGCTTGAAGAGGATCCCATCGCCTGTTCTTGTCCAGATTTTTCTCTGTATCCAAAGTTCCGTATATTCAATTTCAGAGTCTGATCGCCCAGTTTGCAGTGACATAATGCCACCCTATCTAGTAAAAGAACATGGCTCAGCTCTCAGCAAGATCAGTAAAACCATTTCCACTGAGATCCCAACAATGTGAACCAGACAGAGATCCATAACTGTGAGACTTCCTCCACGGCTCCTCTGCTCTTTAGCCTTGAATTCCAGCAGCCTCTCAGGAACACTCTCTGCTTTTTCTTCCAAAGCTTTCAAAACAAAACTGATAAAATGATTTTTCTCTCTGCAGCTCTTCAAGGTTCTTCAGACAGAGCAACCAAACAGTGAATGAAAAAAAACATTTGGCATAACGTTCTGTAAACAGAGGTCTCAGGAGTGAGGAACTGCTAAGCCAGGATACGAGTGGTGCCTCTGGTCCTCTGTAATTCTGTGGATTACAGATCACACCAATTGTCAAGCATTATTTCCACATATTTGCCTCCAAATCACTAGATGAGATACTGGAATTAGCTATGCACAAGATTTTTTTTTTTTATGATTGTGAAAGTGGAGGGTAGCCATAGCCCTGGCCTGAACAGGAGGGCAGGACACAAGGAAGAATCATATACCCATGGGTTTTACACAACTGTCACAGGACATTGGAGCCACTGCTAAGATTCACAACTGACTTCTTGTCCATCATAGCTCCAGCAGAGCAGCAGGGATTAACACAATACTACTGGAATTGTTGAAGGGGACATACAGACCTGACTGCACTCTGTAACTGTATGTGTCTTTGTATTTTGCAGCTCCTCGCTCCTGGGAAGGAATGCCTTGCTCTATTCTTATTTCAGACTGACACAACTTGAATTAAATTACTTAATAAAATTCCTGTCTGCTCCAATTCCATCACTTAGATATTTTGTAGGGAGGAGAAAATTGGTTACTTGTTCTTCTAAACAGAGTGAGGAGTTTCTCACTTATTTAAGTTGGCTGCTTGATATCACCCTCCCAAAAACTTGTTCAAGGTACCAGTAGCAACACTTGTCTATCCCTACAGGTGAAAGTCCTGAGTCACACTTCAATTCTCACTCATTTCCAAATCCCACGGACTTCCCTCACTGCAAGTGGCTCAGGATGGGATATGACATGTATAGGGGATGTGTGTCATTATTGTGTTAATGTGTATGTTAATATCTTTTTAAGTAAACTAATGTTTCAGTACAAGATACCATCATTTTTCAGTTTCAAAGGCAATTTTTTAGTTAAAATGGTGGTTAAGCTTCATTCTTTCCTTTTTATTTTCTTGTTGCAACCCTTCCATTCCAAAATCAGAGATGCCAAGCTTTGTCCTGAAGGAATTTGCCTAGAAGAATTGTGTCCCAAATACTAACAGTATTAGTATCGCCCAAGCTGGATAATTGGCAATCCCAAAAGAACTGATAGGATCTGTTGCCTACATATTACTAGCTCAGGGCTATGCAATGGCCAGCACTAATTGATTTTCTTTCTTGCCAGTCATACAAGTATAAATCATAGTTAATAATTCTCTCAAGTCATTTCTAAGATAGTAAGTGTCTATAGTAAGCATGCTGCCACCACAAGTAATACCTTTAATATTCTTTTTTCCTAGGACAGACAGAAAAACATTATTCTTCATCCTGCCATTAAGCACAGATTGGAGACCCAAACTTGTTAAGCCAAAGCTCAGACTACAGTAGTACATGATGTATAGTAGAAGGGACTGCATATACCTGAGTTCCATTAAAAAAAAGCAGACACTATTAAAATGTAATGATCAAAATGCAGCCTCCCTGGCTCCCACTGCACTCAACTACACTTAACAAGTCATACAATGCAATAATAGGTACCTTAGCAAAGCTTTGTATAGAAAGTGTGGCATAACTGAGTTGTGGAGTTCCAGGACTTAAAGCTCATTAATTGGGCCTTTAAAATGTATTAAATGTCTATTGAAATGCAGGCTGTAATGGCCCCCAAAGGAGAAGGGCTTTAATATCTTTGTGTATATAAGTGTATATATGCATTAGGTATATAATAGAAACACTGCTAAATAAACATATTAAACAAGCATAGAATGAAAAACACTTTTTAGAGAAACATAAATGAGTACGTGAAAGCAAGAGCAACATGGGTGAGTGCAAGATGTAAATGTACAGCAGATTATTTTGCACAAAGACTTTAAAAAATAAAAGGTCAAAGCTTTTTGTTTAAAGAACATTCTGCAACATCCCCAAATAGGATATAAACAACATAGCAGCCACAATGAAACGCTCTGTCTCCTCAAATAAACAAACGATGTTAGTTAACAATTGTAAGAGACTGACAGAAACCGAAATAACATCTCAGATCTTTTAGGCCAGTTGAGCTGTGCTGGGCGCACATCACGGTAGGAAAAGCAAGCAAATCTAGCACTAACCCAGTTTCCTTCTCTCAGAGCTGGCTGGTAGTAGCTGAAGTGATTCTGACATTACTCTGCACCGTGCTGAATCCCCGCTGCCCTCCTGGGCGAGAATAGCAGCAAGAAACAATTTGGATATAAGAATGGCCTCTCTCTTCATCAGATGCTAACACAGGACTCCTTGGCTGTTACAGCCAGGATTGGGTCCATTTGTACCAATGCACCAAATGCATCCCACAGCATTCATGTGGGTGTAATCACTAGTCTGCATATAATCAGTACGTTTCTCTGTGCTAACCTCCTTCTGTATTTAAATGGAAGTGTTTATGGCAGTTGAGGCAGGTGGACCGAAGCCTGAATAAATCTAGAATATGTCGTCTCAGATTAGACATATGTCCAGCAAAGCTGTTATTTGTATAACTACAGTGGTGTATGACCTTTCACAACCTTTATCGTTCTCATTCTTTACTCATGCAAAGCTAGTGGGAGTTTCTCACGGGGCAAGAACTGAGCTGAAAGCTAAGTTAAACATTTCTTTGTTTCAGGTAGTGTTCATTTTAAGAGATATGTTATATCAAATGTATATTAATTTTATATTAATAATGTACTACACTGCATACACATACACAGGCATGTGTATGTAAAAATTGCAAGCCATTTCATCACAGTTCATAGGGAGCAAAGCCAGGAAGACAGCCATTACTACTGCGTAAAGCAATGTGCAGGCTGCAGCATCAGCCCCTGTTTCCATGAAATCAGCGCCTTTCAAAAAAATTCAGATGACTTATCACAAAAAATATGACAGTGGGGATTTTTAGGTGGTCAGCCCTGGCCTGCCTCAAATTGGTGGAATGAGAGTTACGATAATGTTGAAAATTGTCTTTTATTCAGGTCAATCACCCCAAAGCGGTTGCTAAATTGCATCACACTTCCAAATGAGGAAAGAAGTCTCTGGAAGGGGTTCCTACTGCAGAGGGGTAGAGTCTCTGCCCATTGATTTCATGAGGAGTCTCATCAGGCCCAAAGTCAAATGAGGAGAAAAGTGGTCTTGTGTACTTCTGAAGTTCTCTTTTGCTTTCGGACATCAGGGTACAGAGGTTCAGATAGGTGAATAGGTGGACCATAAACAATGATCTCTGCTTCCATATTTACTTAGGAATGCTATACTTGGCAGCGTGTGTTTCCAGTAGCGGAAAGCTCACTTCCTGATGTCAATATGATATTTGGCAGCTAACACATACTCCCTGAAGAAAACCATGGCCCAGTTTGAACACAGCGTGCGAGGGTCTACAGTGTTCAGAGGCACTGGCTAAGCTCTTTTTTTTTGACAAACCTTACACCAATATGTGCAACATAAAAGAGGGAAGGCTTAGGCACACGACGCAAGCAGGTTGTGGGCTGTTGTTCTGAAAACATTGACAGCAACTATTGGAACATTTTCGTCGCATACAAATGAATTGCAATAATCCCTGAATGAAGACAGGCTTTTGGCTATTTTGTGAAATAAATATTTTCCTTGTATAACATTGCCCAGTGGATTAAAAAGCAAATGAAGTACAAGCCTGTGCCTACATTATCTAAAGCTCCAGGATCCCAGGAACCACTGCCTCGTACAGCATCACATGTGCACAGCATCATTAAGAAATGTCAAGGCCATATTTCACTCTACTCCCTTCACATACATAAGAGAAGAAGGATTTTAGTCACAAAAACATCTCCCTATTATACCTCAAAAGTATGCAGTTTCCTTGGGAAAAATCATGAATTCTAAATTGTTTTTGAAGGAAGCAATCTTTTTTCTTGGCAGATCTGATAAAAACAACAGCCTATGATTATCTAATCTGAAGGTCATGTCACACTCAAATAACTAACCTATCCACACAGTGGATGGAAATTCTGCTGTCACCACCCATCATGACAATTGTCGGCAAAATAAAAGCAATGCCGCTGCCTGCCTTCCCGGTACATCCCAAATTGTCTGGATGGTAAAAATAATTCCTAACAACAAACAAACAAAAAACTGTAATATGTGGATATGCCAGTCAACTTTCAGACAGGAGAGAAATAGAGGTCAAGAGGAAAAAAGAGCTTCAGTAATAACCAAATCTTTGCAACTGCAGAAATTTAGTTACAGTTTAGGAAAGCAAGAGTGGAGGGTAGCGTAGCTCTGAGGAGCCGACACACTACACTGTGAGCAGATGTGTTAGTGAAGCCTGGTCTTCCAAGGGTTTGTGTCGCTCCCCTCTCTCCACCTCCCATGTTCTTCCCCCGCCTTTGCAACGCTTTCGTTTCCCCTACCCCAGTCTTTCCCTCGCGTGCCCCCACCATGCCCGACCCCTCTTACCTCCTTGCCTGGCCACCTCTGCTTAGCCCGGCTCTAAAACGCACGTGCTGGCCAGGCACCAGAGAAGGCAAAGCGTGGGATCGGCAGTGATGGTTTCCCCCATGAGGGACATGACTCAGGGGGTCTCCATCCTCTCTCCATCTGCTAGTTTTCATGTAAATCTTCAGGGCTTCGTCTCTTCGAGGCTTTCGCCCTCACTGCCAAGTTGGGTGAAGTTACTCCATGAAGCCCGGAGCTGCTGGAGGGAAAAAAGACACGCATGGGGCTTGCTCTCCTGAGGAGAGTTAAAGGTTACGTACCCCCGAGTGGAAACCGTGCCCGGGGTTTGCCGGCGGGCCCCGCTGGGGGCCCTCCCTGAGCCAGCAGTCCTCCGGCACCATCGCCTTCGGGCTCTCCTTGCGAAACAAAACCGTGAAACAACTCTTATTGAACACGTCTCTTTTTAATAAATGGCATTGAAGCATACCTTAACAGCGGTGGAAGCTGTGAACAACCGGGTGTGCCCAGGCCTTGCCAGACCGGCCGCCGGGGAAGGGAACGGGAGGAAAGATCAGGGCGCTTGCTGCCTCGGGGGATAAAACACGATGACTATCAAATTGTAGGGTGTTGCTTCTCAGAAAAAAAAAAAAAAAAAATCCCGCTTGGTTCCTCACAGCAGCTGGCAGAGGAGAAGTGCTGCCAGAGGGAAGATCCCTGCTACTTCCCCGGCCCACAGCAGATGGCACCAACATTTAGTTAAGATTACAGCCATGCTTCTTCTGCTTGCGGTGGGCAGGAGGTAGTGGCCGCAAAGCTGAATGGCAAGGCCTTTTTGCTGAAGTGAATGTATCATAAAAAATAAAAAGTACGTTCCTTGTCGATACTTGAAAAAACCCTCTGGTTTTTATGCTACGTGCTGCCTTCTCCCTTGCAATGTGCAGGGAGCCAAAACCAGCAGCTAGCTGTGGCTACTAGACTCTTAATTTAGGCTTCATTTTCTCTTAATCTATTGCTTAGATTGCTTAGCTCCCTCTTGCTTAACGAGCGGTCCTTACTTTATTAATTTGCTGCAAAATGAAGGGGAAGACTTGATTCGCTCAAATCTTTTCAGAGCAAGCCCAGGCAGTGTAATTCTTAATTAAATCACCTGAACTATTTGGAAAAATTGAAGAAATCAAAAGCAAGTGAGAAAGAGAAAACTTCTCCCTTTGTGTTGTTTGTCTGAAGTGCGCACCTGAAATCATAGATGCGTCTTCCTCCTTTGAGCTTTTGCTGGTTTAAACACAGTATTTCCCCAGATCTTCTGTCTTTGCACTTGCAAACCTGGCAAGGAAATGGCAAATGAGAAAGAAAAACTTCTCATCGTTAATGTTTATGTAAACAGCAAGTGTTTGCCACACAGCTGCAGCAGCATGGTTTTCGTGCAAGGGCTTCGTAAGTGCTATGTCCAGCCCTGGACTTGGAAGCGTGTTAGAAAGCCAGTTTTCTTTGTATTACATTAAAGACTGTGTGGGAAGTAAAGAGAGGAACAAAGGTAGAAAATTCCTTTTAAAAAATTACTTGATCCTCCCTTAGGTCCTTCTGCCAGGCTGCTCCTGGAGCTGAGGAACCTGAACAGGGGCCCCTGAGCAGGGACATGGGGAGGGAAGGAGCGGAGATGCTTCCCCCTCAGTGAGGAACCTAGTGGCTTTATCTCAGCTGAAAGCTGCTGGTGTTCCCCAGGCCACTTTGTTGATCAAACCTTGTGTACTCAATATCAAAGAGCAGTGGTTTACATTTAAGCAGTATCTTTAAACACAAAGGGCTCTACATGTCTTTACAGTCTCTGTATCTAAATTACATCACCTCCTGCTGAAATTCAAATGGATATATTTGATATGCAAAATAGCTCTGCATGTCACACTTGTATCCAAAGATGATTTTATCCTGTATATTTTTATGAGTTAAACAGTGGTTGCATGGGAGGATAACCGCATCACCAGGACACAAATGCAAGGCAGAAAGAAAGATCATGTGCTAATAATAATAAGGAGAAATACAGTTTAATAATAATAGATATTACAGTGTTCATGAATTTGTAATCAACTGTAACGTCCCTTTTGGATCAAGACCACAACAGTGCTATACCAGTCGTGTCCCATTAAGAATTCAAGACACTCTGCTAAGGAAGACCACATTTTGTCTTTTCTGAAAGGAGTGAGAGGTGATTTTGCACAGAACCAGTCAGAACAGGAACAACTGCCAAAGGTTTACTGTAGTCAGTGTAGAAATTTCTCTATTGCTCATGATAACCGATTGTCAGGTATAAGGCCCGGCATGCAAATGGAGAGGACCAAGGAAGTGATTTAAATATAGCATTTCAGAACAAAATATTGTTTCTAGGAAAAGTGGAAAAAACCCCAGAAAACACCAAGGCAACTGCTGAAGAACTAATAAAGTGTTCCTAGTCCTCCTCATATGTCACGTTTGTAACAAGTTAAATGGTACTTTCCAAGGACTCATCTATAACTAAAGAGATTCTCCTAGTAGAAGAAGAATATCTATTACAGCTAGTAATATCTTTGGTCCCCCTTAAAGTAAAGATTTTCTTGCAAAGTATGTCATGGGCATTAATGCCTGAATTCATGGGAGTATTTTTTTATTAGCGTATCCCATATATTAGGTTTGTTAGTATGTAACTGAAAGGGGAAAAATCCATTGGCAGCTTGATTGCTTTGACGGAGAGCAAGTGAAATCACATTTAGAGTGCTGGAAATGTTTGAAGTGCAATGCAACAAAAGTACAATCACTTGCAGCTGGTAATGCTAATGCTAACTTTAGTAACCACCAGTACCTCTCCAAATGAATGATCAACAAGAATGAATATTTGCCCCCAGCTAATCCTCAGTTCATACCCATTGATATGTTTAGTTGGTCACAGATAAGTCATCTTTTGATCATAGAAGTATGTAACAAAATCTTTTGAATATTTTTCCTTACTTCTTAAGGAAATTTTGGAACTACATTTGACATGCCATTCTGTCTCCTTAGAATACATGTTCCCACAACCTGGTTAACTTTGCATCCTTCTCTTGGAAGATCTTCTTGCTGTTAGAAATTACTTTTTACATGAAACAAAGTTTGTGCAATTGCAGTTTCTAAGTAATTCAGAATGCAAAAGAGGGAACAATAAAGAAACTTTTTTAGTGACTGAACGCAACTAGTATTTCTTTCAAAATGTGCTTTCAGAATTTTATAGTGTGGCTACGAAAAACAGAACAGGCTGGTTTCATACATGCTGAAGTTCATGTTAATAGATTGACTGAGGTAATTGCAATGGAGAACTAATGACTAATTACTTCGTCATAAATAAACTCTTTCTTTGAAAAAACCCCACATCATAGTGAAGCAGGAAAACTAGAAAAGATTTTTCTTTCAACGCAATTAACTCTTACTGTCTGATTAGGGAAAACAAAGTTACCTTAACAGAGATATTTCCCCCCCAGAAAAAAATATTTTTAGGACATTGTAATGCTTTTTAAGAGTTCACTTTCGTTTGTATGAAGACTATCATACAATGTGTATGTGCTCATACTTGAATCAGGAAATGGTCCGATATTCCATAGTTTACAGATGACTATAAACTATAGTTTCTGTTTCTGGAGTTTTCCCATCCTATACAATTTAAGGAATCTTTTACTTATGTCATACCTGAACAGATCACAGAAACCTTCTAAATATCGATTCTTTGAGAGCAGAGTGGAAAACTGAAGTCAGCTCCAAGCATTTCTGTAAAGAGCACTATAAACTGGTTTCAGTGAACAGAGGTATCTGAAACATGTTTGAATTAATAGCACTTACGGGTGAGCCGAGGAGGGAGGGAAATAGAAGAGAAGGAGACAAGACTGTAGCCCAAGGCATGCTTAATAAACTAAGACGTTGGAAGAGCAGCGTTAGGAATGAAGGAGAAACTAAAGCAGACTAAAGTCATTCTGTAGCGAGCTTTGAGACGCTCAGTGGAGCAGCCCACTGCTATCACGGGCCATCAGTTCTTCACAAAGTCAGAAGCCACTCAAGACAGATGAATACTATATTCAAGTACTGAAAAATATCTTATTTGGTATGGATAGGAAAAGAATTGTGTTTACTCCTTGTAATGGCAGGATCACAGACGAAATAGGATTTTGCATATAGCTAGGATTTTCTTCTATTCACAGCTTCTGTGAAAAGGCTTCTTCCACTTTAACTTGCCAACGCATGAGCTAAATAAATATGTGGGCAATGGTGGTCCCTATCCTACAGGGAGCACACTGGAAAACATTTGTTCAAAAAACACTCAGTGGAACAAAAAATATATATAACTCACAGTTAAGGGGCCACAGAGTTCAGGCACATTTGACCAATTGCTGCATGCTGATTCAATCCTGCCGAAGACAATTTGTTGAAGTTCAGTAAATATCTGACAAATGACAGCAATGCAGAGTCACTGCTGTATGCAAGCATCTTTCAGATGAACTCTTTGGCAAACAGAAATTTTCCATTGTGAGTGCACCCTAGTCACCAACATTTCCACAATACTTTGTAGCCATCACACCTGATGCTCTAAGCTCCATTTAAACCAACAGGGACTCGAGTGCTTTGAAAGCCCACGTTCAGCTTTGGCTGACACCCAAAAGCCGTGGAGAGCAGAGGCCTGGAGCGCTGTCCTTCACAACCCTGGGAATTCTCTGAAGCTGAGCAATGGTGTGGGTATGGCTCTTGGGAGCAGCTGCAAGTTGCTGGTCTACAGCAGGCAGTAGAAAATGGGAGCTTTACAACCACCTCCCTATCGACGTTTCCAAAAAGAAGTCACCAGTGCCACAAAGATGGCAGAGACCAGTGAGTCCGGCACAAGGAGTTACTCTTGTGCCCAGCCTAAAGCTGGAAAGAGCCAAAGAAAACTTCACAATGATTTTTAACCACCCCCATGCATCACCCTTGGATAGGAACTACACTGTGCTGGATAAAGAAAATAAGCACTTGGCATAAATGTAAAAGAAGAAGGAAAACCTCTCTCTTCTCTGTTTTTCTTTTCCCATTCCATTAATTTCTTGATGTTGTTACTTCACTGTCTCCTGGTAGTCCCTGCTCCTGTGCCACAGTCCTCTTCTTTTAATACGCAACTTGTTACCCCTCCTCAGAGCTCCTGGTTTTCACAATCTGCCTTCAGATTTTACCCAGTAAATTTCCCCTCCTCCCAAAATCTCCTTGGCTATCTTTTCTCCTTCCTTGGCACTCCTTCTTTTCCCATCAAACAGATTGTTTCCCAAACCTCCCGCTCCAGGTTGCCCGGTGTAATGTACTGGCTGTGTTGGTTTGTTTGCATTATGTCATCCCATCACAGGCGGCCCCCAGCCCAGAGGAGATATTGCTACTTAGCAGAGACCGGAGTTTTATTTTAGCTCAGGTGGAGGTTGCCTGAGCACCCAGCTCTGCTCTGTTATCCACCCTCTAGCCGTACCCCTGCATATAATTGAGAGATACCTCCTACACTGCGCTCAAGCCTCGGTGGACGGGTCCATGGGGAGGGGATCCACACCCTGCAGAGCTGCAAGTAGGGAGAGACGCTCAGGGCACATCTGGCAGGGGCAAATCCTTAAGCAATGCAGTCATGAGAACCAAAGTCTCTGCTGAATGAAAGTGTGCTCCTGCTTGTACTTTAAGGGCTTATTGTTACTATTTTTTATTTTGGCTAAATGTGCTTGGTTTGCCATATGTTCAGCAAACAGCACTCTGACCTAACTGCTACCACCATGCCAAATTTCAAAGCAAAGGGATTGCAGTGATCTTTAATACAGAATAAAATATTCCCCATGCTTGGCTTTGATCTGGGAAAAAATACATCGCTTTATTTTTACTTACATTTTGCAGACGCTGGTCTGCACCTTCCCAGCATGGGCAGCCTCATCCTAAATGGTTAATGTTTGGCTAAACTCTAAGCATCTAAAAACAGGATATTACAGCAGAAAACCGGATAAGTGCAGTAACAGTGGGAGCTGCAAGGCCCTTCCCAGTTGTCCCCTCTCCCCCACCCATCAAAACAAGTAGAGATAAAATCTGAATGCATTTGTGTCTAGTTAAAACCCTGTGCAAGTTTATAGACAAATTAAATGCAGATTTCTGGCTTCTGGCAAGTTTTGTTTGCGATTGCCAGTGCTGCAAAAGTTGACACAGACATCCAGGACCGTGGTGAAAAGAGTGCTTCTCGAAGGTGTTCACATCAACACCACAAAACCAATGTTTCCCGCTCTCCCCGCAAAATGGGGAACAGCCACGACAGATGGCAATCAAGCAGCTCCAGGCTTGATGTGGCACCTCCTTCCCCACCTGCGTTTTTCTGCCCCGCTGGTGGGCTCACCTTCACTGTGCCCTGCAAAGCGGAAGGCAACGGTGCGTCCCAGGAGGGGACAGGTCAAGGAAGTGAGATGGAAAGAAGTGACGATTTCTGTCCTAATTCCCTTCCACGCCACTCGTTCTCAAACGGAGGAGGAGGGGACCACGTCTGCCACTGCTCTGTGCAGACTACCTCACCTGGGCGAGCTGATTCACAGCCGAGACAAAACCAGCCCAACATTTGCATGGCTGTGGAGGAAGGAACGCTGTAGCTTTAACACAAAAAAAGTTCAAATTGTCTGTTTCCCCTGTGCAATGATGCATGTAGGAAAATGAAGGGGAGTGTGTTTCCCCCCGCCTCCTTTCCTCCCCTGCAAGGTAAGAGGCAGTCTCATTCTCAGCCTTCGCATCTTTGTGGACAGTAGGCTGTTTACTCACATGTGTTTAGAGCCAGAGACCCTTACGGTGGGACGGCAGTGGATGAGCAAATATAATTACCACACCAGAGCTCATCTTATTCTCCAGGAAAGAGTTTTATTTTATGTGTCTTAAGCCACATTTGCTTTTGCTGTTCAGATCCATTTGTTGTGCGTTCATTACATCACCACAAGAAAGGGAGAAAACTTGTCATTCTCTAGAAATCTCATCTTTCCCTGAGAATTCCTGAAGTTCCTCTCTCTATTAGATTTCTATTCAACTTTGTGTTTGGGGTTTTTTTAATGTAGGTGTGCCTAGAGCAGTAAAGCAAGAGGCTGATCTGCTTTTCTATTGCATTCGGCTGCTTCTGTGCCAAATCCCAACACGTCCAGAGTCATGTACACTTCTTCCGTGCTTTAAAATAAGCAAAGGAATCCATATTTCCCACAAGAGTCACAAAAACAAGGAAACCACTATAAGCAGCCACATTTCTTCCTGAAAGGGAGAAGTAGCAGAGAAGGGAAGAGGGAAAAACGCTAACGTAAGATGTGTTCATCCTATTAGCCTGGCAACAAAACACGCTGGAAGGCAACAGCGCTTTCAGCATTAAACACACTGAAAGTCCTCATGTCAACAGAACAAAACAAAAACGCATTCGTGATGGGGAAATTTCACCTTAACTTGATGTGTGTAATTTTGCCAGTGCCACCACTAGGGAAATAAATCCTGCAATATCCATTTTATGTGAGGCTCTATTTACCATAACAAGATAGATTTGTTCTGGAAAATTTTTTGTCAATATATCCTTTGTTAGGCAGTACCTCCATCTCCTAGCAACAGTGTGGGGAAATCCATCAGAGACATGGAATTTAACTGCAAAACAGGATGGCTCACTGTAGCTTGTACGCTTTTGGAAATCTTCACTGACATGCAAATACTTTCATGCACTTCCAGTGTCTGTGTCCACTGATGGACTGACAAATCAAACTAGAGGATGGAAACTGAAAAAAACCCCACTTTCCCTCTCATTAAAAACAAATAGACCAAGGCACACGAAATGCTGAAATAACTGTTCTACCTCTTGCTCTTGAGAAGGCTCTTTCACACCCATACACATTGCCCACACCTCGTGGGAAATTGGATACGTACACGCCACATTTAAAATGTTTAAATGTCATCACAAACAGTTTTTCCAGCCTCAGAGATTTGCAGTGTCGTATTTCAAAAGGTACGACAGCAATAATAAACCTCTTGCAAGCAGCACAGAGTCACTGAGCAGGCGGGGCTGCAGAAGATGGCAATGCTCCTCAGGTGCCCATACTTTTCAAGGCATGTCCCAACCTCTGCTTTTATCTTCCTTTTCTCTCTTCCCAGAGAGAACCTGTGCTCCATTTTAAGGAAGTTAAGGGTGAGGTAAAGTGCTGTTAAAAGTCTCTAAGGGATCTCTTTTAGCTGAGCTCTGCAATACCCCTTTGATCTGCATGTCATTCTGCTGGCTGTTTTTCAAGGTTGAATTTATCCCTCAGGCTGGTCCCAGCTTCCCAGGAGGTGTCTCGCCTGGAGTAAAGCTGCCATTGCTGCAGCTCAGTCTCTGCAAACGCAGAAAAGGGAGGGACAGTACTGCAGCCTTGTGGCCTGTCTGTGGCATGAGGAAATGGGAATTCCCTGTCTGTCCCGTCCTGGCCACATCTGGAGCCTTGCAGCTGACGAAGCTCGGCCGTGTCTCGGGTCACTCCACAAGGGTACGAACCCCTCAGCTTCATCAGCTGCGTGGTTCCAGAAACACACGGGCTGCAAGAAAAGGTCTGGGATGGGGAAAGAGGCTTTGCAGAAGGGACGTTGCCAGAGACTTTGGGGAATGAGTTTGAGGCTTTCTGACTAAAGGTGATCTCCAGGTACCAGTGATTTGCCCACCAGCTCCCTGCACACATTACCACGTACAAGAGCCTCCATGCAAGCACTGGTGGGTGATTCACCCCAGTGCTCCGTATCGGATAGCACTGTCTGAACCAGTCCCTCACCTACAATAGGTTCTTATGGACACAATTCAAAGCCCAGTAAAGACACCAGAAATCTTTGTGGGCTCATACACACACTCCATGAGAAACCTGATTTAAAAAGTAAATTGTACAGTTTAATCTCCCACACTAGCGCAAAAGCAATTTTTATTTGCCTGTCAGATAAGAGGAATATTTCTGTGTCCCTTTACCCCATGTTCACAGAGGGAGCACAACAAGGTGAAATTGCCTTTATATGTTCAGTAAAACATCCCTCAGGATTGGACATCTCCCAACATATGTTGTGGAAGGGTTTCTTAACAAAAGAAGAGGTGGCCCAGAGGTACGGTCAAGCACCCCTGAGAAACTGAGGTAGTATTATGTTGTTCTCACACATCCTTATTATTTCAGCTAGGGAGAGAGGAGCCAGCTGAGGGGGACACCTCCGTACCACTGAGCCAGCCTGACACTGGGGCTGTTCCCAGGAGGACGTTAACAGCATCATCGAATGAAAAAGAGTTTGGTTTTAAATATGCCTTATAGACGTGCAAGGGCTGTAGGGGAGAGTTAATTGGCAACAAAACAAATAAATAGCTCCCGATATCAAAACAACTATTCAGATCTCTGCTGAACTCCGAAAAGGCAGCTGGGGAGACAGGCGGGGAAGAAAGGCAGTCATCAGCAAAAGTCTGTGCTTCCAAGAGAAAAATAGTACCCAATTATTGGGTATTGCTGTTGTATGGGGGAGATCTGAGCAGGGACCCGAACTCACTTATGCCCCTCCTTGGAATGAAAAGGCCTTTGTTGCAAGGAAATGCCAAGACCCTCTGCCCTCACTGCCTGACCCTCAAACATTTGCGGAGGACGTGGGAACCATCCCAAGTAGACCTCCTGCTTTAAAAAGGCATTTAAATGGGTGTTTCGCTACTGTTCTACAGTTCGATGAAATTAGCTTTCTGACTTGGGCATAATGATTTCAGTCACTGTGAATTTATTTCCACCTAAGCTGTGTTTGCTCTTGAACTTTTTGCTATTGACTCGCACACATGTTTGGTATATAGAGCAAACACTTTGGTGTGAAACAACATCATACACAATGAGTCATCCGTGCTCTGGTCCACAGCCATCCCACAGAGAGCTTGTGCTGTCAGTCACTCTGTCATTTGCAAACATAGCTACAAACATTCAAAACCAGACAGTTATCTTGTATAACACCTTATGGAGAATCTGCCTTAAGCAAACAGGAGCCTTGTTAATGTATTTTTGGAAAAGCTAGAATAGAACGATAGATCTTTTGGTAAGGAATCAGGTTTTGGACAAGTTCTGTCTAAACTGATGCATCTGAGCGAGACGATTTTAAAAATAATTCTAAATTAACCTTTGACTTACAGCTGAACCTGTCCTGGTTTCTATGGCAATGTGCAGCTATCATCAAGCATTAGCTTCTAGTGTGCAGAGAAAAATGCATTTACTCATCCTGGGGAATTGCACTAAATAAATTAACAGTACTAACTCCAGACATCCTGATGCCACTGTATTATTGACTGATAAGCCTTAAGTCCCTTCATCATCTATATACATTCATGCCAGAGCTAACACCGGTCAAAAATGCAGCCCAATATTTGAGAACTAAGGCATTTCCAAAATTTGGATGTTACCGTTTTGTCAATTATTTGATGAGTAGCAGCCATAGACTGGTAAAACAATGTCAGACAAAATGAACACATGCCTTTATAGAAAAAAAATAGCATAAGGCCTATATTCTCCTCTCTTTGCAGACTGAAGTAACACGTCGTTTGCATGCCCTCAGCACCAGGGCAGACATCAGTCAGTGTCAGCAAATACTTTGCTTGGCACATCACTGCAAAATTTGGCATCTCTTATTCCTTGAATAAGCAGCTTGCCACTGGCATGATTCTGCGTGAAAAATAAGCACAAGAATTATTACCACTAATTATATTAATGATATACATTCTTTTACATTAAAATCTTTGCTAATACCTGGTTGCAGAGTGAAGATAATACGGTAGATAGCTCATTGCCACAAAATCCAGTCCAAAATCTTTCACTCCAGGATCATCCTGCAATGAAAGAGGAATCCAAAATGGACAAATACAAATACAGGCCCACAGTTGCGTGCCTCTTCCTCCTGATGGATGCACCCCACAAAAGTGTCAGAGGTTTGTTGGTCGAGGTCTAATATAAAAAGATGGCACAAAAACTCTGATAGTTTTTGCCTACTTGAGCCAGGCGTGACCTTTGAGAGTTCCCTGCCATTTTACAGTTACATTTCAGCAGATGCTGTGATTAAACAAGGTTAGAAATAGCCAAAGCAGTGCATAATCCTCTTTGAAAATGTGATTGCCCACACAGATATAAATACAGGCTGGTGTGCAATTATGCCATCCCCCGAGAAAGAGGGACTCACATTCAGAGCTGCTGCTTCTCCCCTTGCTCTAGGTGCTGAGGGAAGCAGTATGAGGGATTTCCTACCCCAAAGCCCTGCTAAGCAAGGCTGTGAGCTCTGCTGGCTGCCCTAGACTAAGGTACCCAGCCTTTGCCCCTCAGTTCCCTGCCCCTGAAACAGCTATTATTCCCCACAGATGCACTATTGGAGGATTTAGGAAGCCAGAAGCACCATTCAGCCCTGAACCATAAGCCCAAAACGCGGTTGTACGCTACCCCAGTTATACTAACTGAGGCTGCGGGCTGTCAATTTTAACCTGTTGTTGATTTTTTTCTATCAGCACTTACTCTGGCTCCAGGGATAAAATCTGAAACACTTCAAAGCGCAGATGGCCCAGCTTCTGCTCAGAAACATGGCTTTTCATTCCTGTGCAGCCAGAAACAAAAGCTTCGCATCTCTTCGGAGAACAGGCATTGCTTCACGACATTTATAGTTTTTTGACTCAGTAACCAGTTCCTCCCTGGAGGACCTTTATGTCAGGAAAGACAGAGGAGAAATTGTTTAAAACTTCACACTTAAGTCCATATTGACATACAAAGCCCATCTGCAGAGCCTTGTGCTATCTCTGAGGGAAGAGAGCTGCTGCCTCCCCTGCAAATGAATTCATTTGAGTGCACGAAGATTGGTCTAGAATGAAAGAGAAATCCAAAATCATTGCCAGAAAGACTTTATTCTCAGACCTCTCTGCAAAGGAGGCAGCCTCAACTTCTGCCCACACGGGTCCAAATAAACAGAGTAGATCAAATTACCTGATACCAGAATCTGAATTGATGCCATTTTTTTGGTCCAGCCAATACGCCCTGCTGTTGCTCATTTATCTCGTTCAAAATTGCAAAAATTAAACACTTGAAGATCATAAATTCACCTTCTCAATATTGGCACTGTGGGTCTACTAAGGAAATTCATCCTGTGATTGATCAGAGTTGCTTAAGGATTCGAGAGCAGTACAGTGAAGCTCATTTCCCTCAATAATATATATATATATACAGACTTATATATACACACACATACATATAGATATGCATTTTTCAATCTGAATGGGAAATGTGGGAGTCTTGCTCTCCTCTTTCCCTACCCCACCCCTTTTTGGTCTGGGAACAGAGAATTCAAATTCCACTCAGCCCTGTCACAGCAAACAATTTCCAAACCATCTGCTCTCTAATAAAACAACCCGTCTAGACAAACCCCAAGCCAGGCAACAAATCTGATATTGTACTTGAAGTCATCATAAGTATTAACAACCTGCCATTGCTAACCTGTCAAGCTTCTTCACTGGGAAAAGGACTCACATTTACAGTCTCAGGCGCAGGGACTGGAAATGGGAAAGATTTTTTTCCATCATTAGGTACAGAAAAGCTGCTTAGAAGATGGGACAGGCTCCGGTCAGCCTAGCCTGGGCACCATTTACACCCACACAGTCGGTGCCTAAGAAAGCAGTGAACAGCGGAAATAAGTGGGTGCCTTTGAAGGGACCCGTCTGCTCCTGCTGGAGCTCTCAAAGTAGGTTCAGTGTGGGTTAAAGTTAGGTAGCTAGGGTCCCATCAGCCTTGCCTACTCCAATATGATGGAGAGCCCAGTATATTCAGGATTTGCTAGCAAGCTGCTTTCAATTCGCTACCTCTGAGACACTGAAAAGGGATCCCAGGTTTACTGAACTCAGACTCACTTGTGAGAAATGGATTAAAAATATTGTCTTTCTCCAGCAACATGAAAAATGAGCTTTGTGTTGTGTGAGCTGAGAGCTTTTCCTTCCTCTTGGGTTTTTTTTTTTTCCCTAAGTGAGTTGATTTGAAAAGAAAGCTGTCATCTCTCCTTGGTGAAAGATCTCTTAAATACCCAGAAGCACTGACAAAACAGGGCTCCAGTTTCTAGGCATTTCACCATGCAATTCAGAGCCAAAGTCAGAGGGCAGCAGTCTTTCCAGGGAAGGGTCACAGGGCCAAGAAATAAGTTCAGTTCAGCTGTTTCAGGGAAGAGCTTTTGAAGCTCTTTTTTTGTTAGGAAACCTGGGAAACCAAGTTATGGAAGTATATAGGCTGTTAAAAGGCTTTCCTGAATCTCATTTTATTCTCTTCAGAAAGAGTCAGTTATGGGATAAAAAAAAGCAAGCAAATAATAAGCATAGTGCTGTAACACTTAGACGTGGGTTACCTGTCTGGAAGCTCTTTTTCCCCAGCCTTTAGCAGTTTGGTCCACTGGAGCTACATCCAAGAAGAAAATACCTCTGGCGGGGTCTGCCCCAGCACCTTCTTTAAAGCTTCCATCGCTACAGAGCTGAGCGGCCACAGAAATGAAGTCAATGGGAATTAGGCATCTATTTTCAGTGAAAGCTTTTGCCTAGCCTACAAGGTGCCAGTCTGCGTCAGAATGCCATGTTACATCTGATCAATGGATCAGTATTTGTCTGTCCGAAGTTTTGCTCAAGCATGCAAGTCCAAATTCCTTCTTGGGTGGGTTAGTGAGAAGGAGTAAAGTTGATCAAGTCTCTTTTAGGTGCATTTGAGGAGAGCAGTGGCTAGGTCCAAAGGTACACCCAGAAAGTGCCTGGTTGTTTAGATGAGTGACCGGTATGAAAAAACATCCTGGTCCCCGCAGCTGGGTTTCCTTCCCACAGAAGGGAAAGAGGGAGGTGTGGGGTAGGGACTGGTGTCCTCTGATACGGGAGCAGGGTGTGGCTGAGGCATGCTTAGAAATGCACTTGTGTTTCTTCTTCTACTTGTTGTAACTTTCCTCAGCTGAAACATAGCCAAAACACTGACAAAAATAGTTATTCAAGGTGCAGACCATGTCACTGCAATGCTTGCAAGTTGTGTCATTGTGTTGTAGGCCAGCCTGAAATGGAGCATAAATTCCTAAACCGTGAACTCTGATCACAAGCACTGTTTAAGGCTTCCTAGGTATGACCAGTGAGGTCAGAGCATCGACTTTGCCAATCTGAGAAAACTGTGATCCTCATTTTCAGTGCTGAGCTGAGTTTGAGCCGCAGCTGTTCCCAAGTGAAATTGTGCTTGCTATTGAGAAAAACGATGGTGAACTAGTAGAGAAAAATCTGGAACAGAGAAGCATATTTGGACAGTGGAGTGGCGTGTGTAGTTGTAGTCAACCAAATGGGATGATAAGACGGGATGATAAGAGAAAGTTAGTGACCCTCGGGGGCCAGGAGTTAAAGGAGGAGTCAGTCAGCTGTACCCACCAGCATCTCCTCCTCTGCAGTAGGCATGGATGTGTTATCATGATGGATTCAGTCATTAGATGTTTCAAAATTTGCTTTCATGATACGATGTCACTGCTCATTAAACCAGGTCCCGGTGAAGCAAAGGCAGTGAGAAATGGGAAAAAGAACCTGTAATTAAATCATGCTGGTTTTGGTACCTGGAAGTATCGACTATATGGAAACGGATTCTGCAGCAGCTGGATGACAAATTACAGGACAGCCATGTCACCTTTAGCAGCACAGGCAAGGCCACTTAAAAACCTATCTAAATTCTAAGAATTATAGCTATATTGATTAGGAATTACAGTCAATTTAGTGGTTTCCTTGTAGTAAAGTAGAAATAAGCTGTTAATCTAAACTGCAGTAAGTGTTATAAACACATCCAATTTTGATTGAACTGTTACCAATGTAAACATATCATTATAATCAAATTAAAGTAGTAGCAAGAATTGTGGTATGAAGTTCTAGCCAGACCTCAGTGACATTAAGATAATAGGTAGAAGTGCAGAAAGTATTGATCTTATGTGACTAATAGGCTGCTTAACAAAGGGAGAAAGACTTACACATTGAAGAACTGAAGATAAAAAAAATTAATAGCAAACCTGAAGTGCTGCTTCAGTGCATGCTTGAAATATCACAAGATGTTAGAAAAGCTCATTTACAAATTAATATTCCTTTCATATTTACGAAGTATGAGAATCTAGTGTAGTATATCTGCCATTGGCACACAGAACGTTGAAACGATATAAATTAGACATAACTACATCGGGGGGGGTTGTACATTTATATCTGAACATAAAGGAAGAATGTAGTTCTGTTTAGAGAGAGCACAAAATAGATTTTTTCTTTCTTTCTCACTTAACGTCATAAATCATGTGTTTATGTCCCTCCGTTTTTCCATTTGTAAGTTGGAGCTAATATTGCTGTGACATTTAAAAGGACTGTTCTGAGAAGAGACTCATAAAGATAAGGGGGAATTCAGCTATTAGAGCACTGATTACCATCTTAATTACGTATTTCTTCTCATTACATCTGATAGGATGCGAACGCTTGCTGTTTATTTTCCGTCTGTGAAAGCTATGCCCAGTTCAAATTCAGATTTCTGCCATGAGGATAACTCTGGGAGAAATGCTTCCAGCCTCCACATCCAGCAAGTGAGAGGTGAGGGAACCCTTACCCACTCGTAAATACCGGCAAACACTGCTCCAGGTTTCACAATGCTGAGTACGACCCAGCTGCAAGTCAGTCGGTCACAGCAAGACAATAACCGCGCTCAGAGGAAGCCATCAAAGACTTCCAAAAGAAACCTGCTCCGAGATGAAAGAGAAAATTTATCATGGTAATCAACTTTGCTAAGAGAAAAGGAAAGCTGTTTCTCTTTGGGAAAATTTCCAGTGCTGAAGAAAGGGGGGAGAAGGCGGGGAGGGAACATGATAAGGTCTCACACGTTGAATTGATTGTTCACATCTAACAAAAATAGCCCCAGCCTGTACCCATTGTCCTGCAGCTGCTGGCTTCATCACGCTCATTGTGCGTTTCCTCGTGGCTGAGCAGCGCGGTTGCCCAGTTTCCTCTCCTTCATTTCCTAACAAGATCTGCGATGCACTGTAGGAAAAGCCAGCAGCACTTGAAAACAACGCCTTTCAAGTTTCACTGGGGCCATCCAAAAACCCAGGCTAGTGTCCCATAGCAGAGCAAACCAATTTCAGGCAAGCACCAGTGCAGATAGCTGGGTCCCATCCTGAATCAGGATCCCATCGCTTGCTTTTTTTTTTTTTTTTAATTCCTGGGGCACGTTTGCTTTTACGTGTACTTCAAGCTTGCTCATTAGGTGACAGAAGCTTCCTGCACTCAAGGCCAAAAGATCTTAATCTTGGGAAAAGAATGCACACAAAGATGTGAACGTTGTGTTTAAAAGGTCTCTCTTGCCTGTATGTATTTAACGGCAAGTGTTAGTTCTCCGAGGAGGAATCATTCCTCTATATGCAAGAAGGTTTTGGATAGAGCGCAAGGTGTGGGGAGTGTTCCTTCTCATTCCTTCACCGGTCCTGGAGCCATTTAAGCTGAAACATCAAATTGACCTGGTGTGGCAGGATTGGTCATACAATGAACCTTGTGGTTCTCATTCTTGTGAGCCTCCAGAAGCCCAGCTCTTGTGGAAATAAGCCATAGAAATCAAATTATCATTCCCAAGAGTAGTATTTCCTGCATACAGAAGTTAAACATCATAGCATCGTAACTGAACACCATAAGATGGTCGAAAAAATTCCTACAAATATTTTGGAGTCTACTAAACCCTCTTTAACTGAATTTCTCTCTGTCTTTCATTCCATCCCCAGGAAATTACAGAACACTTTTCTATAGAGAATTCACGGAGACCAGTATTTTGCATCTATGCCCTTCTTCCAGCATGGATTCAAGATGCAAGCTCCTTCTCATGCCCCACGATGCTTCTTTTTCTTTAAGAAATGCTTTCTTCATTGAGGAGTTTCATTTATGCAGAAATAATTTCAGATGTTTCAAATAAAACCAGCTGAGGGAAAGATTTGCTCTCTCAATTGGTGTTTTGTTATTCTTTACTATTTGTCAATACCTTAACTGTCCCACTGGATAAAATCAGCTTGAAGAAAATCCTGTAGGTGAAACAGAATTAACTTCTGGTGAGAGGTGCTGGATAAGACGTCCAGAGAGCTACGGACCAATCTCAAGGCTATTGTGAAGTCCCCTGCCCTGATATTTCATCAAAAAGTGGCCCTTCAGGAGCATATTGCTGGCACCCAGATGTAGGTGAGCCTTGCACACAGATGAAGGAAAAAAGTTGTTTGGGAATAATCAGCAAAAGGGAAGAGCACCTGTGAAAGCATCCTCAGTTAAAAAAATATTTTTCCAGCCCCGCTCCTCCCTCGGCAATCAGTCTGCTTCCTGGACGAGGGACTTGTTAGCCCTGGAAATCCAGCCAAACAGATAAGCTACACTTCGGTTCACCTTATTTGCTGCCAGATCTTCGGTCTCAAAAACACTTAGTGCTCAACAACTCTTAATCCAAATGTCAGCCTCGTCCTCTCTCCTCCACTCGAATATCTCACATAGCTTGGAGTGAGGAAAATCTTTGCAGGCGTTTTCAGAGCTGCTCACAGCCCTCCCCACAGACCTTTCCTGCTCCTGGTCTTTACTGCGGGCACTCAACCCTTGAAACATTTCTTTAGACTTTTAAACAGGGATTTAATGACACATCAAGCCTCTAAGAAAACTTGAGAGGGTGAATAAATGCTTTTTTCATTTTAAATAACAAAAAAGGAGAAGGGATAATATAAAGTAATGACCAGTCCGTGAATTATCCATGACTTCAGGCAACACCTCACACAAAGCTCATTCCAGTACCTGGAACCCGCAAACTAATCAGGGTCTTAAAATTGCTGATAGGCTCTATTCAGGGTCTCTTTTTACTGTAGCTTCACCTAAATTCTCCAATAGTCACCAAAAAAACTCATTTGACCGGAAAGAACATAAAATAAGCTTACTTTAAATGCTGCTACTAATGCCCTGGCATGTATTTTAGCAGCTTTTCTAATATTTTTGTTCAACGTCATAGCAATGTAATAATTCTCCCTGTATCAAGTCCCTTGAATTTGTAATTCCAAAGTAAAACTGAAATTAGAAAAAGCTGCGTTAATTAGATAACGAGAGAAAACCAACAAAGTAATTGTCTTATCTACCTCATCAGCTATATGATTGTTTCAAACATGCAATACTTCATTGAGTTGAATTAAAAACAATAGAGATCAATTCATATTGATTAAATGTGAAAAAAAAGATGACATTAAATAAATGGCAGGTCAGTTCTTACTGCATAAAAAGTGAACTGTGATAAATGTTTAGGCAAGGCATTTTCTTTCAAGTTTGTCAAAGCCTAGTTAAAGAAGAAAGCAAATTTGTTCAATAGGCAATCCCTGTTGGTCTTGGGAGATGTGGATATAAGAGCAAAGATCAGGTGTGCAAATGAGTAGGGCCTGTGGTTAAGTCCTGATGTGCATGGAGAGATGCCATCCAGAGAAGTAATCCAGTATGACCTCCTCCTAATCACTTCTTTCTTGGACACTCCTTGGACTAAATTGTGCATTTGTTGTCTCTAAAAATCTCTAAATCCTTGCAGATATTTTTCATTACTATGGTAACTGTTTTGAGAGGAGCTGTGATACAGAGACAACTGCCACTAGACAAACTAAATCAATCATTGTTTTATTAGTTTTATTGGCTCCTTCATACTCACACACAGAGCTAAAATAGGAACCGAGAGTCTGCTTGCTCCCCGGCCTGAGGCAGTTTGCACCTCGAGTTGGATAGGCTTTGCGTCATGAGAGGGACTGGGCTTTATATCCCACCAAAACCAGTTACCTCAGCTGTCTAAAAATATTGAGTCCTCCAACAGACCACAATTTATTTCGTTTTCCTGCTACATCTTACTCCTCAGGCGTGCCAGGGTAAGCTTAAATAGGGCTGTGCTTGAGGTTCCCAGCTAAATCTGCCCAAGCTAAGCCAAGCACTGGAAGCAGCTTTTGTGCAGGAGAGGTCCACGACTGGGCATGTGCACAGCTGCCGTATTTCAGCACGTCATGCTTATGCCTCCATCAGGCTTAGGAAACGAAATCAGGAAGCTCCGGAGCGAGCTTCAAGGAAGACATCACTTTTTCATGCTCTTACGTCTTGGCAATTACAAAATTCTCTTTGGAGATCAAAAATTTCTTAGGCGGATGGGAGATTTGAACGACATATTCCCAGTATGTCCCAAAATGCCTTCAAGCAAGTTACCACAAGCACCCTTCATATTTTCCAAGACAAGACTGTAGCCTTCTCTGCTCCCTGAAAGACGGAAGGGAAAAAAGCCCTGTCTTCAGGAGAGGCGGGCAGCTGCTGACCCTCCTCACAGCCCTGAGAGGACACCCTGGAAACAAGAGTGATTCCAGATCTTTAAAAAACACCCAAACAATTGTTTTTCCCAAGGACTACCCTGTGCAGTGTTACTGTAATATTTTGCATCAGAACCAAAACTCAGGCAGGCTGACTTCTGATTGTTCACTTCTTATTTTTATTCTCCATTTTGCTTCTTTCCTTACTTGCATGCATGACTGTTTAAAAACAATTTCACAGTTCTTAGACAGGATACCTCCTGATACCTTACAGAGTACCACCAATCCATGGACCAAAGTCCAAGAAACATCTCGAATAAGATTCCCTACTCTGATGGCTATTGATTCACCCCGAGATGCAAAGAACCTACCCTGTCCCAGGCACCTGGGTTTCTCTCCCTGGGACCTAGGAGTCAAGCACTGCAATGCCTGAAGGCGTTTAGGCTGTTTTTGCTCCAGCTCTACAACCATCACAAAAGAGTTTTCAGTCCAAAAACTATTCTGGTATTACTTACTTCTGCCTTCCCTAGGAGCGCCAGAACTTTCTCTGGCCTATTTTGGAAGGATTAAGTACATCTGCCGTCATAACAGTTTGTTGATATTCTGAAATACTGTAAATGCATTAGGGAACCACGCTACTGATGCTCTCCTTTCTAGCAGCAGCTCACCTTTTCACATCCCATAATAACGCATAAAACTCCTGCACTGCCTTTTTGGGACTGAATTGAGAATTTTGGCTAGAGAGAGGCAGTCTCCCATTCTTCTGCAGGCTGCTGCATAGAGCCAAACCAGACACGCAGACCGTTGCAAAGATTCACACAGCTGTAGTCATACTTCGTATCAACATTAGAGGTTTTACCAACCAGTTTTCCGTTCAGGTCTGCTGCAGATCCCTGCGATTACCAGTGCCACCTCCTGGTACTGAAACGTACTGAGATCCAGCCATGCAGGAATGGTAGGATGAAGAGACACAAAATATCCCAGTCCTCACTTCCTGCACAATTTTTGGTGTTCTCTACAGACTTTTATAAACAGCTATTTATTTTACAGATCATCAAAAGGCTGAATATTCTTGTAGCTATAAATGAATGAAAGGACAGGGGAGCTGTCAAAGGCAAGAGGTTACAATGGATTTTCCTTTCCAGGATATCCATAACAAAGCTAAACCCAAAACAAATACATGCTCATCAAACCAGCTGAAGCTGACCAAGAGAAAGCTTGGGAGTTTAAAGTTTTATTCAGAAATGTCTGTATTCATTACAGGACTGAGGAAATTCTTGCAGCATTTATGAACGTTGGATACAAAACCTGAGATTTTGATTGAAGATTTGAAACTGGGGGGGTTTCCACGTCCCCGCAGCTCAGGTACAATTTACACCGATTCATCTAGGCAAGTGAAAGGGAGAGAGGCAAGGCTACAGGTTAGGACACAGCTGCTGGCAGGAGGCAGGTCTCTGCTCAGAGCTCTGCCAACTTTCTTTCTCAAAGTGACCAAAGACGTGCCGTTTCTTCCCATAGCAAGTCAGATGGTGTCCTCAGCTACTATCTGCTTCAGTATCCTTATCACCCTCAAGCAAAACCCCTCAAGCAGTTGTTCCTGAGCCCCCCCCATAGGCACTGCTCGCCATTTGGACTGGGTCACACTTTTGCCAGCCTATTTACAGAAACCAACTCCCAAAAAATGCAGGTGAGGGGGAAAACTGTCACATATCCACAAAAGCAAATGATCTCAAAAGTTGAAGCACAAGATCTATTTTTTTCAGTGATACCTTCCCATCTCTTCTCTGTCCATCTTGCGCAGAGCCTCACAGTAACAGACATCACAGCCTCAGGTCTGAAAAAGCAGCAGTCCTCCCCCTGTGCTCCCATATTAAATACATTTTTGCTAGTGCTGGAGTACCAAAAGGGCCTAAAAGGCAGCAGAGCAGGCAGCCGCTCGCTCCAGGAGAGGGCAGTGAAACACGGCTCAACCTGGCCAGGAAAGGGCAAATACACCTTGACCTGCTCAGCAACACCTGCTTAGTCAACCTAAACGTTGACCTTCATGGCACAAACCCAGGCAGATTCAAAAGGAGAGGTCGTGCGTGGGGTTTCACGTGTCATGAGTGCCCTAAATGGATTTGTGCCACTATTTCCTAGGAAAAAATTATGCAACCGCTTGCTCGCTCTCTGCCCGCGGAGAGGAAAAAATGTCATTAGGAGGCGGTGTTCGCTTGCACTTAGGTTAATAGGTCTCATTTGTTCTGCCAGTGTGGAGGGAGGCAGAACCAATGGAAGAACTTGTAATTCTCCTTTATAATTAAGATAATGTGCTGCGCCGGCCCTTAATCATATTTTTGGATGCTGCACTGTCCATGACACATCTTGGAGAGACCACAGCTGTGATTAAACATTTTTGATAACCCATAAATATAACATTAGTTGCCTCAGTTAGGTTTCTGATAACATCATTCATTTCAGGTCATTCAATTAGCGCAGACAAAGGGGCTCTTTCCAGGAGACATAATGTCATTGTCTCTGGAAAGGAACGTACTTCCCAATGACTGTTTATCACTCTCTAATTACAGTGCTGTAGGAGCCATGCTCTATATTACAAGGAGTCCTTTTTGTGCCCAAGGATCCAGCAGTTTTTTGTTTTAATTTATTTTCCTCTTAAATACCTCCCGCTATTTAAGCAATAATTCCCTGTAAATCAATTGTTAGCAGCAGTTAATGACTGGTTGGTTAATTAATAGCTGAAAGCAAAGCTGAGGGTGTTCACCGCTCTAACAAACCAGCAGACGTTAACTGTGGGATTATTGCTAACATACCCTATAATCAATGACTTCTCGCAGCCACAGGGTCGCCTATGTATCACTTAAAGAAGGGAGTGGCTGGGTTGCCAAAGGTGGCGACATTAGGAAAAGTAGTCACCAACTTGTGGGTTGAGCCACATGCCCCTAAGCAGGCAGTGGCGTAGCAGTCTTGGTGCAAACACGGCTTGGTTGTAGGGTCTGGGGCCAAAGCCCCCATCTCTTTTGGGGACATGCTTGTGCATCCTCCTCTCATGGCAGTGCAGCTTCAGCCGCAGCCTGATGCAACCCGGGAGGGACAGTGCACAGGAGCATATGCCGGGTGCTACGAGTGAAGTTTGCACAGCCTGTGCTTTCCTTGCAGCAAAGAGAGTGCTCATGCACGGGACAGGCTGCACCAGTGCTGTGAAGCTCTGCATGGGATGGCTGCGGCAGAGACAGGGCTGTCCCTGCGCTCACCCGGCTGCCTCTGCCGGAGTGGTTTCTGCTCAGAGTCCCGCAGACCCCTCAGACTCATGCAGGGGTCAGCAGGACCCCAACTACTCAAATCGGGAGGTGCACCCTTGCCAGCAACACAACAAAAAAGCCTCGGGTTTTTGCCTGTGTCCGGATCTGATTATTCAGAGGATTTAGGGGTGTCTGTGTTCTGCTGGAGAGCTGCATTAAGATGTTTTTAATGCAACAGTCTGCTCTGCTGCTCTCTTCAAGGGACAGATTCTCAGATAATCTCTTTTCACAACATTCTCAATTAATATTTATATAAGCCTGTTTTGTCTCTTATCTTCCACGAAATGAGGTTTGGAGTGATGCTGCCATGGAGAGAGAAGGAGAGTCTAAAGCAGGCAGTAATTGATGTTCACAAAGACAGTATGTGTAATGGACCAGCTGGCTTATTATAAACTAAAATACTGCAGTATCTTCAATACAGTGGATGGTAACAGAGAATAAATGTTGACATTTTCGTGGTGAGCAATGCAAGGCCATCAAATCAAACAATTTCTGGCATATAGTCAAAGCAGTGTTAAAATGGAAACTCAAGTGATAAGAACATTTTTGCGTTTTTTTTTTCCCTGAGTAGCAATGTGCGGCTGTAGGAAACCTCATGGCACAAGTTCCCTGCACTGACACAGAGCCAGGGGTTCCCAAGAGGCACCATCTGACTTGTCTTAAGGAAAAAGAAAAAAACCCAGCAAGGAGCATCCTTGCATGACTGCTCCAGCTCTTCTCACCCTGACATTAAGTGGTACATCAAGATAATTTCTGCTTGTTATCCTCTCCACGACCAAGGAGAACAATTGCTCACTGTCTTGTTCACAGCCACCACCTCTACACTGGATGTCTGCTGCCATGTTACTCTCTCAGCCTTCTCTTTCCTGAAGGGAAAAAACCCAATTCCCCTCGGCATGCCCTTGCAGTTTGTGCTTCCCGGCACCCTACGTTCTGACTGCTTTCCCTGGATTTTCTCCACTTTCTCTTCAGCTGCAGGAAAAGGTGACACCCACAAGTGGATGCGGATCCTCCAGTCTTTTACAAACATGCTGCTGCCTGGTTATTTTTTCCCCATATAAAGTCTCTGCATCTTTCCTCCCCAGGCACAGCACTTTGGACTGTTCCTGATGGAATTTCATTTAAATATTTGGGAGTCATTTCTCCAAGCTGCAAAGATCATTTCAAATTCAGATCCTGGCCTCCTAGGACTTGCAGCATCTCCTAATTGCGTCATCCACAGGTTGCATTTGTTTGCTTGCTCTTCAGTTGTTTATAAAAAATATTTAATAGAACTGGGTATGAGACAAACTGCTGAATGACCTACTTGAAATATCCTCCCTGACAGTGATCCAGGACTAGCTGTTGCTGCGGAGCTATTTTTCAACAAGCTATGCACCTACCCCATTGTCATTGTATCTATACCATATTCCTTAGCCTGTCATATATGTCAAAAAGCATTACTTAAAACCAAGCACTATTGCATTTGCTGCTTCCTCTTTATTCACTAGACAAGCTACTGTGACAAAGGAGGAAATTAGATTGATTTGACATCAACCATTCTTGACAAGCCTATGTTTTCCTTTTTTTTCTTTTTTCATCACCATATCAGCCGGCCACTTGCAAATTGATTGTTTAATGATTTGTTCCTGAATCTTCTAAGGACCTAAGTTAGACTGACAGGTCTGTAATTCCCTGGGTCCTCCTTTTCCCCTCTTTAAAATATAATACACTGTGTTTGCCCTTCTCTTGTCTTTGGGGACCTCCTCTCTCCTCTGTGAGTTCTTAAAGATAATCACTAATGGCTCAGTGATTGCTTCAGACAGCCCCTTAAGTACTCTGGGGTGAATTCCATCAGGCCCTGCTGACTGGAGTACATCCATCTTATCTAAATATTCTTTAATCTATTCCCCTCCCCTTCCAGTCTGTACTTTTGCCTTCTTGTAAAAATTAAGTTTAAACAACTGGTTGTGTCCCCTGGTGATGGATACACTTCATAATTCAAAGCAATTAAACATTCTTCAATATATCCTTTAATACTTACCAAGGTTTACATTTCCATTCTCCACATTACAATTCTAAAAAAATAAACTCATCGACCCCTATTCACTGGCTGCTAAACCCAGACACCACTCTTAAGGACAGATTCACAGCTGAGGGTGCAGCAGAAATAAATGTGACTAAAACTTTGTGGTTTTTCATTCAGAACTTTAACATCCACTGACTGACCTGTGCTGATCACAACAACAGAGGTTTCCATTTCTCCCCAAGCTGTTCCTAAAATATAACTAGCACCTTCATATCTGAGTCTGCACCTGTGGCAGTGTCCATGCACCAAGCACTCCCCGTAATGAGCAACTATGGTACTTTGAATTTGGGAAACTGTCAGGGCTGTTGTCTAGACATGCGCTAAATTACAACATACTAAGTCCACGTGTTGGTTGGTTCGTTGGGGTTTTTTTGTTTTTGGTTTGGGTTTTTTTGGTTTTGTTTGGGTTTTTTTTTTTTGTTTTTTTTTTTTTTTTTTTTTTAATAAAACATCAAGATCTGCCAAAAATCGTGGCGGGTTTTCCATGTAAGTACAATGTGGAGATCCACTTCCTTTGCTCTGTCAGCCACCTGATGCTGTAGTACCCAGTGGGAAGATAACTTGGGTTTTTATCTGTGATAGCTGAACAGAACAATCTTTACTGCTGTCTTTAATAAAGTCTTTTCTTGCCCACTTTTCTCCTCAGTAGTTCACAATCATTACAGAGCTGAGTGACAGTGAGTGCTTGCATACCAAGGCTTTCTCTAAAGCAGGGTGTTCGTACAGTCAACACTCTCAGGTTTGTTTTCATTATTAGTTTGAGGGCTTTCTGCCAGAATAAAAGATATCTCATAACAGCAATTACTTTTTAGAGGTCTGTAGGTTTAAGCCCCACCCCATTCCTAACAAGTCAAAATGACTGCAAGAAATCAGCTTTTAAATGAAGAGCACTTGGCTCAAATGAGTTTGAAGAAAAGCTAGCAAGAAGCAGGAAAAAGCTGGAGAACCAGTGAAGATGCTCTCCCATCCTCCCTATCTCCTCCACGTGCCCAAGTCTTGCAGGGCACACTTTCTGTTTGACCCTGCTAAGCCTGGATGACCAAGCAGGCAGTGTTGTTCGGGGCTTGAAACCCTGCTCACAGCTCTCACATGAGGATGTACCCACAGCGATCCCGGTATTTGTGACTCATCTGCGAGCATCCTCTCTACCTGATGCTGGATATGAAAAGCATTTTAGGGTACGAGTTAGGATAGGGTACAGGGTTGCTCAGTTCCTTGACTTCTCTGTGTCTGGGGGAGTATTCGAGGCTTGTCCTCAAGCTCTTCTACTTCTCAGTTTCAGGTGTGTTCTTAAGGCTTTAAACTCAAAGTCCAGCTATGCCAAAGTCTGAATTTCAGCATATCACTACCAGCAATTGCCCTATGTTTCTGAAACAACACAGCCCAAAAAAATCTAGGGTAAAGCCTGTGGTGGCTCAGAATAAGCCTTCTCATTTGAAGGGATCTGTCTCTGGAAATGCACGTTCAGAGGACATAGGTAAACCAAAAATTTAATCCTTCTTCCAAAAAACTTTTCTTCTACAGAAAGAATGACATTTGAAATGAGAGCTGGTTTGGGAATTTTCTAACTACCTTTTTCATCAAAAAAGTATGATGAGTCAAAACTGACCCTTTTTGCGGTAATATATTGGTTTTGATGAAACTGTCACTGGCAGCATTGCTGAGGTCTAGAACAAAAATTACATGAAATTCAAGAAGGGGAGAGGCACACCGCAGAGCTGGCAATTGCCAGTTGGAAGGACACTCACCCACGACACAAAATACTCCCGTTTGCACTTGTAATTATCCACATCCTATATGAATACAATGATCATCAGACCTACCTTCTGACAGACAGAGGATTTTCAAAACCCCCACAACAGACTAACTCACTGCCACTTAAATCAAAATAGATTGGAAATTCTCGTGCCTGGGATATTGTCCTATGGAAAACTCAACATTTGAGCACTGTTTGAAAGAATTAACTACCAGATACAACTTTCCCGTAACGCCTCAGACTTACTTTCTCATTTCCTTCTTGGTCTGGAAACAGCACTGTTGGGTTCTCAGCTGGAAAAGTTGGCTGACATCTGTTCTCTGCTGCTTGCATGGAACAATTACTGTGTTCATCTGTGTTTTCTGAATTTGGAAAAGTCATATAAAAAGAGTCATTTTTATCTCATGAATCTTCTGTACCTCATCTGATATACAAACATAAATGCTGCTTAAATGGCTCTTTTCTCTAAGCTTTGCTGCCCATCCTCCTTTCTTAACCCATCCTTGTCTTTCCACTCCTTTTTTTTTCTAGACATTTTACTTTGAAGGACCCTTATCAGTCTGAAAATGTTAATTTTTTTAAATGCAAGAATCTGTCCAACCTACACTCAGGTCTCTAGATTTTGCATTTTTGTGATCTGTTTGAGGATGTCTGCATTTTCATGTCTAATTTTAAACTTCTACTTGTAATTTTGTCTTCCATTATAAAACCCCCTTCATAACTACTTGAGTAAGAAGATAAACAATATGTTCTCCCATTGCCATCTTCCTCAAAGTTCAGTAACTCAGCAGGCGAACTTTAGCAGTAAGCTTCAACTTCTGAATTTTCCAGTTCTTGAAGCACTGGAGGAGCCAAGGCTGTAAATCAGTTTGGTCTTAACCAAATGTTGAGTCAGTTTAGAAGCATTCATATTTTTTTTCCCTTGTCTAGAATACCAGTAAACCTTTGAATAGAGGTTTTAATGATAAGTATCAGTAACAAAGTCCAGTAAATCTCACCAGAATTAGGAACTTCTCATTGTTTACTACTATCTTTAGAAAGCATCGTTATTTCTGGGAAGGTGGAGTTGCCCATGGAGCTTTGCTCCCCACCAAAGACTCCCTAGAAAGGCCCCTTATCTTCTCTGCATGAATTTGCTCATCAGCAAAAGGGGTAAAACTTGACTATTCTCATTGTCTCGAGTAAACAGTGCTGCTTTAGTGATTTTTAATGCTACACTTTCATTATTTAGGAATGGTAAATTTTCCAGTAGAATAAATTCCCTCCTACTGCGTGAAGGATTCAGAGCTTCCCACTGAGTTGCTCAATAACTGTTTAAAAAAAAAGGGCAGGGGGGTGGGATTCGCTGTTATCTTTATGAGGGCGAAGAAAGAATAGCCCTTGGATCAAGCAGTTGTCCGTGGCATCCAATTATTTGTTTTCATTGCACAAAAGAAAAAAAAAAAAAGACAAAACCAAAATTAGCTGCATTGATTCATGCATTGATTGCGGGCTGGGGTTTCATTTTGGGTTGCCACTGGGACTGCAGCATCAGCAGGAGCAGTTACTTAGTCATGAACATGCTGCACAGCAAGTAACCGGATCACTCTGTGTGAAGAGCACCGCTTTTTTCTGGTCTCTCGGTTGTGTGAGGAGGAAACCCAGCTCCCCCTAATCACAGGCGGCCACAGCAGAGGACACATAATTCACTCCTATGGCACATGAGCTACTACAGCCTTTATTATATGGTTCCCCAAAATGAAAAAAGGGTGTAGATCTTCGCTGTGGGATTGCTTGGAAGGGGACGTGTGTCCCTGATGAGAAGGCAGCCCAGTTTTCCAGACTCTTGCAACTGGTCTGGTGGTTCAACGGTTTTCAAATAGGCACAAGCCAAAATATGGTATTATGAAATTAATATTATCGAAAATACAATTCTAGCAGATGACCTTAACACTACTTTTTAAGCTTCTTTGAAACCAGGACTTTTTTAACTGTATCTTGGGGTAAAAAAAAAAAAAAAATCTATAATGGGCTCCTGATTACAAAACCCTTATTATAATACGATCGCTTATTAAAGCTGCAATCATGGTCAGCTTCCCCTTGTGCCAGAAGCCCTATAACAGGGGGATAGTACCCTTTCTCAAGTAGAAGTTATACAAAAACATAATAAAAAAAATAAAGTCTAATAAGTCATTGGGAGGAAAGGAGCAATTCTGGGTCAAGCCAGAAGAAAACATTAGAGCAGGTCAGAAATCCACAGTTAGCTCGTATGCTGGTCACTGTTTTCAGCCAGAAAGTAACACTAAACAACCTCCCCTTATTTAAAAGTTATCTCCCTGAAAGTTTGTTACTGTTTGTAAAACATACCATAACTTGCCTTACAAGATAGGTTTACATTGTCCATACTCCAAACCATAAATTCCTGTTGTTTGTGAGCAATTAGAGGAGTCTGTAGCTACGTATTGCACTTAGTATATATCCCATGAATTGATGTTTATGAAGCTGAATAGTTTAAAATGTTATGGGCATTACTCAGGTTTCCTTCCACTGATAGTAACGAATTACTTCAAAGACACTGTGCCCTTTAATATGCTGAGGTATAACAATTAAGGGTTCAGTAGACTTAGAAAGTGTTATGGTTCTAAACTTTTTTTTTTTTTTCCCTATTGGACGTGTTAGCTTTAGAGTCATTGGGGAAAAATAATTATACTGTAAGAACATCAAACTTACAATGGAAAAATAGCATTCCCTGAAAAAAATAGAACTGTAATTAGCTGCTGATACTACATTACAACAATCACTATTTTTCTGTATCTCAACCTAATCATCAATTAGTCACACCTGAGCAAAAATCTGAATTCCTACACAAAAGGGAATTTCAGTATGTTTGATTAAAATGACTTTAAAATACAAATTCTAATGCAAAGTCAACATTTTTTCAACGTGTTAATTTTGACTGAAGCAAAATGTTTCAGTCGTGTACATTGAGGCAAATCAAAATATGCTGCTTTGGCTCTCTTCAAAGTGAAACAGTATTTCTGCATGGCCTAACAGTGCCTCCGCGAACTGTGGTTTCCACATTCTCTGCGTCCTCTCCCACAGCGGAGCTTCCTGTGCAAAATGTATTTCCTATGTTGCAGCTTAGGCCTCAGATAAAGAAACTTTTGGTAGGTTAGTTCTCACCAGGAGGCTGCCCAGCCCCGCCAAAAAATGAGGGCACTCATGGGACTGCAGGATACAGCTAAACCAGCTTGCTACGTGCACCACGTTCTTTCAAGACTAACAGGTACGGCACGGTTTGGGGACCTGCAGTAGGGGGAAACCAGGCACACAACATGCATTGCCCAGAAAGCATTTGGGGGCTGGTACAGGTCAATGCTGAACTCACTCAAAAGCCAGTATTTTGTTTCTGTGCTACAAAGATGAAGGTTTCAGTCTGTGCTAACCCCCTGGCAAATGAAAGATTTCCTTTGCATTTTCCTTTCTGGAAAACCAGAACTCTTCCTTTGTAAAGATCATGGAAGAACTACATTTCGACATGAAATTCCTAACAAACAGTATTTACAAGCAAATGATGGGACTGCATAAGCCTAACAGCAGCTACTCAGCTGTTAAAATATCCAGTAACAGATCAGCAATTTTTCGTAATCAATATAGCAATCATAATATCAATATATCAATCATAATATATGTATCATAATCAATCATAATCAATATATCAATCATAATATCAAGTACCAGAGGGCTAAACCGATGGTAGACAGCAGAGCGAGGTGGTAGCGGCTCACAGTCCCTTACACAGCCCCTCCTTTGTAAAATAAAGAATTTTTTTTTTTTGCCTTCAGGTGAACCGCTTTCCCTTGAAATATTCACACTCCTTAAGACCCTCCCTGGCTCTCCCAGACATCCACAGTCACATCCCTTTCCCCCAGCGCTGCATCGCTCTTACAGAAGACCTTGCAGTCAGCATGCTGACGCTAAATAACACCGTCATCTTTTCTAGCCGACAAAAGGTCGGAGTCTGAAGCAGTATTTTTCCACTTGATGAGCTGCATGCAGTGCATTGCCTACAGCAGTTCATTTGAACATCCCATCCCCCAGGACAGAGATGCTCACAGAGTAGCTCCCCATGCCACCCCACCTGTTTCTTCTCCTCCCCGCCTGGCTGAGCAGAGCCAAGGGACAGCCACAGCCAAACAGGGGGCTGCGGTATGGGCATAGCACCACTGTGCCTCAGCACTGCATTATCCTCCAAACTGAATGGCAAATAAACAGGAGTAGCACAGCACATCTTAATCTTCACCGCTGGTAGTGACAGCTTTACTCAATTTTAGTCAGCTATTGAGTAATCAGAATGAATTAAGCCACAGAAGGAAGGACTGCGCCGGGATCCAATAAAGCGGTGGGCACTGGAGTGCTTTGGGGAGTCACTGCACATCTCCCTCTTTACATTACCACCGTGGGTTCCCCACCGCTGCCATCAGACAGCGTCTCTGGGCAGCTTCTGTCCACCAGGAAACCAGCTCCTCCTGCCACACCGATCACCGGGTTTCAGAAACAGCTGTCAGTCCAGCTTGTCTCCGCAGGACTGTTATGCATACATGCATGCCTGTGTTTATCTGTTTTGAAGAGTCTAATAGGAAGGCTTGAAAGTGGTAATAACTCCCAGCAAGTCCCTCTCGCACCTTTAATCGAGAGCGGCGCTTGCACTTGGTCAGCACTCCCGATCCCTCTTGTGCTCCACCAGCTGTGACGGACATGGCAGGACATACGGTTTCTTTGGAAGGCCAAAGGCAATTTCTTCTTTATATGTCCCAAAGGAAAGGAGCAGTCTCAGAAACACTTCACTCCGTGGTTGCAGTTCTCAAAAAATTAGTAGCTGCGTTCAAAGGACTTTGGTCTCAGAAGTCATCTCAGTTGCAGCCTTCACATATGGAGGGATTGGATATCGTTGGCTGCAATAAGGAGGGGCTTTTTGTTAATGTCTAGGACCTCCCTGTGCTCAGAGATCAACTTTCAGCCCCAAATTCTGCGTTTTGCACATCGTGCAAGCCCTGAGGGTACTTACAGATGCAAACTTCTAAGCACATCATTAGGGCATGAATTAGAACAGCTCTCATGAAATCTCTGACTTTGACTGCGTTTTACCACCGCCATTAAACTGTCGCACATGGGCTGTAATCTGCAGTCATTTCATCTAACTGTACATACAAGGCAAACGGTTAACGGCTCCTTCATAAATCCCAGTGGCCGAGCAGTAAGCAGGCTCCGGACACAGACTCTGCTAATTAGGTCAAGCACAAACCTTCTCTTTACGACACTAATAAATAACTATTTCCCCGGGAACAGGACTGAAAGCACGTGATGGAAAAGGTTCACGGCAGGCTGGAAGAGGACATCTAAAGGAAAGCGAGTTTCAGTGCAAGGCGGTTGTTCCTCATGGCTGTGGTATCTTCCCTTATGCAAGGCAATCCTGGCCCATGTTAACTGGTTAGAAAATAGATTTAGCTAGATTATGGTCAAATTTATCCTGAAAGGGATAAAAACACTTCTGAAAAATCTGAAAAACATGCAAACAGCCTTTGATTCTGCATCATTACAAAACTACCCTGATCTGAGACCCTTTTTTTTTTTTTCCCTCCTCCTACCTGAAACACCCCCACCCCTCGGCAACTCCCTCTTGAAGCTCTTTGCAACATCTCGAGAAATTCAAATGCCTGCTCTTAGAGGAAAATAGTTTCTAATTAAACATACCGTGTGGGTGTGAATGAAGCTGGGCCCACTCCTTGCCTCACTGATGTCAACAGAAAAATGTTTTTCTTTTTTACCGCGCGCGTCAGCAGAGGCAGGGGCGATGGGGTTTTGAAGAACAGTGGTTTGCCAGTACTGACAACTAACGTGGCTTTTCTTTAGGTTGGATGAAAGAGCCTGAAGTTTCTTAAAATTCAGACTTAGGGTCCAGGCTTGACTGGGAGGGCGTGCGCCAGAGGGCGAGAAGAGCCTCGCCGGAGGTCAGAGCGTGCCTGCTGGGCAACAGCTCGCTGAGAAGCTGGGTTGTTCGTGTAAACTTTAGCTACTTACGGGTCCACTCTGGATGTGAGCATCAGAGAAGAGAATCTTAAAAACCTTCCTCTGCACCACATCAGAGCACAATTTTGTGGGTTTTGAATCAAATTTAAGTATTCGGGGAATGCTATACAGCATTTTTGTGGCAAAACAGGTTATTCTGCAGACTGAAAATCTACCTAAATAATTTTCAAATATATTCCTTTGTTGATCTGAGGACTGAGTTCAAAAGATAATCCTATATTTCCTCATTTTTCCTTCTATTATAATCGTTCCACAGAAACATCTGAAAAATGAAAGAAAATGTTGTAAGTGCAGACAAACAGATAGACACAAATCTTGCCAACGTCACAACATAATATGGAAAGGTCAAGATAGAGCACACTTTCCTTTCATCTAGGTGGCAATCCCCTCAAGCCAGAGTAGCTCTAGATGGTGTTCAAGCTCCTGATGATTTGATCTCCATCTTCCCCGTTCACCCCCTCATCTTCTTTCACACCACTAACACAGCTCTGCACTGCTCGAGTAGCACAACAGCATTTTGACCAGCATGGTTGTAGGTTTCATTTGGCAGTAACTCCTCAGAAAATATCCATTTGGAAAACTGGAGGAGGAAAAAATAATGAGCTGAAAGCTTCGCCTGTGGTTCCAACTGTAGTTGGTTTGTTTTGAGCTAACTTCACTTGTACAACAGCACGATGGATCCCGGTGGTGTTGGTTCTGCCTCTGCTCCAGATAAGTTTCCTGCACTGCATGCAAGAAAAGCTGAGCGTGCTGATGGATTATAGCACCTCATATTCCATTTAAATTCTCAGTTATGAACACTCTAGTTATTTTTGCAACAGTAGCTGGTAAAGTTAGGTTAGCTAGTGTGAAATAGGAAGAAATGAGAAATTTATTATATTTCAGTAACACAAAATTACATTTTCTTTGTAAAGCTACACAGACATTCAAAAACCAAAAATCAGTAGCTGATCTCTGGAGGTCCACCCAGTCCTTTATGCTCATCAAAGTTCATATTCCCACACTCATCGATATATTTTCCTTCAGAACTTAGCTTGTGTGGAGATGGGAAGAAGTCATCTGGTTTTTTATTTTGATGAGGCTAGCACTTCTCAAAGTTTACCTATGAATAACGTCAGCAGGGAGATGTGCATCTAGCTGATTCAGAGGACACATTTCTGTCAAAATCCATCTCTCCTGATTTTCACTGAAGTGCTTCGATATGCTATGGTACTTCACAAGATTGAAATAAATGCATTTCATAGCCTTCACCTCCCCCAACTCCCACCTTCCCTATAACTAGATTTCCATCCTTTTGTTGCAGAAATACCTGAGGCTATTTTGGTTTTTCTTAACACAAGACCCAGGGTAATTTGAAGGCTTCTCTCTCAGACTTGTTTCCCCACAAGCCATAGCTCATCAGCATGGCAGCATCTCCCTTGCACAAGAGTGGCTCTGGGGCCTTTCAGGTGCTGAGTTCCCCAGCAGAAGAGAGTGCTGCCAAGACAGTATTTTCTTGCAATAATTATGCTTCCCCCCCCAAATGTAAACATGTTTTGTTGGTTGTAATGATTTAAGGCTCAGCTAGGTTTTTGGAAAATGTATGTGTTTTCCCTTGTCTGTAATGGACACCACGGCTAAATTTTTTAATTATCACAGGATATAGTTAGGCACTTTAAAAAAAAAACCTGTGGATGAGAAACTAATCACCTTCAGGAATACCACTGAAATTGTGGCTCCAGCTGTTTTAACTTCCTACTCAGCCCCTTGGAGGAGTGATTAAAGCCGAAGTCTGAGTGATTTAGATGCAAGGCTTAAAGGTATTCCCTCCCCCAGCTGCCGTCCTAGCAAACATTATTTTTCTTGCAGGAAAGGCAGCAGACCAAGCTGCGTGACCGTGCTTTAGCTGCCCTGGTGTGCAGTACTAATGCGATGCAAATTGGTGATCAGTGGTTTTATGCCATGTTGGTGGTGCCCAAAATGTAGGTACATTTTCTTCCCCCACCCCAGGAGAGGGGCAAACTAGGGGCAGACAGCCAGGAGGTGCTGAAGAGAAGTCTGCCATAGGTTCTGGTAAAACCTTAGTTGGAAAGCGCTAGTCCTGAACTGCATGTTCTCATTAAACTAAACAGGGAAACCCTTCTCCTTTCTAGCCCCTGTGCCACACAAGGGGACCTCCAGAAGGGGTGAGTGTCAGAGACAAAGCATCCTTTAACCTTCAGGTTCTCAGCAGCCACCAGCATGGTTGTCAGTGTGCCGGACCCGATTACCTATGCTTACGTGGCATTTCATACTGACTGCTTGAACTCCACAGTATATAACGTTCATGACATTAACACTTCTTATTAGAGTAAGTTGAAAGATACAAGTGGAATAAAATACATTTTTTTACTAGAAGAATTTTTTTTTTCCACGTGTAAGGTTGAGCCTTACATACAGCATAGAAATGCTACAATGATATATGAGAAAGGGACAAAGCTATTGACAGCAAAGGACAAAAGTTTTTTTATGTTAACTGAACAGCATTATTCCTCGGCCTTATTTAAAACTGAGCCAATTCCATCTGGCTTAAAGAGTCCTCCAATACTACGTTTCTCTATCATGCCAGGAAAGATTTGCTGTGCCCCTGGGATAGGAGCTGGACTCCTATGGATGTCATGTAGGAAAGCAGAATAATGAGTATAATGGGACACTCAAGAAAGAGAAAAAGAACAGAGGCATTCTCCAACTCTTGCTCTTTTTTTTTTTAACTAAATTTGAATTTCACTTACATAAAACTGTGGAACAGATCTTGTTTTGTCTTGGATTTCTGTGACCTTGTCACAGCAAAATAGCTGGGCTTTGCCTATTTACTGCATTCAGTCAGTACAGGACATAACAAGTACTAGAAATCCCATGCATGAACTTAGGTATCCCAAGAAAACACAAGATCTTTCACTGGGACTCAGTACCATGCCTCATTATTTCTCATTCTAGCAAAAGTTTTATCACGTCAGCAAAATGATTTGTGGTATATGACACTCAAAATTTTGATCTGATAAAACAGCCCAATTATTACAGCAGTGATTTGAGCTGAAGTAGCATAAAACAGAGACAACCCACTCATGAATCACTTAATTTTTCTTTACGCAGAGCCCCTTTTTTCACCGCCCTGATTTTCTCAGCGGATGCAGCACAGGCGCACAGATGTATGTCCTTGTCATTGTACCCCTCGTGCCAGGTGTCAGCTTTGTAAGATGGCCTTCACCACCCCACGTAGTTGCTTGGTGCTAAACTGCTGCATCACCTACAGCCCCCCCACTTAAACCTCCTGGGACTGAAGCTATTCATGGGTTTTCTACTGAAATGCTGGAGAGGAATGAAATTCAACTCTGGCAGAGAATCTCCCTCTTTTGGCATTAGTCCCTCCCAGTTTGTAGCTTCCCGCTCTTTCTTTTTCACTCTCTACGGAGGAAAAATAGCCCAAACAACTTACACAGAAGTTTAGCTGTTGAGTAAAATTTCACAGCTTGCTACAGGTTCCACAGAATGACTCAAAGAGGCTATTAATTTGCTTTTCAGATTTTGTAGGTTTAAAAAAGAAATGTCTAGCAAGTCCTACAATCCTTCTACAGAGCCCTGCTGGTTAGGTTCCTCTCAGAGGCAAGTCTTTCTGTTCCTCTCCTCAGCTAGAAACCCGCCACCTCCTCCATCTTAATTTAGATTTTACTTCTGACAGACAACACGAGATGCACCATGGCTTTCTCAAGGGGCTGCACGCTGCTCCCCATGAAGAGTGGCACAGCGTGAAATCTCCAGCACCCAAGGAGAGTGCAGGACGAGCTCTATGCACCATCAGAGGGAGATGCGGTCCCTCCCTTGCATAGACCCCTCTGGTCTCTCAATTTCCTTTGTTCGAGCTCAGGACCAGCACAGCCTTATTTTAGCTCAGGCTGGCCTGTCAAAACTAGGCTAAGCAAACACAGAAAGTTCATCCAGTTTTGAAATGAACTTAATTTCACTTTAGAGAGAGAAAGGGCGGGGGGGAAGCCACTAGCCTGTGAGTCTCTGAAAAATGCCTATTAAATATAACTTGCTCCATAATGATTTGTTGCCATCTCTTGACAAAGATGATCTGGTACTTGCAGCTTCCACCGAATTCATTCCTATTGTAGCTGAACTTGGGAGAAGTGACAGGAGAAGGATATTAATATATCTTGGGGCTGAGAGGGAGCTGTTTTTCAAGTGTGACAGAAGCAATGAGTGTTTTGAACACCTCATACTTCAGTGAAATCCAATTTTCTGTCACAGGTTTCGCACTGAAGCAAGAATGCACTTGGAAGTCAGAGCCTGGGATGCTAAGTGGCGTCTCTAAACTGCATAGGAGATGAATGCTTTCTGTACCTTTGTTGCTTGCAAATGTACCCTTCGGTCTGCAGCAGGAGCGAGCATTAGCCGTTGGTGCAAGGCTTTGTGCTCGGAGAGCTTTGCACAGAATCCAAATTGCAGCTTACAGTTCCCTGCAAAGGCTGAAGAAAACGGCTGTGAATTCCCATGCTCGAGCAGCTCAGGAATAATGCACCTCTTCAAACATTTCTAGAAGGTAGGGCATCTCTGCTGAGACAATAGCTCACAAAGGCAGGCTTGGCCTTCAGCTTGGATAAGCTCTGGCCAGCAAATTTCTGCTTTTAACCCCTGGAGAGTCCCCCGTGCCACATCCACTTGCGAGCTCCAGTTGACCTCGAGGGAGACAGGCGCGGGTGAGAGCCGAGGGGTGGATGGAGGGAGCCCACATTGATGGGTTACAAACTTGAATTCTTTGGGGTGGGAAAGCAGCCTGCAATCTTTTGACGAAATTTGTCCTGGCAAAGAGCATGATAATAACAACAGCCCTCTTAAAAGGATAAAGGCAAATCCCAGCGCTGAGGCTGGTGAGATCTCTGAATTCTTTGCAGCTTAATCACAGCAAAAGCATTCAACCGTGAGGGTAGTTCTTAAAGGATGCATGACAAACGTGCTGGCCTTGCAATACAGCAAACCTACAGCTATTTATTGTTTCCTGGCTGTTCTGTGGGTGCGAGACCATGGTGGCAGCAGCAAGACATGTTGAAGGCATTAGTGGAAGGACTCCCATTGCTCTCCTATTGAGGGCAGATCCTTAGGGCAAGAGGTCTCTGTTTCTTGGACTGAAATATTTCATTAACTTCAGCTGAATTAGGTATATCTAAGCCCTCAGATTGTGTCCAGAAGAAATAATCTGCATTTTACCTCCTGCCCAATTCACCAGTATAAACAAATTAGAGATACACCGTAAAGCATGTCATAAACCACTCCTGGCTTAAATTTATGCAGTCTTAATAGCACTGCATTTAGAGTAAACTCCCAAGTGAGATAAACACGGTTAGAAAATAAGGCTTTTGCTCTCCTGGAAACAAAATATATTCTTTTGTCACTACTAAATAATGAGAACATTAGTACAAAACATCAGGAAACATTTAATAGGACATAAGCAGAGGATTTAGTAAAAAGAATACGTAATGGCAAATTTTTTCTGTCCAGGGCAGAGGTACTTGGGAGAAGCCATGCCATGCCAGTGACCAGCGCATGACCCTGGTTGTCACTTCTGCCTCCCCACCCCAGGAACAGGAACCATGTACAAGCACAAAAGCCTGTTCCTTAAAATACGGTCAGTGACCTGAATGCAGGAGCCGCTGGAGCTTGAAGCTTTGTTTTATTAATCAGTTTTCATGCATTTAGTTGGGGATTAGCATAGGCTGCCAGCTTTATCAGCTTTAATGTAGAGTACCTTGAGGTATTGAGGCCAGAGCTGTCTGCTGCTCATATAATGTCAGTGCGTTGCCCCCACCCCCTGAACTCCCCGCCTGCTAAGGATTAAGAAATCATTAGGCCAAAATGAACCCTTCAGATATGCACCGCTTATTACAGCTTTGCAGTCGCAGTGGAGGGGAAAGGAAAACATGCCAAAAGCAGAACTTGCAGGTTACTTTGCGGCCAGAGGAAGGCTGGGGCTGCGGCAGTGGGGCCGAGCAGCAAGCCCTGTACGTGTACGCTGCTGTAGTCCCGTCCCCTCCCCCAGGCAAAACTGATGCCTCCACAAGAGAGCACAGCCTCCTAACAGCACAGAGGTCCCCAAAGCTCATTACTAGAAGCATCACATCTTTAAACAACAAGGCTAAAAAATAACCAAGAAAGATGAGAGATGTGTCCTTCAGGCTGCAGCACACAGACTCAGCGGGTGCCCGTGCAGCGTGCTCCCCCCTGGCTCACCTACCTTCTGGCTGGCTAACCACCTCTTGCCAAAGCAAGATTTTTTGGCACAGCAAAGGTTTCTCTGCTGTAGCAATCTGCATACACCCTAGAAACCATCTTGGGGGCAGAAAGTACTATGAGACAGTTTGCCTACAGCCTGAAATAGTCAGCTGCAGCTGTAACAACACAGCAATTAATGCCTCCCTAGTTGAGCAATTAATGGTTCTCTACTTCAGAAGGACACCTGGGCATAGATCTGCTAGAAGAGCTGAACATGGCTGCTCATCATCTAAATCCAAGGAGACCTGAATCAGCAACCACCACCCGCATCTGCAAACGCCTCCTCCTGGCTGAATCCAGGCAGCGGGTCAGAATTTAGCAAAAAGTTTGCAGGAAACCTCTAGCAGCATTTGAGCAGCTCATATATCTGTGTGGTGTAACTACCTAGGCTCAATCTAAAGCACCTGCCTCCCCCTGGGCTTGTTCCATGTGCCAGAAATACGGTCAGGTGTCTTCAAGAAGAAGGGCTTGGAACTGTAATCAGATCAGAGGGACAATTTGGGCTCTGGGGGTGACTGAGCACCCACAGAGGCCTCTTTCTACCAGAGCGTACGGCAGACCTGGAAGAGTGACTGTACTCTTGTGTTTGTCTGTAGTACACTCAGCGTTTCCTCTCAGATGCAATTATGAGATGAGAACAAATTAATTTCAGAGGTAGGTGCACCACCTGCATGGTAGCATTGACACGCTACCATAAAATAAAAGACAAAAATCTCTAGAAAGTCGGGATGAGGAAAACATCATTTAAAAGTAGCTATGGTTTGTCAAAACCAGGTTTCTTTAGACCCCAGCCCTACTTGATTCAAGAGTATTTCTGCCAACACTGAAGCAGAGTATAAAGAGCTACCTTGGGCCTGGCGCATTTCTCAGCTGAAAACCACAGTCCCACAGACACCAGAGTTTTATCTGGGGCATCCACATATCTTGGGATCTCCCACAGCAGCTCTGCTCCCCACTGACCCCTGCCAGAGACTACGGCCCTCCCAGAGCAGCAGCCTCTCACCGTACCTCAGTTACAACCAGCTGATTGCTCTGCCCAGCAGCTGTTGCTACTTCAGCTCCTTTGGATGGAAAGAGGTTTGAGAGGACCTACCTGATCCCCTGCACTGGCAGGTTGGAGGTGGCAGTCACGGTGTGTGAGGGACAGCAGCCTCTTCAGCCAGCACTGCAGCAGCTGGAAAAAAAAACATGAGATAAAGCTATGAACCAGGAGATATTTTCCCATGCTGGTGTACCTTCTTGGCTGGTCACGCCCAGGGCCAGCACATCTGGGCTGCCTACTTCTTATGGGCTTCTTATGAGAGGCTGCCGTGCGTTTGTACAGCTTGTAGATTTTGGCACGTCGCAGTCAGAGAAATGGCTTCTGGAGTCATGATTGTGACTTTGTGCTGGTCTTAGTAGTGAGGGAAGGCATTTACTGATTTACTGTTTAGGTCTAAGACAAAAGCTCCTCGACATAATTATTCATGACCCATGGAAAGACTATGTTACGCAGCGTTGGTCAGACCGGTCCCTAGCAGGAGGGGGCTGCTACCAACAGGAATGAACCAGCAGGTATTTACTGTGTTTATCAGTGTTTTGTACAGGCAGATGGGATTGTAGACATCTGCCTTCATCAGTGCTTGAACGATAGAAGATGTGTTGCAGAAAGACAGTGAAGTTCTCCAGGAGCAATTGTTGCAGAGGTATACAGAGCATTAAAGCACAAGATGTACCTCCAAACCCTCAGACCACATAAAGAAACTAGTTGTGGTCCTGAAAAACAGCTGGCCAACAAACCAGGTCCTTTACAGGGCTGGGACCCAAGTTAATGCAGCTTCTGAATTGCAGCTGGCTTCACTCTGTCTGGCTCAGGACACGGGCAATGGACTGTGTGCCCGCACCTAACCACGTCATCATGCCCTGGGAGAGGCCTAGTGCTCAGCAGCAAATAAAGCCTTCTCAGGGATAAGCTTCCCATTAATTGTTTCTTTGAAGTCCTGTCTGGGGAGGCTGCCATGAAATCCAGCAAGAGAATAAGACGATTGCTCTCATGCCACCTTGCTCACTCACTAGAGAGGCAGGAGCACAGCGGTATGGAAAAGATAATTACGCTTTTGTGATTATGTGCCTGGTTTCAGTTTGTTTAAGTGTCTAGTTCTTGGCCATTGTATTCAATCTTACTCTTATTAGGGTCTTAAAACTTGTACAGCATGGAGAAGTTCGTACCTCAGTGGGAGCTTTTCTAATACAGTAAAATACAACCATAAATGGCAGAAGCACAGGTTGCTCCCTGGCATTTACGTATAGTGCTCTTCTCTTGCCTCATTAATTTTGTAAGCATTCGGGTTTGCTAGAAATCAGTGTAATTTATACCAAATCAGTAAAGCAAGCAAGCTGAAATACAAACATACCGAAGCCACTCTTACTTCCACGTTGTATGTTGCTGCAGACAGAAAAACGGTTGCTTGAGGGAGGGAGAGCTGGTGAGGCCGCCGAGGCTGTGCTGTTTCACTGACAAACATCTCACTGGACACATACCGAGGGGAGTCGCAGGCAGGGATATGACTACAAAACAGAGGCTGCAGCGGTGACTCAGGGGTGCTGTGGGCAGGAGCACCAGCACTCGCAGTCTGAGACGGGCACCGACCCGTGGCTCTGGACATTGACTAGCGGTGTGCAATACCCTGTCTCTGGTACACTTTCTTCTTTCCCTATTTTTTTTTCCCTTCCTTGTTCAAGTGGTTCAAGTCTAGGGAAAGAAAAAGGCCAGCCTGTTTTGCTTTGTGGGCTATATTCCTATGGGATTCCTTTCCTTAAAGAGCACAGCTGCATTGCTGTGAGGCAAACAAGCCCGCCCACAAGGGTTTGAGTTTGTTCTCTATGGGTGGCCAGATTATATTCTCTAAAAAACACCAACCCCCACCCCCCCCAACCTCACAGATAAATTACCAACAGGCATGTAGCACTTCCACAGTCTCCACTTGCTCATTCTGCATAAACACCAGAATTTTATTTTTCTCTCTCTTTTCCATATGCATTTTTAACCAGCTGCATATCATTCCCGCTTTAGAACAGTCACTTGGAAAAAAAGAGGGTGCAAGGAGACTTTGCTTTTTGCTGCAGGACAAATACATTATCAGGCATGATCCACAGGCCTAGTGCCATTGGTCCACCACGAAAGATGTTTCAAGTCTTTGCAAATTTGTTTTCATATTGCCTTTGACCAAACAGGTCACTAAAATCAGTATGTGTTGATGAAGTCCACCCAGCCCACTATCCACTATTCCCCTGGGAAGGACAGTAATGAATGCTAGGGAAGAACCTAAAGGAGATAAGAAAGAGCATACCTATAAGCAATCCTACCTGTTCAGCTTCCTCACATGGGGGTTGCCATTCACGTTACCGTGTTTTGCTTCTGATGGCCAGTCAACGCAATGTTGCTTCTGAGCAGGAAAAGTAGATTTCAGAAAGAAAAGTGTGCAGTGTTATTGAACACAGAATCTCCCCCCTCCCCCCCCCCTCGTTCTACAAACAGCTCAGCTCACAGTGTATTTAGCTTTCTTAGCTAGGGGACGCAGGTGGGCTCCTCTGCACCACGGGTCAGAAGTGCTTGGTGACAGAGGATCTGCAGAGAACTGATGGACATCGCGAGTCAGTTGACCCTGCATTACTGTCCGAGAATCCCTAATTTCCCTATTTCTAGAAGCAGGAAGGGGTAACAATGCCATAATTCCCTTGGAAGGGCATCAGAAAGCTTAATGAAATAATGTTTGTCGAGCACTGGAGGGTCCTCGGGTGTTGTGAGTGCTTTTGTGGCATTTCTCTGCTCCAGCGCTGGTCTTTCACAAAATTACAGAAACAAAGGGCAGAACTTAAAAGTGACTATTTCCACAGACCTCGGGTTCCCGACTTTGCAGGCTGCGGCACAAAGGCACCCCCCAAGCCTGCTTGTTCAAGTCTACTCTGAGGTAGTTAATATTTTCTAGGTCTTGAGATGCTCAGACACATTTCACCCCGAGCTATTTAGAGCCATGGTCTGCGGAGGCAAATGAAAGGGAAGTGCTAGGAAACACATTAGAGTTCTTCCTGAGATCTTGTGATTCTTTCTCTTAACATTTTTGCACAGTTCCAAGCCAATGATTAACTTTCCATTAGCAAAATAAGGGCTACAAATGACCGGGAGAACTTGCTAGGCGTGCTCTTGAAATAACGGTTTGGGCTGAGCTGGCTTCTGTGCCGCTCCGGCGCTGATGCATAGTGGGAGCGTGGAGGCTATAAAGCGTGCTATAACTGCAGTTAAAAGCCAGGCGAAACTTTAGCTCAAGGGATCACAAAGACTGTTGGTTTTTTCCTCTGCAGTAACCGATCAACCAGATTAGGCAAGGCTGGAATCAGCCGCCTGTGCGGCGGGCTGGCTGCCCACAGGGCACGAGCTGGCAGCCTGGTGGTGGTCTGCCTCCCCGAGGTGCAAGGAGCTCAGATGATGTCCTGCAGCATCCCTCAAGCTGAGCAAGGATCCTCAGGTGGAAGAGGAGGGAGTTTTGCAAAACAACCTCCCCAACCCAACAAAGAAAACCCCCAAAATAAAACAAAACCAACCAGGAAAATAAGAGCTACTGAGGGTCCTGAGATGGTGGTGGCTGTGGTTGACCACCATGGGTGGAAGCAGGGGGAAGCCCCCGGGGGTGGCAGGGCATCGAGGCGATGCTCTGGCACGACAGGGAGGCGGACGGTGCTAGTCGGAGGTGCGCAGAGAGCAACCGCGTCATTTGCACCCTCTGTTGATGCTGACTGTGGTGGTCTTGGCAGCCTCCGGGATGGTGAGCAACGTGGAGGGATGACACAGGCGGCGTGTCGCCCATGTGCCGTGGTTTGGTGACCAACTGATCTCAGCTTTCAGCAGTTGCTAATAATATGGGGAGCATCGGTACGTGCGGTAAAGCTCAGTGTTTTTCCACTTGCATTCAGCCACACTGGTGCTCAGCTTCTGCGTTAGGGCCCTGGATACAACAGGTGGCACCTAAATAAAATTGCTCACAGGAGCAAATGCTGGAGGTGAGGATAAGGATGGCAGAATCAGGTTCTTAACAATCTTGATAGAGACTGTAAGCAGCCTAAAGAGAAGCCTAATTCAGATGCCTCAGTATGCAGCCTTTTCTATTACACCCACAAACCACCCACAACCTCCAAATTGCTATTCTTTAGAAACACCCTGCAGCATTTTCTGGTTTCCAATATACAGCAGTGCTCTAGGCTTAGCTGCTGGATTTGTGCATGCACATGCAAAAATAACTAATGGAGAGCTTGATCAGACAGCAGGATCTTTTCTCAAATGACACATTTTAGTATTAAGGGAATGTATTCTGTTATCCTGCTAGCATGGAATAATGAAACCGTAGCTTTTCCTTCCCAGCTTTTTTCCCTTCCTCTCTGACTCTTGCAAAGCAGAAACAATCCCTGGCTTGTAGGCTGCAGCAGCCCACAGGAGCTTTGAGAATAGTGTCAGAAACCCACAAACCCGTGCTGTTAATTGGGGACTGGGTCGCTGGTGACACTTCGGAGAGCCTGGCTGTCATTTCAAAACAGCGAGGTACTCTGCAGATGCCAAAGCCTGACATTTCGTAGCAGAGGGAGGAGGGTCCCGTACCGCTGAGAACTGCTAGTTTGGCAGCTTTTTCAAGCGGAGCATGGTCTGGGAGATCAAATCCCTCTTCCTGCAGGTCCATGCCCGTAATCTCTGTCCCTCCACACCTCTGAGGAGACGCATGGACATCACAAGGAGCGACGAATGCACCGCTTCCATGTTTTCATTGTAAGACATGCATGCTGTTATTCAAACTCCCAGCTTGGCACTGCTGCCCGTATTGTCCAGTCGCTGTAACTCTCAAAGGAGAGGACTAAAGGAAAACAAGATGAGGCTGATATTTAGGCCGGCCCTTGAATTTCTGTTTTGTTTCTTGGGCAACTAGGCTTTTGTTTCAATTGCAATCTCAATTTAAGGCACAGGAGGGAAGAAGACTGAGGGGAAAAAACCCAAATTAATTTTCTTCCGTTTCACACTACCGGGTGTGGTTTAAGAACAAAATCTTCCCAGAGAGCCCCTGTAATCATAAATAAATGTAAAAGCAAAAAGAAAAGCAAAGCCCTGCTCCTACTAACAGCTCCTGGCTTTTAAACACCCTTTAAAAATATTTCAGTGTTCTTCTCATCTTCCTATTCATTTCAGACCTCCATATTACCCATTGTAACCACAATCCACAAACGAACCTGTAATGCCTTTTCCTCCAGAAGCTGCAAAGCATTAAAGCCTCCAGAGATATCAGAGGTAGGGTAGTATTGCTGGTCCTTTTTCCAGGCAGAGGAACACCTCCCTCCAGCCTTGCCCCCTCTCTCTCGGCACTGCGTTCTTGAGCAGTCAGTATTTGCAGGAGATCATGTTGTCTCCTGTATTCCCCCTGTCCAGAGTTGTCCCTGCAAGCCACCGACGCGGGGCCCAAATGCATCTGTAAGGCCACGTGCCAGAACAACACCTCCTCGATGTGATGCACACCCATCTCCAGCCCATGAACCGTCACATTTAGCCTCGCCACCCAGCCTTCTGCTGGGTGTTGCGCCCCAAGAAATGCCCGTTGTTATATCCTAGATAGCAACGACTCCTTTTCTGCAGTGAAGCACAGGGCAGCCAGCTGCCCCACAGCTTGTCTGCTGTCTTTGCTCTGTGGGCAAAAGTGCAGTTCAATGACTGGGAATCAACTTATGCTGTTATGTTAGAAACAACTTTAGAGTTATAACTCCACATTTATTGGCCTTTCCAGCAAAGGAATCTGATAGCATGAAATGCAGTTTGTACTCTATAATATGAACTCATCAGAGCAAGAGCACAAGAAGCTCCTCAGCTTAAGCTACCTCTCAAATAAAGCTCCCTCCAAGGCTACCCCCCAGACCTCCACCTCCTTGCTTCCCGGCTCTTCTCCGACAACAGCCACCCCTGCCAGCCCTGTAGCAGGAGAAAATCCCAGCCATCCTCTCATGGAGAGTTTTCCCAGTGCAACTCACTCCTACATGTATAATTCAGTTTCTTGCCTTGCTGATGATTCCATAAGCTATCTCAGAGGCCAGCAATAAGAAGCTGATGTCTCTGCAAAGTGAGAATTGTTTGAAGCACGCAGAAAGGTACTGTGCTCTCCTAGCAACCAAAGTTGTAAAATAATGTAATCATAGCCAAAATAATGTGATAAAAGATTATGTGATGCTTGTATCGGGTTGGTATGGCAACTGAAATAAGCTGACATGCGTGTATCCAGCACTTCAAACAAATAACCTAATTGTATGCAAAGTTACATTTCTAATTAATCCCATTCAGTTCACCGTCATATCCATTCATTCGTGCTTACTACAGGGCTGTTGTTAGGTCTCATTTTCATGGCCTTTACCCTGCTCCTGCCCAACCTAGTTTCTATTTTGTTTTCAACTTTCTTTTCTTTGACCCTCGTGATGTAAAATTATTATTTCATCTCTGCACATTTGATAGCGTCAACAGAGATTCGCATTTCAATGCATCACCTGTAGCCTGGTCTTATTTCATTTTCCTTTCTAAACAACTTTATTGCTTGGGGAAATGTTGTCCTAAGGCGTCAGGATTTACTTAACTTCTCCCTGCCCAGCCCCCATATCTTGATGAATAACCAAAACAGCACTCCCAAGAGATGAAAGTACCTGAGCAAAGCCTGAGTGAGGAGGACCCATCAGCTCAGCCACGCTGGCAGCAGCCAGGAGAAGAAAGCCACTCCTGGGAGGGCACACCACCATCAGATGCTGCAGCCTCATCCGTGCTGGCCAAATCTGGCACCCTCTCACCGACTTCAGCTTACACCTACCAAATAGTGGCCAATTTCTCAAGAAAATCAATTGCCTTGCTCCCCAAATCCCAATTCTTATCACAAGACACATTTTTAAAAAACATTTTCCACGTCTTTCGATTCCTCCCCTTTGAGACTGAATAAAACTCTAATTTCCATAGAGTGCCATCCTGAAATCAGCCCATCTCCTGTAATAGTCCCAGTGGGCTTATGTGGGGAACTAATTGTTTTCTGGGTTGGGCTTTTATTCTCTGGTTCATTCCGAGCTGTTATTTTTGAAGTGATTCAGAAAGATACAATATTTAAACTGATATCCCTGTTAAAATTTAAGGGTTTGTGCATTTTCTAAATTCCCTCTTTCTCCCCTTCCCCAACCTCTCCAGCTCCGTCTCTCTCTCCGTAAGATACCTGTGTATGAAAACATGCATACGCATCTCCCATAGCTGAACATAGCTGCAGGTAATGCAATCTCCCTCCTCCTAGAGAAGTTAGAGCCAATACTGAGATCAGCGGCCAGTGCACAGCGTGCCCTGACAGCTTCTCTGAGGCTCGCACCCAATCACTTCATCCCAAAGTGGTATTTGGGGGCAGTGCAAGCTGGCTTAGAGGAGGCTTGTTCAATCCAATCTGCTTTTCACACCGACAGGTTGCCAGTCTGCCCTGCCTTAGGCTATTCCCCTCATTTGTTAAGGTTATTCAGCTGTACAGTTACTGCTTCAACTAACGCAGAGCGGGCTTTCAGCAGTGGTGTTTTCAAGGCACATTTGGTGTCCTGTCCTCTCTGTCACCCCAAAAGCTGAGTCCAATGGATATGTTTTCTTGAGGCTCGAACAGCTGCAGACCAGCCCCAAAATCTGGAAAAACACACTGGGGGTCAGTCTTTTCTGACCGTCTTTTCTCTGCTGGCTTTGAAATCCTGTTTGTGCCTTGTGCTCCCACAAACAGCCGGCGTGTCCCGACACACACCCCACGCTCTCTCCCGGTTGCCCTCGTGTGATGGGTATGCATGGGCAGCACCAGCCTGCGGAGGTTTGCCTTTCTACAGGGACAGACATTTGAGATTTCAGGTCCCAGCGGCCAGTTGATGCAGCACCTCGCACCTGCATGTGGGGACGGTGATGATTGCCGGCGGCTCGGTCTAGCACTGCGCCAGAGCTGCGGGTAGGGGGGTATAAATCACCCTGCAAAACCCACCCCCGAGCTGGAGTCTCCACAGACTGTCCCTGCTGCTGAAGACGAGGAAGCAGCACAGTGGGAGGCGGCTGCGCAGGTGAAAGTGGAGCTGCCGTTTCCCCGATGCAGAGGAAGGTGGTTAATGGTCTTTTCCCTCCGGTTTTCCATTACCTGCCTCTGTGCTAACAGCGCAGCCTGCGTCCCAGGTGCCTCCCCATGCACTTAGGGGTTTTTTTTACCTGCTAACCGCTCACCTGAAGCAGCACTAATGTGCCAGTGAAAGCTTTGCCACTTTCAACACCTCAAAAGGGGAAAAAAACCCCCAAACGAAACAGTAGTCAAGAGGGTGGAAGGAAGAGAAGGGGGATGATGAGTAACCTCAGCTGCCTCTGCAGAAGTGTATCTGGAGCAGGAACAGAGCGGCACCAGCTGCCTGGCTGCTGCTGTGCCCACCCAGGAGGAGAGGCCGGCTACACAGCCCAGGCATAACCCGCTCTCTGCAGGACACCTGCGGCAGCACCTGTTTTCCCCGTCTGGTGAAATATTTGGGGCAAAAGTGCACTTCACGGGACGAGTCCAGCCTCTTCCGCATGTGATTGTGGGATCAGCCCAAAGCAAAGATAACCGTGCCCAGAAAGCGCTGTGTGGAAACCAACCATAGCAATGGGCTAAGCCTAAAAGCATCGGGTCCATTTGCCGTGTGAGCCTTATATGCTGCTCGGTTTTAGCCCTTCGAGGATGTTTTTTTCTAGGCTGCAGAAAATTCCCCAGAGGGCATATGCAAAATGATGGGGAAACAAACCTGATGAAAATATCATTTATCAAGCTTTTATTTCTTCTTTTTTGCATCATGATGAAAATATGACTGCTAACATGCTTTCTTTGAAGGTACAAGTGGCTCTTTGGATACACTAAAAATGCTTTTGTGAAAGAGTTAGTACCAGAAGGGTTTCTACAGTAGTACACTCCGTCACCAAATTACAGTAGCAGCACGTGTAATATTGCTAACACTTACCCATACCCTTCCAGCTTCCAGCACAACTTGGGGACTAGAAAAATTGGTTTAATTTGTCTCTGATACTGTACTAAGACCCAGGGAAATGCCTGACTGAGTGACGTTGTGTACCTATGTTTCACACCAGTTGCATCATCCTTCTGCACTCCCAGCCTCTACCAACTAGCCCCAGGCTGCGATACCTTTCCTCCATCTCAGTATTATCCGAAGAGCCATCTCACTAGATTCAACAGGAGCAGCCAACACACGATGGTAACATCTAAAGACATAAAGTATATCACAAGGTAGGCATCGCATCGCACAGGTGCACGTTTTGAAACCAAAAACCAGGAGCTCTAATTCCCTGAACACATACTGAAGGACAGCTACGGTACGTGCCACAGATGACATTTGCTTATTTCACATCTTGTTCAAGTGCCTCTAAACAGGACGTACTATAGGTGGAGGATTATGCTATTTTATGTTGCCACATCATGCTCCCTCAGAACCAAATACTTTTGTGGATTGCATAAAACATGTAATTTATTTGTAAAATAAAAGTAGTCACTGGGAAGCCGACATTTCCTTTCGCCCTTCTGTCGCTTCCACTCCTGTTTCTGTTTTTACAGAACCACCTTTAACTGATTTCCCTTCCATCCCACTGAAGTGCCTAGAAATTAAACATATTCCTGTACGCTGTACTCAGTGCATCCACAAACTTTGCTTTCTCATTGCCATAGGGTGCAGAGATCCCTGGTAGTCACCCATCACATTTTTCAGTTAGGAACGAGGAAAGTGACAACGCGAGGTACTGAGGAGCTCCTCACCGAGTCCCATCTCACTTTGACGGGGCCATCACATGAACTGGCTGGAGGGGCTCAGCTGTGGGTGAAGGAAGGAGATTTGAGATCGTGAGAGGTCATGGAAGAAGCCAACGTCCCTGTGGGCTAGGTGAGCAGAGAGAGGAACGGGGATCTGGGATTCCCAGCACGAAGGGGTCCTGAGTCGGCTATGTGGAGTGGCAGGCAAGGCCTGTGAAATTCACCTGGAAGTTAAGAATGCTGGAGCCTCCTTGAAATTAGGCCACTTGGTGTCTCCCACCAGGCATCCAGAAATGCAGATCTTTAATTTGGGAGGTGCTTTGGAAATGCAACACGGAGGATGGCAGAGAAGTTCTCATGTCAGAGAACGTTGTGGGCTTTTGGGGAGGGAAAAGACTTTCAGAGTAAGTGATACAGTGCTCGGCAGTTGGAGATTTGGAGAGAAAGGTCGACGAGACCAGCTGAGTTGGGAGACCAGGGTAACATGGACTTGTGAGCTGTGAAAACAGGCAGCAGATGAAACACCCAGAGCAAACGAAGCTTCCCAGAGGAGGAGCAGTGCAGTTCTCAGGAAGTATTTTTCCATTGAACTCTTACCCAGCCTCTCTCTCTCACCCTTCTACTAGAGAAGGACTTGAAGGATTTTACAGTAGGAGAAAGTAAATTAAAAAGTAATATTTAATGAAATATAAAGACAAAGACCTTGCATGTATAATTATGCTCTTTTGAGATAATCAATCTTTGGACTTGCTGGAAAGACCCATTAGCATGCATAAAGCAGTTTTCTAAGAGGAAGGAAAAATCAAATTCCATGTGTGAGGAGAAAGAACTCATGTTTCTTTTAATTTTTACTTTTGCCACTTTCAGACAAAATTTTAGGTTCATATTCATTAGGAATTTGACCAAAAGGGGATACCTGCATGTGAATTTAACCTTTTGATAGGTCTGTTTTGCAGCTGAGAAAATATCAAAATCAGCCTATAATTTGATTTGCTCATGTATAAACACTAAAGTGAAAAAAAGGAAAAAGATCTGTTATCTTTGCCTCCTTAGAGCTCTCAAACTTCATTTGAAAGTCCAAAATCTCTGAGCACTTGATAATTATCCTAGTGGTGATATGTAAATGGTTGGAGAAGTTTCGTACAAAACCATCTTGTGATAGTTGCTTATCCCTTTGAGGCTTTTTGCGTGGCTTCATCAGAGCAACTTAAGCCAGCAGTACAAAAGTGGATCATTTATAAAGCTCATATAAATGATGCATTCAGAAAGCATTTCGTGTTCTGGTTGATAAAAATTAATTGTATGCAAAATGGCATAGAACAACTCATCGTATATCTTCTTTGCAAGGTAGTTATCGCCATTCAGGTAGGAAGACCATTTATTTGGATATTTCTAAGCTAGTCTTACAAGCATTTTAAGCACTTTTTTAAGAAATGAGCAAGGTACTATTTGTCCAATTGTTATAAAAATTAATAAAAGATGCAAATCTAGTCATCTGCATGAAGAAAATGGGAAGCTAGGACAGGCTGTTTCTAATCCAAATCCCTGCGCTGAGTCCCTCTGCAGCAGCGAGGAAATTATTTTCTCTGTTCTCAGCCCCAGTTTTCCCCCTGAAGCGCTAATGCTAATTATACCTGCTTCACCGAGGTTTTGTAACAAACAGCCTGTGTGTGAAAGCTACTTTGATGCAAGTAAGCGCCAAGTTTTAGTAATAAACATATGGTGAATGACATTTTGTCTGGATTTATGCACTGGAAGAGTTTATTTAAATCAGATTTGGAAACCGATAGCGAGTCAGAGAAACACTGTGTTGTTTCTCAATCAGTAAATACTTGCTTGTACCCCTTGCTCTAAATACCCGAAAGCCTGGCTCTGCTCCAGCTGTTAGGCAGACGGTGTGCTCAGATTTTTTTCCCTTAGCTTCGGTTTTTCGAGCGCATCGTCCTCCCTGCTTACGCACAGGTTTGAGGGGAGAGGGGGCAGGCAGGAAAGCGGTGGGACCACCCAGGCCAGCGTTCCAGCACCCGTGAGCCAGGGGAACCCCCTCACACAGGGAGCATTTTATAAGCAAAGGGCACCTAGAGAGGAAGGTGGACTGAATCTAGATCCAGCCATCCCTAAAACTAGGCAGAGGTGGAAACATGCTTTTTTAACTTTTTTCAGTAGCCAGGCTACTCTGGCCAGAAACACCCTGAAATAAAATCATACCTGGTATCTGTTATCCAGAACTTCAAACTACTGTACGGATTACATTAGTGCACTTAAAGACTCTTTATCTTAAAAAGCAGTCACTGACTTGGACAATTTACAGTCTTAAATTATTTACAATTGTCTATTCATCAAAGCAGTAGGAGGAGGAGGAAAGGAGGTTGAATCCTGACAGAGACGTAACTCTGCATTGGCCCTGTGCAAAGTGGTAAGCACGTGGAGGTTTTCAGCGATGCAAAGAGCTTAACCCCAAAATGCTTTGTTTTCATTGCAAACCTCCGCAAGAGGTGAACCAATTTTCTTTCGTTCTTGGCTCTGGAAACTGATCTTTCGTTTTCAAATTATTTGAGCCAGGCTGACTTTGTGGCTGAGATCTCAGCCCTGCAAAGGCCCGATTGCCTCCCTCGAGGCCGGGAGCCCCCTGCCCGGTACGCACACCCTCCCGCAACTGCAAATCCTTGCAGACGCTCTCCCGACGGCTTCGCAGGCACACTGTAAACACTCAGCAGAAATTGCTTTCATTCTTTTGTTAATATTTAATGTAAAATTTTAATCTTGAAGGAGAAAGACCTTTTGATTCAGAGGCAAATATGAAGTGATTTTTGTATTAAGGCTCTCAATTACTTCTTCCCAAGTAAGTGTTTCCATATAGACAGTTGTATGACAAGTGGGATAGAGCTCTTTCTGCTTCCTTCAGCTGCAGCTGCTGACAATTTTCATAACACAGGATGGATTCCTTCACTTCAGCCCCAAATTAACTTTCCAAAATATGTGCATCTTCTTTCCCTGCCCCACCCCCTCCCCCTCTTAAATTACCAACAGCACAATCCCACTGGAGAACTGGGAAACGGAGCTTATAAAAATGTTTAATTTTCCTAATAGTTTTAATTACTATGTATTTTTAAAAACCTGTGATTTCTCACATCCCTGTGGGATAGCTGTTCTAATTTGAGTGGTGACAATGTACGTGGGTATGGAATTAAATTTAAATGTTTCACGGTTACTAACAGCTATCGTTAAGCTCTTCTAGCAAAGTAAAGGGCCCTGTAACGATCTCCTCCAGCGAGAGACCTGCTCCTCCACTTCGACCCCTTATTTTCTTCTCCAGCACCACAGAAGAGAATGACAGCTAGGTTTAGGCTTAGAGTAGCAAGTCGAATAACCTGTTGTCTCTCCCATCAGGGATGTCAGTCTTCTAGAGGAGCTGAGGCAGATCCCAGCAATAGACCGACTTCCCTCCTGGCACAGCTAAGACAGACCCAGTAATAATTGTCACTGAACTCATTTTATTTTCTTATTCCCTCCACAAGCCTTTGCAATTCAGTGGGATGCTTTGTTTGCCAGCAGTGACAGCCAAACGGGTCTGTCCTCAGGATCCTCTGATGGCTGGCTTCCTCAATATGTACAGTCTTGATTTTCTTTCCTTTCTCTAGTAAAACGGTAAAAAGTGACAGCAATACTCTGAATCCCTCCAGTCGCACAAAACAACACTGGGGTTTATCCATGTGGAGAAGACCACTGAAATTTCTGTTTCCATTTCAGGTTCCTGGTTGGTATGTTGGGCAAACATGCCCGTCTTCAGCATCTACGCTTGGAAACCACTTTAAGAACCCAAAGGATTTTCTCATATAAGAATTTTGTGATCAGATCTGTGTTAAATGGCCACCAACTGTACTCTTTACGATGTTATCTGACGGGACAGAAACCTTGAGATTTAGTAATCTCGTAGCTTTGCCAGACTCAGCGTTCGTCATCAGAAGTCCACAGGAGCTTCCAGGTCTTCTCTGACATGCTTACGGATCCTCCAGCCCTCAACACACTGTGTTATCGGCCACCCCGTGAAATACAATAGAGAAGAAAGACATCAACATTTCCAGTGTTTCTTGGGTGTTTGCTTTTACATATCCTTTATTTTATGTACTTTTGGGGATCAAAAGCCATGTTGCTTAGTAGGGTCTTGCTGTTTCCCAGGCATAGCCTCTTTCCTCGGAGGGTCCCAGGCCTGTCCTCCCAAGCTTTCCCCACTAAGCACCCTGCACAGGACAACCCCGAAACTTTGCTCTGGGGCCTCCCTTTCCATGGCTAGCTTTTCCCATCTCAAAATTTAAAAGCGATCCCAGTGCCTGAACCTCACCAGTTCTTCTAGCCAGGCTCTGGAAACAACAGTCACCCACACGTCACCCTGAGATCTCTTTATCTGGCCATGGGACTGCTCTTGATTAGAAGATTAGAGATCAGAGAACCACCTGGTGACCCCAACCGAGCGACACCATGAGTCTTTTTGATGTTTTTCTACTGCGCCTCCTTCTTCAGCCCTGTTACCTGTGGTTTGAGACATGCAGACACAAGAGATGGGTTCATGAAGTTACTCGGGGTGGGACATGTCCTGGAGGACACTTCCCCTACCAGACAGAGAAGGGGAATCAAACCACCAGCAGCCTCTGTCTTTGATGTCGACACAAAGTGGCTCCATACGGCATATTGTATGTAAAACCTTTTAACCACAGAGTCCAGACGACAGCCATGCTCATGAGAAATTGCTCCCAGGGCATAACTATTCACCCACTGTAATGCCCAATCCTCCCATGCCCAGGCCGGGAATGATGCTACATATTCCCGAACGGCTTTGATCAGCACTTTCCCATTTGCATGCGCAGTCATCCCACTGCGCCTGTTGGACGGGCGTCAGCCGACTACCTGGTCACTACAAAGGCCTTTCTCTGGGTTTCATGAGACCCACACAAAAGGAGGTGGATTAGGCAAGTTTGTTGCTACCCAATGTGTCAAAATTTGAAACCCCCAGTGACTGCGGACAGGACCTGAGAGTACCAAAGGTGTGGGCGGTAGAAGCAGAGGGATCCCCATTACGAAAAGTCATGCTAACAGAATGGCCTCGCTCCTTACCTACTACAGCTTAAAAAGACTTGGAAGAATGAGAATACCGAACAGTTTGCCTTCAGTAAACACGATGATCACACTGCCATGCCTCCTTTTTTGGTCTAGTCTTAACATTCACGAATGCACCCAAGCCTAGAGGGGCAATTGGGATCATGCCCATAGCACAGACCAGGCAGTCCCACCCGTGGCATGCACCAGCATCCTGGTTCTTGGGCACGCAGCTGAATAACCTTCCTGTGCATAGAAGACTAACAAGGAAAAATAAAAGCCAAACAACAACAAGAAGGGCAGCAAAATAACAGAATAAATTACTATGTAATATTAACATATCCATAAATTACAGGTATAACATTTTTTAAATTATCACTTCATAGCTGATCTATTTCTGCATTAGAGACAGTATTTTATAATCTGTAGGAATTGTACTGCTTTACAGATGTTACCTTTTCTAATTTCCCATCAGAAAACCAAAATGCTGATCCAGATGACACAGCTGGGTAATGTAAGTATTGTATTTGCAGATTTCCAAGAAAACTGTCAGGATGACTTGGAAAAAATATTTGGTTTATTATTTATAAGAAACACTAGCTTTCCAATGCCAGCTAATTCACTTAAGATGTACCAATGTGCTAGGTTCAGCTGAGCAAGGGATTTCCAGTTTTGCACAATTATGGCTTTGGCAGCTAATACTGCTTGCAGCAGCGTTTTTTTCTTGGTCCTTTTTTTCACCCACATTAGCTAAATCCCTGAGTTTCTTCATATGCCCGAGAATATAAATCTGCAGGTTTCAAGGCAAATTTTTTTCTTCTAAAATTAATTGTCCCTTGGACGTAAATCCAGGAATATTTAACCGCTTGGAAATGCCCAGATCACGCTGCTGGATGTGTGTGTGTGTGTGGTCTGTCCTGCACGGCGAGACCTGCCGGACCAGATGATCAGAGAAAGGAGGATGAGGAAGAGAGAGAGGATGGGGAGAGGGTGAAGGCAGTGGGAGAAGAGATGTTGGGTTTGCAGTGCGCAAGACTGCATGGAAACTCTTCAAACCAGATCCCGTAGTGGCGCAGCTGAGGCAAGGGCAACCTCGCCCACGCTGCTGGGCAATGGGAGAAGAGGGGGCCTGGAAAGCGAGAAGTGACATTTTCTTGTGTTGAACACTGCAGAAGGGTGAATGACAAGAGCATTTTTAATACTTAATGGAAGACAAGTAATTAGTAACAACGTAAAATGATCATAAATGTTGGTATTTTCAGCCCTCCAACATTTTCTGCTGTGGAAAGGATAACTGCATGTGTCAAAGATCGGAGGGACCTGGGGTCTTTGCTCCTCCATCTCCAGCTGAAATATCCAAGCACTGACTTTCATCTCTCTGCACTAACACCTTGCTTCTGTGAAAAGACAAAGGCTGATGAAGAGGCAATGATCTAATAGTTCCCAATGGTCTTTCTTCTGAAGATTAAAAAAAAAAAAAGAACAAGGAAATACCTTCATTTTCAAACACAGGCTGATTTTTTTTTTCTCTTCGCATTTTACTCATTGCACGGCACTCAGAAACTTCACTTTCAGCTTCACCTCAGGCTGTCAGGGCGGTGGCACGGCTCCTGGGAGCAGGGACCCAGCAGCAGCCAGCCCAGGCTGCCCAGGCTCGGGCGGCAGCTCCCACCTCCCTGCAGCCACCGGCGCGGTACGGAGAGGCTGACACGAGGAGAGATCAGAGGTGGAAACACTGCTGTTACTAACCAAGCAGATGAACCGAAGGCAACAGATTTCCCTTCCCATGCAGAGGGATGGGGAGGATGCCTTAGGGCTACAGGTTGGCTCCGCCATGCTCCTGCAGGGAAATGCACCTGGGCAAAACTTTGAGACAGTTGCTAGGAAGCATCCGCTTCATCCACCCGTGTGCCAGGAGGTCCCTGGCGATCACTAAAATGAGAGCAGGTATTGACATCAACTGCGGTCAAAACTTTTGGGATTGAATTCATCCCTGTGCAGACCGGTTTATACAGCCATTAGGAGACATCAGGCCTCAGAGGGCATCGGAGGCACTGGAGACAGCAGAGTACCAGCTCTCAGGCTGCCTCTGAAGCTGGCGTGGAGGCAGAAATGGAAATGGGCATCACCAGCATATCCCTAAGGTGTGCCAGCTCCCAAAGCTACCGTAGCTTTTGCACAACTCTCTGTTAAAGAAATGGACTACTTCCACAAGAGCTACCAGGCACGGGGTGTGTGTGGGGGAATAATAAATCCCTTAGTCCCAGAAACCTTGTGAAGGGTTGGCTGTGCTCCCCTACAGATGGGCAGGGAGCAGATGCCATCCCGTAGAAAGCACATCAGGAATGTGTGTTCTCCCCCCATCCACCGGCCACTTGTGCCGATGCTACCTTGCACGCAAGTGCTGCCAGCAGTTGCCAGGGCTCTGTCTCAGCAGAGGTTGGATTAAATTAATTAATCCATAGGTATTTCTCTGGTAACTACGTTAGGCCATCACCAACTGAAGTGAGGAGCCCGAAGAAGCAAGAGTGGCATGACGGGAGCTGGGGAGCCAAAAAATCCCACATAAATTTTTGCAGAAATTAACTTCTAGGAAAGGCCGCAGCAGTATGGCTGTGGGTGTCCTAATGAAGCTCTGCTTTCTTATTAATAATTTATGGCTTTCACCAGCATGAGGTCTAGCTGCTCAACAGCTAAATTAAATCAGCTCCCTCCTGGGTGTCCCAGCTGGGGAGGGCGCAGGGGGCCGGGGGCAGAACCCTGGTGGGATGGGCAGACACACGGCTGGTCTACAGAGTGAGGGCTCCTGAGGAAAAACAGGGGAGCTTACAGGAGGATCGTGTTAAGGACGTATGCCTTCCTGCCTCGGAGCTGTCTCTGGGCGTCTTCCTAATTCATCCCCCAGGAGGCTGCCCTGCTGCTGCAGGGCTTGCCAGGCCACCCGCCTCTGCCTGAAGAGCCACACCACAAAGCTTCACTTTCATTTGAAACCATTTCCTGCCCTTTGGGCTGTCAAAAAAACCAAAGCAACCAACCCCCCCACAAAATCCCCACAAAACCTGAAACAAAGCAAAAAAACTCACCCCAGGAAGAGAAAACCTGCTGGCAGCCGGCCACCGTGCAACTGCTTTGAACAATGCCAGGACAGTGGGCTCAAGGAGATGATGCAGAGAGCTCAGCTAGCCAAATTTGCAAGCTGGAGCATTGGGCAGGGGAAACACGCATGACCCTGGTTTGTGCATGGTTTGCATGATTTTTCGTTGGGCTGAGGCAGCCTGCTGAGGGACTTTGAGGCAGAAAGCAAAGTGAATAAAAACAGTCATGGATGACTTGCTGCAGGGAGTACAAACTGACTGAAATGGTGGCTTGGATAAGAGGCCAGAAAGCTTTATTAATTCATTGACTGGCAGTGGGAGCCACGCAGGCAGCACCAGCCCCTGCCTGCTTCTGCTGCCGGCCCCATCGGCCAAGGCACCAGGGGCGCACGGGGAGGAGGGAAAAGGAGCGTCCCGGCGATGCAAATGTCCACCGCTCCTTCCCCACTCCTTGCGCTCCCCTTATCAAGGCCCGTACCCCTCACCCAGAGGCAACCCAGGTGCCTTTCTATTTGTTTTTAAGGAAGGACAGGGCTGTGCAGTCCATCAGCACACGAACGCAGGCACAGCCTGGAAGTTTAAAAATGAGCTTTTAAGAAATAGTCATCATGAAAGCAAATGTCTCTGCCAGTGCACGCACCGCGCACCACACCACGCTTCCCCAGGCATCACGGCAGCGGCTGCCCGTCCTGCCCTGCAGCCAGCACCAGCCCCTACAAACCTCCTTTTGCACCCACGGGGCTGGGGCAGACGTGACATCTTGGCCTTGCAGATGTCCCTCGAAAGTGTGGCAGCGAGACCCCCCAACGCCGGCAGATTTCAGCTCGTCTCAGTAGCGTGAATGGCATGGAGCAAGCACCGCCGCCAGCCAAACCCTGAGCCAGCCAGGCTTCAACGATTGCTACCCATAACTTGCAGTCTCCCTGGAAACACACTGGTGGACTTTGCAAAGAGTGGGACTCAGATTTACGGTGATGATGGGACTTTTCATTTATTTATTTATTTCTCTTCGCCTCTCTCCCCCATTCTGTGTCCAAACAGCGCTGGGTTATAATTAGCAGCGCGCTGCTTTCCCACCGCTTTACAAAAGCGCAGAGAAAACCAGAACGCGGTGGGCAGGGAAGCACAAGCAGGATTAAATACCAACATAAATCATTCTGAGGGTGTAGAACTGGGAACAATTTTACTTTTCACATTTCACTCAGTATTTAAAAAGCACAACCACCTCCAAACTCCAAAAGACACCTTCTCGCCTCCATTGTGAAATGGAAACCAGGGTGATGTGTGGCTCCTAGGCGGTGTTGTAGTTTCAGTGCCATTCTCCAGCCTCCCTCCCTCTCTCCCTCCCACCAAATTCCTCTCTGCCCCCTTGGATGCCTCCGGCTACGGCTCAGCCCTGGCCCCACGTGCCCCACACTCGGCTGCACACCTCTGATCGACCCGGAGACCAGACCCTGCGCAGAAGCTGGCAGTCCTGCACAGGGGCACCTGCCGAGGGAGGATGTCCCCAATGGCCTTATACCGTCTGAATAATTCCTGTTGCTGGCCTCTCTATATAGAGACACGGTTTTTCATCTGCAAAATTGGTGTGCCTGGCCCCCATTTCCTCTCCCCGCTTTTCCAGCAAGTGGCTGCCCCTTGCAGGGTTGCCCCACAGGCTTCCTTCCTCCCTCTCTGCCTTTGCTTCTAGGTTTGTTGTGTATTAGCTGCAGTGGCTTCTGGAAGTTTTACGGCATTGTATTTCTCACTCCCTGCCTCCCCCACCCCCCCATGCCTCATGCCTCAAATATGAGCTATTTGTCCTTTTTCAGGAAATTGGATATTAGGAAGGTTTCGGCTGCTCCAAGAGGCTGGGAAGCTCTGGGAGGCAGGTTGAGCAGGAGCTGTGACCTCTGCCGCATTCCCTTCTCATTCCTGTCCTGCCATGAGGCCGAGGGGAACCCTCACCTTGTACCTTCTCCCTCTGCGCTCCAGCTCCATCTCATCACACATGCATCTCCCACAGCTTGCAAAGATGCACGTGTGGCTCCTACTGAGCTGCCTCGCCACCTCTGAAACCTGAGGGGAGCTTTTTGTCGGGAGGGGACGGACCCTGATATCCTGCCCCATGCTGCGGGGAGCCTCGCACTGAAACCAGTCGGGGGGGAGCCCAGAAGCTGCCCGCGCTGAGGAAAGGGGTGTCACCAACCAGTCCAGAATAATGTTTTTCTATCTTTATGATTTACAGCACTAGGAACAAAAGGTCCCAGTTATTTTCCTAATTCTCATTGAAACCAAAGTCTCTTTGGGAGTGCTGGAGCAGACAGACGGGGGAGAGCGGGTGCATGGTCCTCACGCAGCTCTCCCCAGCACGGCCAGGACCAGAGCCAGGAAAGCCCAGGCTGCCGCAGGGAGCTGGGGGCACCGCAGCCTCACCTCCTGCCACTCCCAACACCTTCCAGCTCAGCGTGGAGGCCGTGCGGATGGGCAGGTGGCACAGAAAAGCTCTCACCTCCTGCGAGCAAACGCCGCCCCTGTGCTTGGGAGGGATGAGCATCATGGGGACCGCGGGGTACCCAGCCTGTGGACCTCCTGTCTCTCCTCAGCGGGACACTACCTCACGCAGGCCAATGGATACGTGCACGACAAGCGCTGCGGCTTCAAACACATCGCTACTTTTCACACCACAGCTGTCACCGAAAGGTGCAGGCAATGGTCTGGCAAACACAGGTTCCCTTAGCCTGTAATACTCCCGTGCCTGACTTATTAGATTTGCATGCTAAATGCAGGAGGGCATCTGGGGCTTTTGCATGTAATAACAAGACTGATAATTGTATCAGGTGTAATCTCACCCTACCTCCGATCAGCCCCACACAGATAAGCATTGGAACAGCTACATTGCTTTAAGCGAGAAGGAAGCCAGCCACATCAAGTAGTGAAAACGCTGCAAATCCCTCCCTGTACTTGTAAGATAAATACAGTCCAGCTTCTTATCAGCTGCAGGGCACGGGGTACCAGAGCCAGCCCGCACGTCTTGGGGAGCACCTGGGGCGCTGCGGAAGATAAAAATCAGCAACCCATAATTAACACCGCCACCGGTTCAGGGGGCTCACCCACCAGCGCAAACACTTTCTCTTCTGGTGAGCCCCAAACAGCAGGTTTCTAGTGCGGGCAGGGACCCTGCGCGCACCTCAGCGGTTAGCGTCCGTGCGATTTTGGGCATCACAGGCTGTATTTAGAAAGCCTTGCTGTCACCGTAGCAACAGCTTTCGCTTACATATAGTGCGTACACGGGCGCGTGTGCTCCAAACCCGCGCGCAGAGGAAGGCAAGCACATTGCGAGCTCCTCACCGGGGGGCTGCGTCCCCGCCTGCCACTCAGCAGGGTTAAGGGCTGTGAACGTAAATAGTTTGGCCTTTCTGAATATTTTTGCTGGATGTTCGAATGAAGCGCCTGGCATGGAAATGGAGAAGAAAGAAGTTCCCATTCTCTCTTTCTTCCCAGGAGGTGCAATTCTGTTCAGGGAAGGTGTCTGTAGAGACCCCCTTGAAGGATGTACCTGGCAAGCCTCCATCATTCGGAGCTGAGCTCTCCAAACCTGCAGCTTTCCAGGAGGGAAAGGGGAGAGGACTGTGGGAGGCGGCAAGCAGCTGTGCAGCCACAAACCACCCCACGCATCACTCGGGATGGCGGCAGCTTTCGAAGAGGTCGAGGTCCTCGCTGATGGCCTGGGAGGCTGGGGCACCAGCAGAAGACTTTGGATAGGGTGGAAAAGAGCAGGGCTGAATTTAAAGCACAACTTATACCTCTTGAATAAATTATTGCCTGTATCGTCCATTGCTCCTGACTGTCAGTGTCACACTGCGTAACATCGAGGGGTTTTACAGGATGGAAAGAGAGGTCGCACATGTTTCACGCTGGGTTTTTTTTCCCCTTGTTTTCTTTGCATTGAGGAGGACTCATGTATCCTGGCGGGGAACCCACAGGAAAGGGGGGAAGGCAAGAGAGCTCCCTGGGGAAACAGTGAGGCATGCTGCCGGCTCTAGGAAAGGGCCTTGTCCAACAGCAACCCGCAGCTTCCCACCGAGCTTTTAATCCGTACTTTTCAAGCCATTGCAACCCATGGCCCCCAGCAGCCGTTACAGGTGTAGCTGCTGGGATCCGCTGATGGAGCAGCAGCCTGCCTACAACCGAGCAAGCCCAGCCTGCAACAGCCGTCCCAAAGGGTTCAGTACCCGAGCCAATTACAAAAGCCTGGGGTTTTATTCTAACAACATACAAATGCTCACAGGAGCATAACAATTTAATTTTCAGTGCTCAGCAGAATATATTTTTTGTTGCACCTCAGCTGTGGCGCAGAGATAAATGATGTGTTTAGGCTTTCGACAATTTTGCTAAAGTTTTGTTCCCAGCTGATCTCTTTCAAATGATCCATATTTCAGGGATTTTTATCCTTAATTAATCTTGGCAATCATAAGAAAAAAAAAAGGAGGAGTTTCGGAAAAAATGTATTTTCTGCAATTAAAAACATACTTTCTCCCATTCCTCTCTCCTTTCCCTCCACTCCCCCAGCCTTGGCCTTTCACTGCCCTTGCAAACAGGCAATACCCGAGACCTCTCCAGTACATGTGATACTGCAGGAGACTGGAAATATATCTAAGCCAGGAAATAATGACAGTTATTCCATTAGATACAGAGGTTTTCCTCCATGAGCTTCACTAAAAAAACCACTACACAGTTAAAAATATTACCTAAAACTCCCTATCAGCTCTAAATGGCCCAGATATCCTTTTGTCCTGCTGCTCTGAGCTGTATTGCTCTCTTCTGATAGCGGTTTGGCAAAGCATGCTGAACTGCGTAGAATATTTTCACCTTAATAAACATGCTTTCGTCACCCTGCCATAAATCCCAGTGACTGACTGGGCAGCAGCTCTGCCGGACTCCTGCAGGTCCAGGTTTTCTGCAAATATGTGCAGCGTGCTCCGAGCAGGTGAGCTCCTGGCCCAGCTGCTGGCTTCAACTCCTTTGTAGCACATCCCCATGTGTACCGAGTCATCTCTAGCCTATTGCTTCAGCTGAAGGAAGTGGGGTATGGACAGGCAGGGCTGCCAGGCCAGGAAGAGCAAGAAAAATAATGAGCTTACGGAGACATGCACTTTTTAGCTCAAAAGTGCTGTTTGCTGGGCTGTGCTCTAGTTCCCGAGAAATTTTGGCTTAGTGAGCCGCAGTTATCCTTCCTGGCCCCAGTCCCCACGGACCCGGTGCTGCGGGGTTTGCACCCACCAGTGCCATCAGCAGGGACGGGCTGCAGGTGCTGTCAGTGCTGGTGCTTGCGCACCCAGGCTAAGAGGTTTTCGCTTCTGGTTTTAAGCCATAGCTGGGTCCCCTCAGTGCTTCAGCTTTTCTAGGGAGGGGGTAGAAAGTCCCTCTGTCTTTCTAGGAAAGTGCGGTGAAGAAACCCAGAGGAAGGGTCAGATTACACGAGTGGACACAGGGAGGGGGGGAAAAAGGCAGACGTGGCAGCATCCCACTTTTGAATCTTATCTCTCGATGCCTGTGGGGTAACGAGGCAGGTCCAATCTAAAATGCCAAAAAAAGATCATATGTTCTCCCCAAAACACCCCTGTTAGTTAACATATATATATATATATATGTATATATATGTATGTATATCTCTCTCTATCTCCTTGCAGGCAGAGCCTGTGCTGACGCTACATTCACACTCCTGATTAAGCCGTGAGGAGCTGGGAGTAATTTTGACACACTAGAAATAAAGGTTAAGTCGGGTTGACTGTGTTTAAAAACAACAATAAAAGCACAACCCATAATAAGAAGAAAAAGATAAAGTATTTCCATGGGTAGTTTTACCTAAATCTTCATACTCTAGGACTGGCACAGGAGCAAAGACGCCAAAGACCAGCTCAGCAAGCAGTCCTGGGCGGCGCAGAGTAACCGTGTGCTCTGTTACTACTGCGTGGATATCTTTATCTTAATGCCTATCTATATCTTTATAGTCAGAATAATTTACTGTAGATCTCATAGCATATATTTTCACTCATTATGGAAGACTGCCACAAAGGTAGTCTTTCACAAGGATGAACCCCCTTGAGTTTTGGACAAGCCACGTGATGGCTTAGACGGTTTAACAGAAAACACGTCATTTAGGAGCCACCAGCCCAGCCACTGCAGGAACCGTGGCCAGGGAGCTGGGTGAATCAGGACCGTGAGCGCAGACATCTTTCCCCCCTTTCCCCTGCGGGAAGCTGAAGAGACGTATCCCCAGGGAGCCCGAGCCGGGCGCGCCTGCTTTTACCCCACTTTGGGAGGGCCATGCAGCTCTCACCCAGTGGTTCTGGCAGGGAGTTTTGCAGACTCGTGCCCCAGCCCTTCGTGGGCACAGGAAACGGAATGCCGGCTCCCTGGGCACAGCCAGGGAGTTTTCCTCCCGCTTTGGGTGAGAAAGGGTGTGTTTAGCACTCAGGGTGGGCAGCCCCACTAGTATTGCTTCAGTCCCTGTCCTCAGGTCCCTGCCCCAGTCCCTCGTTGCCCGTCTCCTCTAACTCTTGACCCCCACAGAAGCCATTTGCTCTGACTCAGGAGCCGGATGGCGTCTCCTCGCGCGGGCTCTGACAGCTCCGTGCTGCTTTCCTGGCAGCTGAGCCCTCCCCAAGCCGCCCGGCAGCAGCGGGGCTTTCTGGGGACGGGAATCCCTGCACCCTCCCTGAAGCCCGCGTGAGTCATCAGGCTGTTAGAGATGGGAGGTTATTTCTGGATTTAACTTTCTGGACTGAGAGAAACACTGCCGTGTCAGCACCCAGCTGTGCTTTTAAGAGGTGCGTTGTTTGGCAAGTCTTGCAAATCTATTTCCATACGAAAGCACACGCATGAATCACTCCTTATAAGAAAAAGCTGTGGAGGTGAAAGGGCCAAGAGAAACTCTTTGCTGGGAGATAGCAAAGGCAAAACTGACCATTATTTTTTTCTCCACTGTAACTAAAATAGCCACACGGAGGCAGAAAAGACCAGAAGAAGCCCCCCCCCTCTCCCCCCATCTAGAGCTGATCCCTCTGCTGCTTTTCCCCACCAGCTCCTCAGGAAGGATCAGTGCTGTCACTTACTGATGCCAACTTACTTCTGAGGCAACATCAGCGCTTCTCACTACATACGTAAGAGCTTTTCTTACCAATATTATTTCCTCGTCTCCTAAAAGAAAAAAGTAATTGTCTTATTCTCCTGCCAAGTCACCCTCTCCCCGCAAATATCAGTGTTTTCCTAACAGCACCTATTGCCAAGGAATGCTCCTAACTCTATTAATAGGAACAAAATGCTCGAGCTAGTGACCTGCTGGTGACGCTCCTGCACTCAGAGCCAGTCTCCATGGAATTCAAGTTTTATTCTGTTTTTCGTGAGCAGCAGCTGCCTGGGCACATGGGCATCTAGGCCCAGGCATGGTGGAGGTGATGGCAGCAGCATGGGGAACTGAGGCGAGGACACCCCCGAGGTCACACGGAGGTGTGATCCTGGTGCAGCCAGGCTGCAGTGGGGACTCTGCCACTCCGTGCCTTCCCGATGCGCAGAGGTGGGTGCCGCAAGCCAGGGCTGGCAGCGGCATTTACCTGCCTGGCAGGCAGGCAGGCAGCTGACAGCACCCTGGGGGTCTGGGAAAAGGAACCAGTGGCAGAACGGTGGCTGTGATAAAGCAAAAGAACAAAGGAGAGAGAAGGAAAAGGGAAAAGAAGGGAAGAAAGTGGAGAGGAAAGGAAGAGAAACGTGTGGAAGGGAGCTCCCTCCAGCAGCGATCCCCCCCAGTAATCCATCTCCCACTGAAAGCTGGTGAGGGTGCACAGAAGGACAGACGCAAAAGGGAAGGGGGGAACAACTTAGGATGCCACAAGCATTTCTTGCTTAGCTAGATTTCTATCTGCTGCCTCTGAGGAACCTTTTCACCACCCAGAACTTCCTCTCCCAACACCTTCCCTTCAGCTGGCTTCTTTCCACCTTAACTTTCATGTACAGATTCCTGACACCCATAACTTATTTCTATTTGCCACACAGCACTGTAGCAAACAGCCCCTCTCACACACATTTTGGTCAGTGGTTCCTTCAAGATTTACTTTAAATCTTTGCATATGATTACGCTCAGACCAATGGCCCTGCGGTTGCTCCTTATTCATGCATACTTCCGTACTTATATATTCTCCAAGTATATTTCCAAAATATACCACCCGTTCAGAGAGCTGTTAAAGAGCATTGCTATTTGACGAGTAAGCAAATGTGGTATTTTCTATTGCGACTGTAGGAAAGAAACTTGCATTTTCCTGGAATAAGTGCATAAAACTCTGAATTTGCTTCTGTCTCGATTCCTGTAGTTCTTGTTTCCATACCCTAAATCTCACTCTTGGCTTTCCTTCCACAGTCCTTTAGCCAATACATCTACTTTAAATCTCTCCCTTGCCCTCATTGCATCATTTCCCACTTCTTTATACCTTGCTCTTCCTATTCAAGTGTCTGGAAAAGTTTTCTGCTACTTTTCAACCATGATCAGCAAAGACAACTTAGCTGGGCTCATGCTGATTTTCACCATATTCCTGGACTTTACTGGCCACCCCCGATTTACTTGGCTGACAGGTCATTTTTCCATTCTTTGTTAGCTTTTTATTTTTCTCTGAGGTGTCCATTACCTGGTTAGTTTGCAAGCCATGCGTTACAAGTTTAGTTAAGATTTAAGGTCCTCATAATTCCTGCCCCTTTATCCTGTAGAGAGCCCAGGCTTTGGCTAGTCGTCCCAGCTGACTTCATGGCAACTCCCTTGTATCAGGTTCAAAGCCCTTAGTTACAGGCATCCTTGCATTTAAGCTGAATTGATTCAACTCTTCAGCATGCAATACAGCATTAAATCCTGCAATCTGTGCTTCTTCCTCTGCCAAGGCTATGAGACTCAGCCCGCTCCTTATCACAGGTCTGCCCTCCAAAACTTTATTTCCATGCCATTCCCTACTCTCCTTTTATGCATGACTGCCTTCAGGTCACAGCCTGAACTCTACCATCATCTTCAAGTGCACATCTAGTCTAAGGTGAATTTTATCAGCCTAAATAGTTTCTGTTACTGCCTACCCAAAGTCAAGGTACATCGTACAGCTTCTGTATCTCGTCATCTCAGCCTTGCAGCGTAAGTGCTCGGGTCTCCTCCAGCACTGTCACCACTGCCTCTTCTCCTATCTGCCTTGAGAAAGGAATGAAATAAATACCCCAAGCTCTCCTGCCAGCCCCACTGCTCATTCCTTTCCTTTCTACGGCGCCCCGGTCCATGGCTGCAGGGCTTCCTCAGTCTTTTCCCTAAACATCAGCTCTGCAGCCTTGTTTAAGCTCAGCCGCAGCGTCAGCCTCATAATTCCCTTCAGAGTGCACTTTCTTCTCGTTTTGGAAAAATGCAGTCCAAGTGCAAAGCTTATTAAATACGTACTGAAACCAATAAACCACCAAGTGACAGATAAACAAATTACCTTCTCCTCAGGCAACCTCCTTGGAAGGTTACTTCTCCCTCCCCAGGGAGACACAAGATCTCTCCTTTATGTGACGTCCTGATAACACATGCAGATCTGCACTACAAGAATGACTGTATACAAATCACATGCTTCAGGGCTTCAGCCACTTACCTGCTGAATCCAGGAAGCGACTATTTCCCTCAATACAAGATTGGCCAGATTTTTTTGATGACTCTTCCGAAGCACCGAGGATCAGCAGTAGGTGGGACACAGTACAGGACAGACAGTGAAGAGGGTCCTCCCTCTTGCAACTGATACCTACCTGGAAAATTTGCTGATCAAATTTATTACCAAATTTGGCTATAAACAGTATTCCAGTCTTCCACTGTCCTCTCAGACTGGTGAGGCGTTCAGTTTCTCTTACCTTCTTGGATCTGTATCTTAGTACATCTCAGCTCTGCGACTGCAACGTACCTCTGCTTCTGCCATTTTCTGAGGTACGGCTCCCACCTCTTTGACTTACAAGGCCCAAAACGTCTCCACTTGTCTTAAATTATTGGCATCAATATATGTTGTAGAAATTTAATGGTATGTACAGGAAACCAGGGCAGGTAATTTAACTTTTCCCCACCTCTACTCAGCACTGGTGAGACACACGTGGAGTACCATGTCCAGGTCTGGGCTCCCCAGCACAAGACAGACATGGACTTACTGGAGTGAGTTCAGCAAAGGACCATGAAGGTGATTAAGGGACTGGAACATCTGACCTATGAGGAGAGGTGGAGAGAGCTGGGACTGCTCAGCCTGGATAAAAGGTGTATAAATACTTGATGGGGGGGAGTAAAAAAGATGAAGCCAGGCTCTTCTCAGTGAGGCCCGGCGACAGGACAAGAGGCAGCGGACACAAACTGAAATACAGGGAATTTTTGAATGTAAGGAAAATCTTTTTTACTATAAGAGCTGCCAAGCGCTGGCACAGGTTGCCCAGAGAGGTTGTGGAGTCTCCATCCTTGCAGATACTCAAAACCTGACTGGACATGGCCCTGAGCAACCTGCTCCAGCTGTCCCTGTGTGAGTAGCGGGGGTGGAGGAGCTGATCTCAGCAGTGCCTGCCGGCCGCAGTGAGTCTCGATTCTGTAACCCAACAGGCTCCTCTGGCCTAAAATGCTGTGAAATTAGTCCAAGTCACAGTGTTCAACTGCTCATTTAAAGCAAAAGAGACTATTAAATACACAGATGTCGAGAGAAATGGGCTTGCTTGATCGCACCATGGTTGTCTACATCAACTGCCTCAGGGATGTAATAGCTAAAGTATAAAACAACCACTTCTTGCTTGAGTCTCGCTGCTGTAAAGAATCGCCTAACTGGGTGCCCAGACGCAGACCTCCAGCAAACAACCATGCAAGGCTCTGCCCAAAAGGGAAAAGGGGCCTTGGTGAACCCCAGAGCAACTAGCAATGGCCACTAGTGGACTCCACAAAGGCGCAGACGCTGTCATGTCTGCCACCGTGCCTGCAGACTTCCCACTGGCGGCAAAATCAGTCCTTTAGCATGTTCTTTGCCAAGTTACTTTACCTAAACCAAGCTTTTGACAGGGATGACAGAGCCAAGGCAGCCCTTCCCTTTGCAATCATGTGCCGCAGCAGAATACTGCCCAGAGCACACAGCTATCTGTCAGCTTGATGAAACATGGTATTGCGTATAAAACTGAAACTGCCCTCAAGTTATTTAAAAAAAAAAAAAAAATCAAAGCCTCATAAACCATACATTTTATAATGCTTACCAGGCTTGATACCGCAGTCAGCTCAGCAAGACAAAAAAAAAAAAACCAAAACCCAACAAAAAAACCCCACAAACAAACAACCCCCCCCACCTCTAGCTCCATCAACTCCTCCTTTTTGTGACCCCCATGGAAGTGGCTGCAAGTCCTCTGTGTTTTCACATACGTATGAACACATGTGAACTTGGATATATTTTTTCCTAAATCATCAAAGAACCAGAAAGTTCATCCTTTTGCATGCCAGAAATGGCCATTTTTAGCAGAATCAAACATCCTCCCAAAAGCAACTAAGGAAGCGACCTGCAAACTAGTTTCCAAATGGTTTCTTTGGTGCTTGCGGTTTTTTAACATTTGAAATAGCTGATTCTCACATCCCTCTGTGAAAGAAGTGGGAAGATTCATGGATCTGACTAATCTGTGCAACAGTACCTTGAAAAAAGAAGGGAAACTGATTTCTAAGGACTAAAATTGTAAATTCAGTTTGAACCTAGAAAGTGTCCCTAAATTTTCATTTTTTACACTCTGAACTCCACTGTTTCACTAAAAACGAAAGCTAAGGTGAGAGAGGTCAGAGATCAGGTCTGTGCTAACAAGCAGCATCTTTCGGTGCCTGTTTTTAGCCCTGCTTTCTGACCTCAATTTTGCTGGCCAGGTTCTCAGGAGAAAGCCAAATTATACCCAAGCTCCTCTAGAGGCTCCAGACGATCCTCCTCTGCAATAAAAAAGGGTGTCAAGGAAAATACTGAAAGAATTTCTATCTGTGCCTGACGGTTGGCAATTCTGGCACAAGCTTAAGCAGGGTTAAACCTCCTGCAATTTTGGTGGAAACCCTGGACAAAATGTGAATGTTGTCTTCTTCAGAAAATGTATGCTAAGAGCTTACACACTTCATGTTTAATAGCTGTTGAAAAGGGAAACTATGCTAGTGAAGAAAATATAATACATGTATCCAATATATTATCTCACACAGTGGGAATAAAGTGGTTAAAAAAATACCGTAAATCCTGATGTAGGCACCAATGATATTTTTGGCATTAAAGTAGCATATTTGGTAAGAAGGAAGAAACCTGTACTGGGAGACATACTCCAGTGCATGGCACATCACTGAGTGAGGCCACGAAATCCAAAACTCAGCCTTCAGTGGCACCAGGGTTTTTCTTCAAATTCATCTACAGCTCCTTCTGCAGCAGGAAAAAGGAAGGACAGCTGGAAGAGATGGGATGCCCTGGAAAGAGATAACCTTTAGAAAATTTTTTTTTGCCCTTTTAGGAACATTTGAGTATAGCCTAGACTGTCCCTCAGAGCCAGTCCAGAACCTGCCCCATGGTAGGACGGCAGAGCTTGCTCCAGAAAAGAGCCAGGCCATCTTACCTGGACACAGGGGACACTGCTATTTTGCATGCTCAGGACATTTTTCATTCTTCTAAGATATAAAGAGTTCAAAAATCTCCTTACTGACCAGACAGACTTTGTACATTTCCTAATGCGCTACTCAGCCTGGGCTACCTCACTTACCCGTAAGCTCTTCAGCAGTTAGAGCAGGCATTTGCAAACCCACCACTGATTTGTAGCATGGATCTTTTGGGTTCAGTCTACCAATTGAGACGTCTCTGCCACACTGTCACTGCTGAGCGGAAAAAACCCTTTCTTGCTGTTAAATTGGTTTGGGCAACTGCCAGGGTCCAACTTAAATGAAACCAGACAGCACACGTTGCACCACCCAACAGTATCGCTCTATGTTGCACAAAGTGCCTGCTGAGCGCTAGCTCAGATGTCTCTACAGAAAAAACTTACCTGAGGTAACCTACAGTTGCTCAGCTAGCACGTATGCAGGACCAAACTGGCAAGTAAAGTGGTCACTCATACTTTCACCATGGCTTTTTGCAGAGACCAGATGAACAGCTTCACTGATCAGACAAATAGTTAGACTCTGTGTCTCTCTCCCCTGTGCTATATTTCTATACAATCTGAAATAAAAATTTAAATCTAAAATTGATCCAGCTTCCTAGTCCTGTATATTATGAATTCTCTTTATTTTTGCCACCTGTCGTATTTTGCCAAAATTAACAAGAGCTAAAGTGGGAAAAACACATAAGCAAACAGGCACCGAGCCAACATTTGCTACCTGGAAGGAGGACTAAAGCAATACCCACACCATCGCACCATTTGGCATCGTCCATTAGTTCTTTGCAGCATGACGGACTGTGGAAGGATGCTGAGCACAGTTAGGGAGAAAATGAGAACAAGGCAGAGTTTTGACAGTTCACCTCTGACTAAAAGAGAGAGCATTTGAAATCTGAAATCATTGAATTTTTTTTTTTTTCCTTAAAGGAACATTGTAAATGATACTAATTGGCCTTTTCAAACACTCCAGATGAGCGGGGGGGAAGCACACCGAGGGCACATGTTTTCTTCTGCACTCTACTTGCGGGATACATCCTACTCATTTTAGTGAAAACCCAACTTTCTAACCAGAACTTGGGGGAAGTCTGCAGATGTTCAGTAGCCTAAACCAGCCGGGTAATAAATGAATTTTTTTCTTAGTAAAGAACTGACCTTGAATCGCGAAACGAGTCATTCTTCTCTTACACCGACAGTCTTCTCCTGTCCAAAGCAAGAGAGAGCAACAAGCGCACACGCGCGTGTGCCTGCATGCGCTTCTGTGACTGAGCCAGCAAGAAAGGGGAGAGTGCTTAAGTTCATGCACATTTTTATTGAGTAGTAATATAAAATGCTTCTTTCATTGTTACAAGTGCATGCTTTGATTGCCAACATTTCGAAGTCAAATTACAAAGGCAAGGCTGTAGGCTGTAGTGAATTACTTGGGCACTTATACAATTGTTAAAAAATATCAATGGACTGTTTTCTTTTGTTTCTTTTTCTTTTTTAGAATGAACCAGTTGAAACCCGTAACTGATATACAAAGGGAAAAAAGTGAAAAAATTACACATTTTGTGGCACATGACAGAACAGAACAAAATGACTAAACCATTATGACATTAACAGTTATCATGCATTTAGAATTTCACATGTAACTACAAACTTATTTAAATTTCACAAGGTTTGCTAAACATGCTACCCATCTATATGTGCACTGACAAGCTTATGTTAAAAACTTTAAGAATACTCTCCCCTTAGATTTTTCAAAGCTTTTTTTGATTACAAAATTTCAAAGGCATTAAGCATTTTTTTTTTAGAGAATATAAAGTACGCCAGTATACATACATTTCCAGTATAAGTCAGACCACTAAGCGCATTACAGTCCCATACAGGCCTATACAGCCATTTTTTCTTAAAAAACATGCATAGGCAGATTTTTACAGAATATAGATGCTTTTCACTGCACTTAATATGGTGTCTTGTTCACTATACTTAAAAATGCACCACTCATAAATATTTAAATTCAGCAAGCCACAACCAAGACTTGATTTACCAAAAAAACCCAGAAAACCCCCCAAACCAAACCCCCTAAATATAAACAGCAAAAAAAGATAAATGTTATCATTATTCCAGTTTTTTTTTAAACAAAGAAAAGGATAATTGCTGCCAAATTAGTAAGATAAGTGTTATATTTAAAGAAGGGCATTGAAGCACACTAAAGAAACCTGAGGTAAGCATAATCTGTACAAAATTAAACTGGCACTCTCTCTCTCTCTCTCTCTCACTCTCTCTCTTTCTCTTTTTTTTTTTTTGGCATTTTAAACAAATTTCCAACATTCTTTTTTTTTCTTTTTTTCTCTACATTTTTAAAGACTGCCTAATTTATTTCATAGCCATTGTCTGACAAGAGTAGCAAAACATTATCAATAAATAGTCCTTATTTAGTTTGTACATTTTGTTAAAAATGTTTTGATGTTCTCCATGTTTAGTGCTGCAACTGTAAACGTACAATAGTTAGTAAGAAATTAAACAAAGTTTTCATGTCCAGTAACATAATAAAAGGCCTTTCAGTAACATATCTAGACGTTCCCAATGCAGTAGGAAAACATGTTCATTCCCCTAACTTTGCAATATATACCAGCATGAGCTTTCATTTTTCTACAAGCATTTTAAAGGCATATCCAAAGGAGGTGTCTCTCCCCGCCNCCCCCCCAAATTAAAGTTGACGATCTCTTCATAGATGATTTTTGTAAACTGAATCCAACACCTGGCCCCCAGAGCAAGTAAGCTATTATCAGAGGCAAGAACATCCCACTGCTGATGTGCAGCAACCCCATCGTGCCCTGCAGCTCAACCCCCCTCCCAGACAGTGGTCACTGAATATTGCTGCTATTACTGCCGTTGCTGTCCGTGCCATTAGTCTCTGTGGAGATTGCCTTGTTGATGGAGTTAAGGTTGGCATCGGATGGCACGTCTCTGCGCGGAGGCATTCGCTCATTAATTCGATCTAAGCCTTTGGCCTCTTCGAAGCTAGTGATCTTATGCTGGGGTGAAAATCCTTTGATAGCTAAATAAAGGATTATTAAAAAGTAAAATTAGCGAAGTAAAAACTCTTGGCAGCTCTTCCCCCAACTTAGCAATGAGTGCGAAAGTCCTTCTTTGCGAAGGTGGCAATGAGAAGATCTGACAACATGACCGACTCCTTACCGTACTCAGAAAGAGCTGGGGGTTAACCATCACCGTCTCTTGCAACACAACTATTTTTTTCAACAAGATCAACTTCCAACATTTTGTTGTCCACTGGCGTTCAGCTTAAAATGCTCAGAAGCCGACATGAAACTACAGTTTGCAATTAGGAACCATGCTTAGGGCACAGCCATGAGCTGGGGAGTTAGCATTTGTCATCATCACTTACAGCCTTAGAGACATTGTGCCTCTCCGTAACAACCTTAATCAGGCAAAACTCCCATTTGACTTTCAAAGACCAGGGGAAAAATGCTGGCCAGTTACAGATGGTGATGACATGGTGAGGCCAGTTTGCGGGATATACATCAAAGCTATGGGAGATCTGGGATGACCCTACAACAGGTTGCCTTATGTTCTCAACACAGGTGAGCTGCTTGTTGATCGCTTGGGGCAGTTACCCTCATCAACATGTCCCTGGACTTCTAGAAAGCAGCTCGAGTCAACCAGCGGTAACGCTGTGCAACACGGACCAGGGATATCATCATTTTGGCACATTTGTACAATTTAACTTTGGAAACGCACTGACAAAGGACCAAAGTTCCAACTGAACCTGAGGACTTTTGATCTGCCCTTCAGCAGCGACGTTGATGAGGCTGCACCGACCTCAGAAGGCAGCCACAGGCTGGGGAATGTAATTGTAGAGTGTGGTTTTTACTTTATTTTTTTCTCTCTTTAACCGAACAGTTGAAGATCTTTAGACTTAAAGCAAAAGAGAAAAAAGCACCATAGGCAAACAGCAGGTCACAGCTCTGTAGGTAATTTGTCATGGCCTTCTGTGTGTTTTTCTCTTATCTGCACCAAATCAATGCATTGCACTTCCAGAACTAGCCCTTTTGCTATGCCTCTATCTTAACATGCCAGAGAGCCGAAATGGTGTGTTAGTACCAGGAAACTGCAAACTCCCTGGGGAGAAAATGGTAGGGGAGTTTCAAAGATCGAATTCAATATTCCTTCCCTCCCCTTATCTTCTCTTTACCCCAAAGCACTCCTGCTCTCCTTCCAATATGCAGTCCTGATTCTGGACAAGCTGATAACTTCTGTTAAAAAAACCCAAGCGAACAAACCCCAAACCCCAGAACATCCCTGGTACCAATCTACCACTCCTTGCATGTTGGGGGGAGCGAGAAAAGCGTTTTCATGCTGGTATTTTTGCCAACTATTCCTGTGAAAATGGATAGATCCTGTTTGCCTCATGGTTTAGTTCCTTAGCCAGTTTCACAAACGTTATATTGGAACTTTGTGAAGTCACGGGTTTTAACATGTATTATACTTCAACTCAGAAAAACAACAACATAATGGTGATTAGTCAAGTGAGCCGGGATGGAGCAGTGAAAACAGAACGGGCCCTACAGTGAGTTTTTTCAAGGTTGATTTGGTTTTTTTTTTTTTTTTTTTTTACTTTATCTTCTACCACAAAAATGAAGATGTCTAACAAGCACCCAGGCCAATCCCTTAAAGCAAGAGTTTAATGGATAGCCGTGTTGAAGCTGAAACACTTGCTGTGTCGTGGAGCTTGCCAGCAGCACAGCCCAGTTGCATCATCAGGCCCTGAATCAAACTGGAGAGGGACAATTGGGAAAGGATGAAACACGTTCTCCATCATTAGCTTCCTCTACGTAGACTAGTCGTTACGACTACAGTTACGGTGTCTAACTAGCGAGGATGGCAAATCAAGAATTAACTTGAAGAGTGCACATTGCTGAAATGGGGGCGTGTTCAATTGGTCGTATTTCAAGCAGACACGTTATCGTCTGTAATACTGAGGAAAGTGCTCTGCTGTAGTTGCTGGTCAGACAACGAGTATTAGCAGTTTACATTGAGAGTATACTAAAACACAACACATAGTCACAGAAAATCACAGAAAACAGCCAAACTGTCAACGAGAATGCACACTGCAGATTAGAGATTGCCGATAGGAATAGATAATTCCAACATAAATAGCAGCTTACTCACTGCTATTTAGAAAGCAGTTGTATTTTCTCTTACTTGTTTGTTCTGCAATTTTATTCACTGCTTTACAAAAATCAAAAACAAATTCAACTGGCCAAAAGGGCACATCTTACCAATGGACAGCAATCATCAGATTTTTTTTTTTAATTAACTAAAAAAAATACCCACAGAAAATTTGAGAGGGGCAAGAACAAAATACAACTGAAGAATTTTGTTTTAAAGGGGAATTCTGAAAAGTCTTCTTCCAAAACTTTATAATGCCAAACGAATATTGCGCATCTACATTGCAATACATGATTACTTAGGTTTTAACCATAGCGTTAAAAATTGCTTAAGGGTTAAATTAGAGGTCTGTCAACAAAGCACCAGTTTTCAATACTCAACATTCAGAAATCTTCTGAGGCAGCCAGTTACTTTATATTTGTAGCTAAAATGGTGCTGGTGTTAATGGTTGCTCTAATGTAAATATCCAGTGTGTAAACTGCCGCTACCAGAAGAAGCAGACATCTTGCAGACAAATGTCTCATGTTGTTTTACTTTTAAAGAGAAACAGAAACATGCTGAACTGTTAACAAAAGACCAATAAAAATTTTTTACTAGTGACCTAAAAGAAAGGAAACAAAACTGAAGCAAAAAAGAAAAAGGGGAAAAAAAAAAACCAACAAAAAGAGAGAATATTTATAAAAAGCTGTGTGTCTTCCTTGACCAGAGATTGCTGAGAATGGTTTGTGGCGGAGACAAGACCCAGCCTCCAGCGCACAGCTTTTGAGCTATGTGTCACACAGCATTTACGAGCTGCTGCCGAGTTATGTCCCATGAAATCCAAGTCCCCTGATCTCCTCCTGTGGCATTACTCAGTGCTTAGTTCAACATACAGCAATTCCAACATGACTGTAACTTTCAGAAAGGAAAAAAACCACAACAGGAGCAACGGAAAAAAACCCAAAAAACATTTTCCCCTTTAAAGCAATTACATTTTGGTTAATACCGAGCCACAATTGTTAGCCCAACACCCACACAATCTGTACAAGCTACAGCAAAATGAATACACCCAGCAGAGCCCTTATCTGTTGTGGCACCAACAGAAAGGGGACTGGCCAATTTACCTTCATCAGCCTCAATAGCCTCAACAGTAGCTGAAGAGAAGAAAGGGGTAGCAAAACGAATGAGAAAAATGAGCAGAGGATTTTTAACTCTAAGAACAAGTCAGTGAATAGCAAAGGAGCTACAACACTAATGTTACTGTAAGTGCTGGATTTTGGCAAAACAGACACACAGAGAAATGCTTACACAAAAAACAATAATTTGCAGAGTGAATTAAGCTATAGTTTGTCTTGAAGCAGAAGTTTCACAAACTAGAAGTTTTTAAAGACACATTTGCGTAGTTTTCTTTTGACTCAAAAGAACTACAAAATGAAAATGTCTTCCATATTGCACATCTGACCTGAAAAGGTCATTGTATAATTCTCCCAGCTTTGAATAAGAGCAGTGTGATGTGCCCTGTCAAAAGAGAACGAAAAATGGCATAAAGCCATCACACAAAATTCGTACCATTTACGATGTGAACTCGAAAAGTATTAGCTGCCAGTACAAGGCAAAAGAGCCACATATACAACTTCTCAGAATGATTTTTTTTTCTCTCTCCTGACTAAAAGAAACCTCCCCACAGCATGGGACAGAGTTTGCTCAGACAGCTTTGCCTTTGCTTGCAATCTCGCCCAAGCTGCTCCATCTGTAAGCGTCCTTTCTGTCAACCCAGTCTCCGAAAACAGCATTCTTCTAATATTTTATTTAAATCAATGGACATAGATACAAGATTGAAAGCTGTTGGACCTCCAAAATTGCAAAGCCTCGTCAGAGAGAGAAAAGTTTGTAATCGGGTGGTTGCTGCAGTGTTAAGAATACCATATTACCACTGTTTTGAAACCATTCATTGTTCTTAAAGACATAATTTCATTTGAATTCTACCCATCAGCTTTGGCATGAATTTGTCTCTACAGTCAGAGATTTAGAAGCTGATGCAAATCAGCAAATGCAATCCAATATAGCAGTGGTACAGCTCAAATATTTAAAAAGAAATTTTGATTTTCAAGAACTTCTCTGGTTTAGAGAATAGCTCAAGAAGCCAAGTTTTTAGGAATTCCTCTCTTCTTTTTTGTCTTATTTTCCCCTACGTAAAAGATTTTTTTATCCTCCATAAAACCCAAACAATTTTTTTTTGCAGTTAGGATGTTAAATATGGATTGAGATCAATACTAAAATATGTATACTATTATCTTGCTGCATGGGGAAATGAGAGGAGCTAACCCGCATGCACCAAGGTAAGCCTATGCCTCTCGAGCTACAGAGCAAGAGAGATGGCAAAAATCAAGGAACGAAACCAATGCAAACTTAAAAGAAAAGGAAACACGATAACTAGGATGAGAAATTAAAATGAATAACCAGATCCAAACCAGCACTGACACATTAGAAAAAAAAGATGACCAAAAATGTATACTTCCACAACAGAACATACTACTCATATTTTCTGTTAATACATGTGGTAATATGAATGTGTGCTTAACAGAAACGATGTAAACTTCAGATTATTTGGTGAATGGGGTACTATGTGTTAACTAATGCAGAAGCTTGTGTATAGCAATGTTTTACTAAGCCAGAATACTGCAGTATGAGGAGATTTTCCTTTTAGCCATTGTAACAAGAACTTTAGGCAATTTTCTCAAATTCATTTCAATTCCTGATATTTTGCCAGGGCAACAATAGCAGTTTCCTTGGACCAAATTTTCTGACAAATGTAAAGCGACTATATGGAGAAAAGCCTAGGTAAAGACCACAACCCCATTAAGAAAGGCATCCCGTGGAATCATATTGCAGCATTTTCAAAGCAGAACGTTACTATGTCTGTAACACACAAGTCATCAAAATGAAAAAAGGGAAGGGAAAAGAAGGTTTACCACCGTATACCTGAATCTTCTAAGTAAAAGAGACAGTAAAGGGAAAAATACAGAGAAAGAATGCTCCAGGAAGGAAACAGGAAAACAAGAGGCTGAGACTGTGTTAAGATTATAAAGCATTTCTATTTTGTACATCTACTGCCAACAGAACCTCAATAAGCGAGAGACATTCTTGTGTGCCTGCAATATACTCTACAGCAATACACACAGAATAAAAGGAGAGCTTACAGTAGTAAATTAAATGCTTTGCAGCTCCTTATTCCAAAAGGAATATTTCTTCAAAGGCAGCCCTACTATAGACTTACAGATTTCCTGTAACAAGAAGCACTTGGCATAAAACTGAACTGACAATCTGTATTGTGTTTGTGTACAAGGCAAATGCGGTGTTTGTAAGAGCCTCCCTTCACTTGGGCTTAAATCAGAGTGAAATTGTTCTCATGCTGTCACCTAGAATTGCTAGAGTAGAAAATCTAGTTCTAGAGCTGTTTTCCATTGGTGATTCTCCATGAGGAAGAACAAATCAGATAAAATAAGAGTTTGAGTATCATTATCTAAGCTGAACCTTCAGTACTCTGTGTATCAAAGGCTGCTCTTAAAAAACCCCAAAAAGATGCTATAAACTGTGGAAAGAGCACACGTCACATGCAATGCTGATCTACCATTCTGAACAGTTGATTTTCAGGGACTTTTTCCCCCCCCTTTCTTTAAAAATCAGTGGTACATAATAAGTCTTGAGAAGTGGCCTTACACGAACTGCTCGCAAACGCTCCAGTACAACAAACCTCCTGTTTTATTCTGTCCTTTATTTTTTTCTGAGAAGACTGCGGTTACTTTTCTTGGGTTCTGCAGGTGAAAACCAATAGGTTTTTTTTACACATAATGACACACACAGGCAAACATGCTTACCGCTTTGCAGTGTTTGTTTTCCTCCAGAGAGCACACCACTGGGCAGCATTCCTGTTGGAGTCAAACCTTTCAGCGTCAGCACACTTTCACTCTCTTCTCTGCAGAAGGAAAAAGAACCCCAAAGGTAAATAATTGTCTTTTGTTTAAACACACAACATGTTTTAGACACCTTAAGCTACACCTCCCCTGCAATGATGTGGTTATCTCCAATCTCCTTACCAGGATAGACTGAATCCAGTGATAACACCAGCACCAGTGCAGTTCCCCTCACTGCTATGTAAGTGGTTCATCTTTGCACCACACCAGACACAGACTCCCACCATAGTTAACACTATAATCTGCGCCTATGAAACAACGTATGACATATGTTTGAATATATATACATAAAAACCACAATCTTGATAAGAGGAGGACCAAACGAGCAGTTATTGCCAACAATACATTTAAGTGTCTTACACAGTGTGGTCCAAAATCAACTTAAATTGTTGTTTTGCTGTTGTCTACACTAGCAGTCAGGTGCATTATTTATTAATGATCATCAGCCACTTAAAAAAAAGCAGCTAAAAGCTCATTAAAATTAATATGCACTTCCATCCTTATTAGCACTGTTCTTAATAGTTTTGTATGCTAAAAATGATACTGAATTCAAGAAAAATGTTTTAGGAAACCTAAATATGTTTTGCCGGTCTTCAAATGTGTATAGTTTTTAATATATGGCAAGAGGAATACAACAGCTTTATCTAGACAAGCCGTTAAATACAGCTTTCTACGAGCACCGTAATGCTGTCTGTGATGACATACTTTCTCAGCAGCAAAATTGACCCCAATTCTTTAAGAGAAACCTATTTTGAAGTGCTTTACTTTGAAATATATAATGACATTAAGCTGGAGGAAGCAAGCACGAAGACAGAATTTAGTTCCACATTCACTTGAGGATAATGTGGTTTTGTCTATCAAAACTGTCTCTCAGCAATTCTACCACTTACAATTTTCTTTAGACCTATGTGCCCTGAATTACTCATGTATTTCAAACAGCTCTTGTTTACCTACTACATATACTCCTCAAATTCTATTTTTAGTTTGAAAATGATTCTCCTTGTACACACGTTTCTCTGTGTAATAGTCAAAATCAAATTGTGACTGTTTTCCTTGCAAGTTTCCTAAGCAAACAGAACTAATGCAACAGCCAAATATTTCCAGAATTAACACAGTATTTTCATCAGCAAGAGTTACACATCAAAGTTTTTGCTTTCTCTCGATTATTTGCCTCTGCAAGCAAATGCATAATCTGCATTTTCAATTCAGTTCATGTCATCTCTTTTTTTTTTTTTTTAATTAATCTGCAGTGGCACTTCTAGCTTCATCTTCATAGGAGAAGTTTATTCACTGTATTCGTATTATCTTTAAACTAAAAACTAATATTCCCGAAAAACCTCTGTATCACAAATTTTGAGATTTTTTAGCCTTCAGTGTTCCTTACTTTCTACATGATGTCTTTTACTTCCATTTAAAAAAAAGGAAAATCAACTGATTAAATATTTTATTTACCTCCCTCCTGTCTAAATATATCCAAAGAAAAGTCAGACTTGAGAAACAAAGCCAGAGAGGGGCAATGACAGGGAATCGTGAAGTCTTCCACTGAGCTTACGCCAATCTTTCTATGATGGTTATTCCCAGCAAAGCTCATTTATAACCTTTGAAACTCAATACAACACTATTTTGATATTTAATTTTGAGGCTGAAGTGGCTGAAATGATCTCAGTTTTACATTCAGGTTACATCCTCGAGGAAAGCGGCCACTCCAGCTCAGAGAAGAGATGTTTGACTGAATCCTTTGAAGGTGGTCAGATCAGGTGCTGATCATTCGGAAACGTTTTTCAAGAATTAGTGAAATAAATTTCATAAACCAGCAATGACTCAAACAGGAACGTCAAAGGTTTCTGAAATAGGCTGGTTTAGATGATGGTGCCACCACAGTCTTTGCGGGGTTACACACAATTATCAGACACTCGTGTGTTACATGTGGATTGTGCTGGCAAGACAGAAAAAATAACCCAGGCTTTTCTATAGGAACAGCATTTGCAAGATTAACCTCGTGCAATTTTTGCTGTCTAGAAGCCTGGCACCTAGCTGAGGAGAATCAACCTTTCCCAGCAAAAGAGAAGAGGAGATACTCCCAGGGGGGCAATGGTGGCTGGGATGAAATGTCACTCATCCCCCTGGAAGACTGGTCAGCAAAACTGCCCATTGGAGGTATCTGTTTATTTGCTGACTATGCCTCTGACCAGAGTAAGGATGCGCTGTTTCTGCTGGTTAAAGCTAAGGGAAAACAAATATACTTTTCATCTTCACTCCTTCCTGCAAAATTTTAAGGTCTATCAATAACCAAGAACTGTAAAAGGCTCAGCAGCTTCAGTGAGCGAACCACCGGCTTCTCCTCTACTAGATACAGTCCGTTCTGGTCTTCTGGAGATGTTGGGATGCAAGTGGTAGGGGTAAAAAAATGCATCATGAGCAACTCAGACTAATTTGACCACTTTTCAGGGAACGATCAAGACTGATTTCCATCAGTGCCTCAAAATGTTGTTTTTTGTGAAATAATTTAAGAGGGCTCAAAGTTTCAAATGGTGTTAAAACCCTAAGCTATGAGGCTCATGCATATCACTTTAAACAGGGCACACGCAAGAATTATGCTGTCCCCTTCTTCCATCCCTGAAACCATTGAAAGGCTCCTGCCCCATAGTTCCCTTTGAAAAAAGTCTTTGACATATAGGTGATGTCAATCATCTGCAAGTTATCAAAACCCAAATATATCAGCTGAGCATCCAATTTCAGGCCTTTCTGTATATTTAACTCCAGGTTTCTGTTAAATTAATCCTATATTTCAAAAAGTGCTCTGCAACAAAATACAGCGGATCCAGAAGTTGCAATTCAAGGTTATGGGAGAAAGCCAGGTTTCCCAAACTTTGTTTGCTCAACTGTCACCAGAGAAAAATAATCGTGCTGTTTTATGAAGGTGGTGGCAATGTCAGCTCCAGGCTCTCTGCCAGACTTGGTACAGAGGAGCAGGTGGAAACATTTGATTGCTCCCCCGTCTTCTTTAGGGAAAAGGCATGATGCCAACTTTTCTTTTTTTTATGGATACCACTGTGAAGTAGCTTGTGCATCACTAGTAATTCGCATATAACACTTTGGGAACCCCAGGTACAAAGTCCTCCATCTCAGTGTGCTATTTGAAGCTATGCTGCTGCAATCTGCAACGTGTGGGCGAACTGCTGTGTCCATGCAAAGCCCCACTGACAACCTGCCCACTGCTTGCACGCTGCCGAAGAGTCTCAAATCAAGCAAGTTTGAGAGTTTCATCTGAAATTGAATGTATTCTTCAAGTAACTATTTTTATTTCCTCTTTTTATACCAATCGTACAATCACACCAACACATTTTTTAAAAATGCCTTGATTTTGCGCTAACATAATAGCCATAAACTGGCTACAGCAGAGCAACACACAATTTCCTCAGAAAAAAATCCCTCTGCTGAAAAGGAGGGAGAACTGTATTTTCTATATTTAAACTTCAGCACAGCACAGTACAGCATGTTTTCTCTTCCGCTCAGAGCCATCAAATGGAGAGTTCTAAACATTGGGTAGCAGTTAGTTACTCATGTTCCTGTGTTTTGGGGGAGTGCAGCCCAAGGTAACGAGTTGCTGTTGTCTGCACAATGATTTCCTGGATTTTTAGTTAAATGACCCTAATGCTTTCCTCTTTAATCATCTTTACTCATGGCTGTAGCAACAACTGTGGGTGACAAAGTGGGACAGTTGGCTTCCTTTTTAATGAGACATGATGTAGAACATACCTCTTCTCCACAGTTAACTCTTGCCTTGCAGTGGCTAAAAGTTAATTAGTACACCTGGTGAGCAAGTCTTTAAAAAAAGTGTAATTGCAATTTTCTTTGCTGACATCTTTTGTTTGTTTGTTTTACGTTCAGCAAAAGCCCTGAGGAAGAAGCTTATTCAGAGCCATAATAAACAGCAATGTTGTATAAATAAAACAATCTTTAAAAGGTTCCAGTAAAACTCAGTTGGGTGGTACATTAAAATATCAAATTTGCTGTTTGATTAACAGTATAGTGCTCTAAGTAATCATTCAAAGATGTCCTTTAACATTAAAAAAAATCTGAAACAGCAAAAAACCTTACCTTAACACTGAGAAAACTCTAGCCATTTTTCCTATTGCTCTTATCTTGTTCCTTATAACCTCCTTTCGAGCAGCAGCTGTTGCTCCTATGGAAAATACATTAAAAACAGTTATAGGGATTTGTAAACCATACATCACTATTCTGAACTCTAAATACAAGAAACACCATATTAATGCCATGGTTTGCCAAACTAAGCCACATTTGTAGTCAAAACTGAAAATACTATTTTTTTTGTTATTTACAGCTCAAGACTGATCCCTTTTGAACAATCTTGTTATTAGTACCTTTAGAGATGTGGTCCTTTTCCAGCTACACATTAAAGCTTCATGTTTTTCAATCAATGTATGCTAATTTTCCATGTCAAAACATTTTCAGAGACCACACTCTTTTAAAAACAAGTTTCTTAGAAAATAGTCAAGATGCCAAAAAGATATTCAACATGAACAGTGCCCAAACCATAAAAAAAAAGAGTTAAAAGAAAAGTTAAACAACAATGGAGTTAAAATCTACTTCACGATCTTATAATTTTAAGTGGAAAACAATCACGTTTCACTTAATTTCCTAAAAAAAGTGATTGGGCCAAGAGCATCCAGTCAGGGTTTTCCCATCCCTAGTTAAAAAGTATTTAAATAGTTATAAAACCTAAAGACAGAGTCCTGAAAACCTGCATGAAATGGTAGGGATTGTGTTGGCTGGCAGTGGTTAAGAGAGTTCCATAGATGCAACTTTATTCGCATCACTGCTATGGCCTGCTCAAAATCACGCTGGAACAGAGGCTACAGTTCAGCTAAGTTTGCATGAGTACTTGTTACTTGGATGTCATCAAAACCTAGAATATTATCTGTGCATCCAAGAGCGAACCACTTGAATGGGAAAAGCAAATTGTACTGATTTATCAGAATGAGGAATTTCTTCTAATAAGGACCCCCCACGTCCCCAAGAAAATGCCATGTTATACTAAGTAAACCAGTTTCACTTAATTGTCACAATCATAACCACATACATAATGAAGATTTCTCCCAAAGGTTTCTGAGTGAAAGGTAACCTTGGCTTGTATGGATGCTGTCTGGCAACTCCTGCCTTGAAGGTTCAAGAGCGCAACCTGAAAACCACTACATCAAAATAACGCGTCCTTCTTCACTACTCCAGAATTCAAGGACAAAAATGAAAATTTCTGTTTTCAATTCCTGGTGAATCAATCCATTTTATAAAGTGGAGTCCATCATGGAAGCTAAAATAGCAGAAAGGGCCAAAAATGAGGGAGTTGGTTATGGCAGCAGAGGGGACAGCCCCAGGGAGCCGAGACAGTGGCAGAGCACCGGGCAGAGGACCAAGGCATTGCCGAATGCGGGTGATGGATACAAGAGGCGAAAAGTTGCAGAAGACTGCCATGGGGCCTTGCCGTGCAGACCTTCCTTTGTTGTATTAGGCGTGCAAAGTGACTTCAGCCAAACAGGTTCATAACAAAACACTGAACTCAACGGCAAAAGTCCCATCTGCTTCAGCAGTGCCAGCATTTCACACGCTGCTCCTCCTCTCTGCGGTCCCAGCTGCTCTGGGCAGTGCTGGAGAGGTCCAACACGGCCACGCAGGAGATTTGCTGGGTACTTCTCGGAGCCGACTCTGCGATAATTCTCAGTTTCAGTTTTCTCCACGCATCTCTGCTGATGGCAGCCCCGTGGCTCTACTATCAGGCACTGTCACCTTTCCTACTGCAGATTTCTCAATTACAATTAAATTCGTAACAGTTTGAGACTAGAGCTGGAAACACAAACATTGCTTCATGTTACTTACTAGATAACTAGGTGGCCTGGCTGATACCCTGGCATTTTAGAAGAGGTGAAAAGGATGGTTTTTTTTTTTTTTTCCTGTGCTTAATTTCAAAACAAATAGCCATCCTTTGCAAAATAACTTTCAAAACTGAAAATAAACTCAACTTACAAATCCTAGAGCTGTTCAAAAGAAAGCTAAGCAACCGTAGGAACAAATATCACAGATAACGACATAAAAACTCAGGATGAATCTCACTGCAACTTCTAACATTGCGGTCAAGATCAAGTTTAACCCCAAACAGCGCAAGGGGTGAGTTTGATCAAGTGGGAGCTCGATAGCCACACACAGGGAATCCTGCAGAGCTGCTGGTGGGGTCGTGTGTCCCTGAGCAGCCTGTGTACAAGCGGGTCCACATGAGCCACCTCATATGTGCCCACAGCTATCACAATCTGCATGCTCAAATGTTGATAACGGCATGCTTACGTGCTGGGATATGTTCGTACGTCTGCTGAAGAGCGTAAACTAGATGTCTTACAATCATGCATGCTACTTTTGCATGCACGCATCTTTTGGGGCAGCTATTAAATGCATTATTTCCAGGCATTTCTAACTGTCCTCCCAGACTGTCCTGCAGTTATCAGCCTGTATCTTGAAGTTCAAACTGAAAGAAACTATGCTCAGAATGATGGCTTTCAAATCTCCCACATATAAAAATATAAAGAAAAGATATAAAAAATATAAAGATATAAAGTCTTAGGCATAAATGTCTAATTCTAGACAATAAAGAGTGGGAGAAACAGCTGCAATTCAGCTGTAATTGAATTAAATATAATACATTTCTAACAGTTTAATGAAGAATTTAAATTAAACAGCTATGATCAGGTTGGGTTCTTCAGGAAATAGAGGGGGTACGTTCCTGCCTCAGTTACTATGATCTCACTGAATTGTAGTCTCAAGATACATGAGACACGGTTTTGATCTTTTTACCCTGAAAGCACTCAGACACAATTTGTCTTCCCCCCCCAAGTTTCACTATCCCTACTTGTTTATTACAAACCCACACTGTCCTAGTAGATCTTATAAGTATATTCAACTTTTTCAGTCACTGTTTAACTTCCAGAAGCATTGAGAACTGAAAACTGGAAATATAATTTATGACCGAAGTGAAATACAATGCCCTACACTTAAATATAAAATAAGAATGGGGAAAAAAAAAAAAAAAACTTAATCATGAAACACAACAGGCTCAAAGGGAGTATTTTTTTTCTCATCAACACACATAAAAGGTGACTAAAAATACACTTAAAAGATTTTGGTCTCCACTGAATTTCCTAATTTGTAACAGATCTGTGAAAATGACATAAAATATTCTCTGTTTACTAAATATTAGTAATGATTTTATTTATCCTATTTGTTTTTTAAAAACATTATTTGGTAAATAATGCACCTGATATTCATAATGTTTTATTGCCCTGTTAGTTTTGACTGAATACTACTAACCTGATATAGTATTTGGATTCCCTAACTATTTATACATAAATTTTAGACTCTCATTTCAAGTGTGAATACTCCAGCTCAGTATTCTGAAATTCACTATTACTGCAAATCCTTATGAATTATTTCAGCTGCATTTAAACATATACTTATGTGAAAGTAAATGGGTTATAACCTGAGAACCAACTACGGGTAAAAGGGTTAATTATAGCCTTTGCAAACATTGCCTGATGTCCTCTTGAATTTTTACTTTTCTTTCGATATCTAAACAAACTCTATTTGCATGAAGGAACTTTAAGAAAAAAAAAAAAAAGAAAACAGCGAAGTTTAAAATGGGAGTGGACAAATTATTTGGGAGGTAGAATAAAAGCTTTGAATTTTACTTCAGTAATTTAACAAGTTCTTTTGGACTTCGGATTTGTAGCATCCAAACACAGATCTTGCAAGCTGGATATGTAGGACTTACGTGAAATATAATTTAGACCTTCAGATTAAGAAGCAGAACAATGAAAAAAAAAAGGCTATAAACTCTGAAAATGTTCTGAGATGTAGGATTGAACAGATAGAAAACAATACTGAGTAAAAGAGCCAACCCCAAATCTCTCACTGGTATCCTAATATTTTATGTATTATCTAATTAAGCATTAGGAAAATTAATGAAACTTAAGCCTTCCAACTTATTGAATACCTTTCTTCTGTGCATAAATGGGATCTTCTTAAGAATTCCAAAGGGGGGGGAGGGGGAGAGGAAAAAAATCAGTGATGTTTGTAGAATGAAAATAAAAAAAAATAATACAGAACATTTGACAACATCAATGGAAACGTAATGTTTAAGTAAAGTCTGAAAAACAGAAAAGAAACAAATTAGGCAGGGAACATCCAAAAGGAAAGAAACAGATTGAGAACGATGGGGGGAAAAAAGAAAAAAAACCTTTTCAGTTTAAAGCCTTGTTAGTAGGTTTTGCAGGAAACCAACATGCGGGCAGAAGATCACCAGCGAAGCTTAGCCTCAGTGTTACCACCCCTTGAATGCATACTTTCTCCTACATTATTTCAGCTGCTTTGATAAGGCTCAATCACTTCTCAAAAGCAGCCTCCCCAGTTTATTTGGGGTGTGCCTGCCTGATGACACCTCTTTTCTTACAGGAATCAGGCCAGTTCTTCCAGTTTATTTGCATTTGATATCTGAAAGAATAGCTTACTCTCATACATGTCTGCTGCTTCTACCAAAATCTGTGCTATCTACCGCATGCACACATTTGTTCAAATGGTCCAGCAGCTTACAGTTATCAAATCCAAACACCACCATGGTACAAGGTATTGCATTTTAAAATCAACTATGTTTGAGAGCAAGACAAGTGCAGCACTCAGTGCCCAGGCACAACTGCACCATGACGTGTGTTTTGGGGGCACTGGTTATCTAGTGCACACTGCTAGGTTGGTTCAGAGGCAGAGCACACCAATGTGCCATACTACAGCTCACATGAAAAACGCTTTGGGCATGGAAACAACCATACCTGGCCAAATAAATGAATGAATAAATAAATAAAAAGATCACATTAAAATGCCCCTCTGCCACCAACTCACAGAGGTTAGGTATACATTGCAGCCCAACCTTGCTGGTTTGGAGGAAGAACAAACATAAATCAGTGGGAAAAAACCTCCATTTCTCTCCTAGTTAAAAATTAACTCATTGAAAAGCTAAGACTCTCTCATCTGCCCAGGTAGTATCATGAACACCCTTATCAAGGCATTGGTAAGTAACTGAGACTTAATGATGAGGCCTTTGCTTTTGCTCAGTCAGTGTCTGTGTTAGCTGGTGCAGAGCTTGCCCCAGGTGCAGTTTATTGCACTGAAGAGCTGTGGCAAATTTCGTATGCCACTGTTCACAGCAGAACCAGGTTTTGATCGGCAGGAGATGTTGACTTGGTAATTCTCTTTAGGCTCGGACTACAGCACTGTACTGGGGAAGCTCTATTCCAACCAAGGAATAAATGCTGCAGCTAGCACTGTGACAGCAGCTTTTCCATGAGAAAGCTGTGAACTACAATGTTGAAGGAATACAAAAATAAATGCAGGTACTTTAGGAGTGTCTTTATGCCAAACCGTGATAGAGAAGCATACAAAGCAAGCAGTGCATTTGTGTCAAGTTGTCTATTACATTATTGCACCCTTTTAATTAGCAGCTTAGTTTCTCAATCAAATGCATGGGGCCAGAAATGTTACTAATTAAAATAAAACAGGACTCTGACCGTATGCTGGCTGGGTAGAAGTATTTGCAGCTCCTGTTGCTAAGCGATATGTTTGATGCACAAACCATACAGCACACGAGCTAACGTTCACCCAACACATTTTTTGCTGGATCAGATTATATTGCAACCACTACAGCAAACAGGGCAGAGAAAGTACAGCAAGAGGAAACTATCAGATAAGAAAACTTGACCTATCATATCCTCTCATTTCTAAAACAAGTGAAATCAAAAGGCCAATACAGGCCAGCAGGGAGATATGGGCTAAGGGGCACTACGATTGCTATTTAGGCTTTCTCCCACGAAGCATACACAGAAACTGCTTACAACAAATTGACCAGATCCTCGTGATGTATCTCCTTAAGCAAAAAGGAGGGGGAAAGCAAAAAGGAGGGGGAAAACAAAAAGAGGGAATACATGCTGTTCAGCATCCTGCTCATGGCTAGATGCAACATGCATGACTCAGTAATAATAATAATAATAATAATAATAATTTTTAAAAAGGGCTCAGAAGAACACCATGCAGTGAGGTCAGGCAATACTGATGGGGCTTTATTCTGAAGGGGGAAGTGAGGGGAAGACAGAGGGCAAGAAAGTAAGAGCAGATAACAAATGAATGATCAGAGCAAACCATAGTGATGGTTCATTCTCATTATATGTGGGAACCCAGGTCAGGGCATGTTCAAACTGCAAGGAGAGAAAGGAAATCAGCAGTGAGCCCTGAAAACGACTGATGATGCAAAAATAAGAGATGATTTTAAAGAATCATTCCATCAAACAAAATGCATCTGCTGTTGCAGATATCAGGCATTTCCTTCTATGGGAAATACTGCTAAAGAAAAATGTCAGTGGGCGAACAGGACTGTACTACTGCAGTCCTCCAAGGAAGCTGGACAGAAATTATTGAAGAAGAATAGTGGAAATGTTGAACCACTATAAGACTGTCAATATACAGCCATTACAGAAACAGTTTTAAGCTGATAATCATTCCAGTCTGTTTCATCAAGAACAAAAAAGAAATACATCTTGTAGTTTCTCCCCCAAAAGGCAAGGCTCTAAGGAAAAAAAATAAGAAAAGAGAGGGAACTCAACTATCTCTGAGAGAAAGAGGATTCTCCTTTGTCGTACAGATAATAAATCAGAATGCACCAGGAAATCATTAAAGATATCACCCTCTATTTAAATTTAAATCAACTCTCAAATTTACTTTTACGCCTGGATCCTTCAGAGTCTCTTCCATGTGTACGATCCCCACGAGCCCACCGCTTCCAGTGGGCTGGAGGTACAAGGGTGCACCCACAGCAAGCTGCAGCACCAGCACCACAGATCCCATTTTACAGCTCTAAGGGGATTATCTGGGAAAGCAGACATGAACATATGCCAGCTCTCTTTTTAACTACACATGCTAAAGAAGACAACATTTCTAATATCTTCCTTAACATAATGTTTTACACAGAGAAAGCATTCACACAGAAGAAATCTGAAAGCAGATTTAGACAACAGTATTAGCATTACAGTACTGGGAATGGTTTAATCATTCCTCATCTGGAAATTTTAATGCTGTTAGATATTGTTATGCAGTACACACACATGCAAGCCCAGAGGATTTCAGCCTGCCTCCCTGCTCAGACAGTTTGCAATGCTGCAAACTCCACATCTGGAGGAGTGCAGTGGTAAAACTCCCAGGGAGCCGAGGGGTTCACCCTCCTCCTGGAAAAAACGCAGTAGATGCAGAGACCTCCAGCAGCTGGAGAAGGCTGCTGTCCCCAGAGATCCCTAACACCTTGTCATTTGTGACTCGGTTTTTGAAAACATGCTGCTGAACTGTAACTTAAGCATGGGAATGCTGACGCAGTAAAATTTTAGAAAAGGACCATAGGCATTGGCCTGTCTATGCTCAATAGAAGTTTATAGTACAACTCTGAAAGAAAGTATTAGGCCAATGCTGAGTTAATTTAAAAATCCTTCCCATAAAGCCTTTGCTTTGGCATTGCATTCAGTGGGATTTCGGCCTGCACTTAAGTGCTTTCTTGAGCCAAGGATTTTAAGCACATGGTTTTCTTGCTACTGTATTTAATTTGACACAGTTTTTACTCATTGTATGCCTCCATACTGTTTCACACGCTGCCTTAATTACACAGTAGCTACTTATTTAAATTTCATGAGAAAAAAATTGGGCACAATATTCAAACAGGTGTTTTCTTCTCTCCACTGATTACTGGTTTCAATAAATTCAGTCTTTGTCCCAAGTCCTGCAAGATAATTGTTCACATCCACACTCCGTGGCGGATGCAGAACAGGGAATTCCATTTGGCTTTTCAGAGGAAAAGCAAAGCACTATCATCCATACCTTCTTCTCCATTGCAAAAGAAACCTTTGTCAAAACCCATGATCTAGCTTCCTCTTCCAAATATTAAAAATAAAGACTTTGAGAGGGAAGTTTAATTATTAATTACAACTTCATTAAATATTTGTCTTACTTGAAAGTACTTCATTCTCCCTGTTCATTCATCCTACCTACAAACACCTTGAGAATATTTGGTAGTGTTAGATTTTTCCAGGTTCTTTTTTAATATTTATGTTCTTTTCCTAGATTTTTTTTTTTTTTTTTAAACACTGAAAACGTTCATAGTAAGAACGTTGGGGAATTTTTTCAGTTTTGCTCAATTGAGAAGGGACATTCCGGAGAGCTGCAATTTACTCTTGCACAGCCTAACAGAAAATAATGTCTAATAAAATAAACTGACTTCTAAGAATCCCCAAATTGCGAGATATAAAGTGTCCTTTACAGTCAAACCAACCGGTACAAGGCAACTTATCAACATATAAACTCCAACCCAAGTGACAACTGTGTTTGCATGTTTATTTTTATTGATTATATTGCTTCTTAAAGCCTTTTAGATACACAAGTGCATTAAAAGAGGTGACTAATGAAATATTTCAAGTACAAGTCTTCCAAAGTTGCAGTACTGACATTTTGGAACTAGGTCTGCAGGAAGCTTATTTCATTGTAGGAAGATCATTTCATTGATATAATTAAACTTCCTTTGAGAATCCCTGGGATCTTATACATAAAATCAACATCTGACCCCTTCATGACAACACAACCCAGATGTCATGGAGGGAAACACATTTTTTTTTTTTTAACTGAAAGAGTGAGACCAAGGAAAGGGTTAGAACAGGGCAGAAGTTCCATTAATTGTTTCCAAAGCATGCAGTGAGCAAATCCACTGGAGTCTAGCACAACAGTTGCTTTCAGCAGCACAGAACTTAAACGGGACCCAGAAAATTATCCCAGCGTTAGTAAATAAGCTTTTAAAGTAGTTTCAAGGCAAACAATCTCAACCAAGGGCAGGAGGCTCTTACCGTCAAACCCATCTTCCTCTGTCCCCAGTTCATCATCTGAGCAGATGTTCAGCACGTTTACCAGCATCTCTGTCACTAAAATGGAAAACAAATGCAAAATGTTGATACTAAGCTTCCCTCATCTGTCAGAGAGCAAAGTCTAGCTGTAGCAGTGTTAATGAAAATTCAGTACAGAAATGGCACCCACTTTTTAAGCAACATGGACCTTGTTTTACGCATGTAGTAATATAAGTTTGAAGCGTCTCGTGTAGTTAATAAAAAAAGTACAGGTTTCCATAAAAATTGTTCCAAATATAATGAACACCACAACAAACAGACCTTAAAAAAAGAATGTCTTTACAATCTCTCTTTTTTACAATTGTCAGTGAACTAGGTAACTTTTGTTTTTTCTCCCTCAACACATTTTTGGCTTTCACTCAACTTGGACAGCAGAACTGACCACTCTCCTCTTGCTGCTACATTGCAGTAGGATTTTAATTCCCTGCTTAGCAAATGGAACGACATTTCAATTGAAAAAGTCACAGCAAGAGGGATCACAGAATATTTATTTATTTATCCAGGTTTTGGACACTGTACTTTCAGTTCAACGAAACATTAACCCTTGTAAGATGTCTACAAAGGGGCAGCATCTCTTGAAATCCAGGACAAATAGAAGATGACTGTTGTAGGTTCCTTCCAGCTGGAACTATTCTATATTCAATAGAAACATCATTATCGGTGAATTCAGAATATATTCAGCTTGCTTACTTTGTAACTCGGGCATGGAAGGGTCAGCCTCAGGCTACCCCTAATCTGGTCACAGCTCTTTCTGGAAAGGCAACAGTGAGACACTAACCAGAGAGCACACAGAGTAAGAACAGCCAAAAAAACCCCCCCAGAAAAATCACAACCAAGGAAATGGAATTTAGAGATCAAAAAAGCCAAAGTTACGAGGTAAAATGTGAAATCATTAGCAGACTGAGAAAAACTCCACTACATCTACATGTAGTAAGCATCATTAAAAGGGTTACCAGGCATGTCCAGCCTTGCACTAGCTACACAGGTTGAATGTTTAAATTTTTTAATCAAGTGGTTATTAAAATCCTCTTCTGTGACAAGTATGATGGCTTAGCACATTAGAAGGGTGGGGGACAGCTATATTTTTCCTACATTAGTGAAGGATTTAATATTTTCCTTTGACAGGATTAGTGGAAAGACTTTCCACGTTAACAACCACCAGCGAAACTAACAGCTTCCTACCTTGGTTGGCCTTTAAGGAAAAAAATCTATAAAATAAAAAAAGGAAATAAATAAAAAGCTGTGCAGAACATCAACTCTTACATCCATGAGTTTTGTTTTGCAGAGAAAGGGAAAACACTGATTTCACTTCTTGGGGCTCTAAAGGTTCCAAGCAATTGATTAAGAGTGAGGGGAAAAAAAACCAAACTCAAAATCCAAGAAAAAAGATGAAGGAGTGTTCATGGTCTCAGAACCTCAACAAATCTGGCTCTGCATTGTGCAGCCTCACCTGAGGAGGCCACCAATGGGAAACCTCTGGAAAAACGACCCTACAGAGCATCTTACAGAACCGCAACGTGTATGGAGAACATGCCCATCCTAAAAACACCCTGGCTGAGTTTACGGCCGAAGAAAACGAAAGTGTTTTATCTGCTTCACAAGAGTCTGCAACACATGTCAGTGTGGATTATGTAATGTCTCCATTAGTGGAAACAGCTGTCTATTCTTTGTTAATCCCTATTTTATTGTCTATCTGCTTTGTTCAGAGAGACCTCAGGCAGCTCACCAGCGGCTTTCCTAGTACAAAAGAGTAGCTGAAAACAAAGCTGGTCATGACTGCAGGTAAGAGCCACAGCTGGCTGTACTTGCAGTTGCCTATTAAGAGAGGACTGTTATTCCAAGCAGCTTTTAAGAGTTTATTACAGTTTTCTGGCAGTAATTGCTGTTGCAGCAATATACTATAATGGACAGATCAAAGCAAGCTTCATCTCAGGCCCTGAATAAAATGACTTGGGGTTTAAGCAGTTTGCATTATGCATTCATTTAATATGTTAGACCAAAGTGTTTTCATGCCTTTTGTGTGCTTGCCATTCATAGCATGAAGTTGTCTTCAGGCAACATCAAGAGCATCGTGTTTCAATAAATCATAATTTATGTTCTTTAGAGTCTTCTCGCCAGCAATGAGGCACCATACATCCTGGGCAGAGAAGAGGCTGAGGAGCAGGTTTCCCTTCTTCCTGCCACCTTTCTACTTTCTCCAGGAACAGTTAACCAGACTGGGTCTTAGCATCATCAGCTCTGTGTTTGCTGGTGAAAAAGCAAGCCATCATCATCTTATCAGAAAGGTCAGCTGGGTAAGGATGTAACCGTGATGTAGTGAAGTCTGTTGTGATGTCCCCTGAGCAGTAAGCAATATCCAAGGGAATGCCCAACAGCTTATGAAGGAACAACTAATAAGAATTTTATTCAGTGAATGCACCTCTGGCCTGCAATGCCATAAAATCTATTTCTACAGCAGAAACATAATGGCATCATAGCCTGGAAAGAGTGGAAATTATAAAAAACATATGAGAAGTGTGATTAACACTTGCTCCTCTGAGGCCTGTTTCTTCAAATTTGTCCTCGAAAGCAAGTCATCTGTCTTCGGATTATTCTTGCCATTTCAAATAAACGTGGCCACACAGGACTAAGAAACCATTTTGCAGTTTCTACAAACAGAGTCAATTTACATACCTTTCTCACCCACAAACGGCAAGGACCAGGTAAACACATCCATGAAGTTTGGAAGCCAATACGGATGAGGGGAGCAGTTGAACTGTCTGATATTCATAACGTTGTTCTCGTATTTCAATACTGCAGCTAGAAGGGAGAAAGGAAAGAAACAAAAGAGACATCAGCCACGTGCATGTGACTGGCTACCAGACCAGTAATGCTCATAGCGTGCACGGCCTGCAGAGCTGTACACCAGCTTTCAACCGCTTGACCCAGCGGCAGCACTTGACTGCTAGTTATAATAGGATGCAGCCTCAAAGAAGTTCCAAGTCATTTCCAGTCTGAAAGCGGTGTCGTCAGCTTTCCCTGTCACTAAGATGGGTTGGTAAGTGAATTAATAACTCTGAGCAGTCATGAACAAAGGCTCTGGAATCTGCCACCAGCAGGGAACAAGGCAGACTATCCACAACCACCCATTTCACAGTTACCCGAGCTCCTCACAACCACACTTTGGAGATAACAAAGAAAAGCGTTTATCACTCAGAGTTTGAATGCTGCTCTTCCAATGAACATTTTCAACATATTTCATTCCTAGTACTGTAAAACAGATGATACTTTCTTCTCACATTTTTGAAACTCTAGGCACACAAGACTGAGCTCCCAACAGTATGAATGAATAATAAGATGTAATAATTTGTCTTGCACCACTTAAAATTCCTAACATTCTTGTCAACACATACACACACACAAAAAGACTACATTCGCTAATGGGCAGAAATATAGGTATTTATGTCATTGCAACTTTTTAAAGCACCAAGTCAAGTTCAGTGTTAACTTGTGTTAATGGACTTCAGGTTCATATCTGAAAGAGGATCTGATTAACTTTAACCTGGTTTTGCAATATTAATAGAACAAAGTAAATCAAGGTATTACAAAGCATATCAGTGAGAAACAGCTATTTATTTCTAGAAGAGACCACAGCTATACCCAGGCCCAGTGCAGTCAAAAGTCAGATGAAAGAGGGAAAGGCTGAATGTGGCTTGGGTAGAGAGGGCAGAGAGTGTAGGTGGGAGAGAACGGGACAATGTCAATTTGGTCAGGGAGGAGAAAAATAATCATGTTGAAAATGCAGCGGATGAAATAAAATGAACTCTATAATAAGCCTAGGTAACCGTCCTTATCAAAACTCATTTTCCAAAGCATGAAGTTTGCCCAACACTACGCTAACACTACATTCCACACCAAATCTAGACTTCCATGCGCTTTTAAAATTTTTTATAGCAATAAGTGGTTATTAGGGTGCTGTAGATTACTCAAACCTCAGGCCATTCATTGAGACCACCTGGAAGAACACAGAATGGGGATGGGTTCAGCAGCTGTTTGTATCACAGGTCTAGTTGTTGGCTTTAAAAGAATGTGTTGAGGGAGAGCTTTCAATAATATGGTCTTTCACTAAAAGTCATCCAGTGCTGGATTTCTATTGTACACTTTATGGGCCAACTGTCTCAGCTTGGGAAACAGTAAAACTAAATCTCATCCCTTCCTTCTCTTTCTTTTCTTTTTCTTTTTTTTTTTTTCTTTCTTTTCTGCCTTCTTGCAAAGACACATGTAATGTAAAATCTTAATAATGCAGTTGAAGACTCAACCTGGTAACAGTATCTCTAACCTAAATAAGGTGTATTTTAATTTACAGGATCTGTTTCCTGAAATTCAGTAATTTCTAAATTGTATAGGCACAGAATACATGTGCTATTGGATGTGAACAGAGCCATTTATGAAATAGAAGAGCAAGTATTTCTTTGCTCATGGAGAAAAAGGTAATTTTGAGACGACCACCTAAAACCAAAGGCACTCATAACTATCCTGAACACAAAGACATAAAAGTTTTCAAACAATACAGTTACAAGAGACTGCAGACAGGATCTTTAATCAACATGGGACTAAGTCAACAGCTTCCGTCCACTGTAAAAGGTGCTGGCACTTTACATTTTTATTACTGGAAAAACAAGGGTGGGGTTTCAGTTTTTAAAAGACAGTTCAGTGAACTTTACATGAAGTTTGCTGGTCATCTCACTACTAGCATTTACATATAGCTCTGAACACAATCGCCACTCAGATGCTTACTCTCATGCAGACAGCACTGACTTTACTACGTCCTGCTGGTCATCACCTGACCTTATAGCAGTTCTAGTTCTGTAGCTGTAGATGAGCTGTCATCAAATACTATTTATGCTAGAGACAATATATTGCACGTACTGGAAGACATGTATGTAACTTTACCCAAATCATCTTCAATTTGCCTTTTTAAGCTAGGAATGAAGCCATCCTGATGGGATCTATTAACCTGTGGCCTTCAGAATGGTCCTCCTCAGCTTTAGTCAAAGAAAAATGAATCAAGGAAGCAACACACACAATAATGCCTTCATAAATGATGAAACAGCATGAATCAAAAGTATGTCAGAAATATACCACAACAAAGACACATAGAGAACGAGGTATATCATACTTTGTTTTCCCCTTTCCTCCAGCCTTCCCACCTGTGGCTCCCCCGGGAGAAACATAGTTCCAGGGGCTGGTTATCACTTAACAGCCAGCAATGAAGCTGCACGACTGCAATATGGCACAGCACCATAGGAAATGCAGTGTATCACAACATTGGCTGAAAGGGGTGAACAATTTCTTTTGGCTATTCATCTCCTTCCATTGACTAAAGTGTATGTCAATCAGACAAGAAAGTTTTTTTGATGCACTAGGCTGTTGCTTCCCACAAAAATTTAACAGGTTGCTAAACGTCTTCCATTTTGTGGCCAATGACAAAGTCCAGAGTGACCTGGGAGTTTCTGAAGCCTACTCGCTGATAGTCACAGAAAACGGCTCGCTAACATTTACGTGAACTTTTGCCAGGCAGACACCCTCCATTTAAATAAACCACATTTGACTCTTGCCTTTCCTAGTCTGACAGTTGGCAGCCATTCTGCTGCTCAGTAAAATAAAAATGGTTTAATACTGCTATTAGTAAAAACGAGAAAACTAGTGTCGATGCTTTTACTATTTCCATCACTTTTTGGCTGAAATTACATATGGCAGATCAAAATTCATTCTCCTTCTATTACAGTGACACAACTGCATAATAAAAATAAATAGTTTGCGGCTTTACAGTAAAAATGAGTCAAAACCACACAAAAAGGACCACTTAATGGTTGTGAAGATTCATTTAGAAGGACTAAAACTTCAAATTCATCATCTTAGTGAGCTGAGGTAGTTCCCCTTCCCACTATTTCTTCAATTTAGCCATTAAGTCTATTTCTAAATTCTGTGAAAGCTGAATAAATTGTTTTTACAAGGAACTTTTAAAACTGGCCTCTACAAAAGCCTGAACCATAAGCAGAACAGTTGGAAAACATCAAATTAAATATACATGGCTTTAGTTGGGTTTGTTTTTTTTTTTTTTTAAAGGAAGATAATTTATTTTGAGATTACTGTAAAAAAAAAAAAATCTTCACCCCACCTTATTGATTTATATACCTGAATATCTTACAAAAGCAAGTTCCAAAAACAGTATTTTAAAAACTATTCTCCTCTGTAAATGACCTGTACAGATCCCCCACAAATGACTTCAAAAGCCACTTGAATAACACTATACAATAGAGCAGGGTAATAACAAGGTAATAACAGAGACAGAAGTCTTCTAAAATAACCCTACTCTTAAAAGAATACAAAAAAAGTAGGGTAGTTACCAGTATCACAAATACTTTTCTGAATTTTTAATTTAAAATCTTTCATTTACAAGCACAATATACACAAAATATTTTTATTAGGTAACTAATGAAGATGATATTTAACATTAAACAAAATGGCTCTTGTTATGATTGTGCAGTTTTGACTACTGCTTAGTAGTCAGAAGAAGAAAACTTCACATGGATCAAGAAGAAAATGCTTCTCAGATAATAGCAGGAGTTTCCCTGAGCTGTTCTGGCCCTGTGCTTTCTTTTGGTCATAGCTCTCTTCTTCCTCTCTGTTGGCTCAGAAAAAGTTTGAGGGTTTCACCCCTGCTTCATTTCTTAGTCCACATTAACTTGATGCCTAAGTAGCTATAGGCGACCTCAGCTGCCCGGAAAGAACAGGAATCTTTTGAAGGTTATATGACTACAGGCCACACAGTCGCTGATGGAGAAGACAGAAGAAAGTGGGATGGGTTCCTTTGGTTATGAAACCCGTGACTGAGGAAAACATGACTCTCTCCAACATTTGCTTATTATTCCAGGCTGCAACCTCTATACTTTTCTTTCCAAACATATACTCAGACAGATGCTAGCAGACCAAGCCACCAGCCACAGTTTTATCGTGTATAATCACCAACCAGAGCAAGAATCTTATTTTATTACTCTTAACAGCCACACGCATTTTAACCTAATTCTGGTACTCGCTGTTGTAAATGAGTTTTAGAAGCTAATGTTTTGTAAAGTGAAGATGTGCAGATATCCCAAATGACATTATACTTCTTTCCAATGCTAGTAAACTGAGATATCGGATGCTGAAATCACATTAGAGTGAAATGAAACACTAACACAGCAGGCAAAGGGCATTCATACTGTTTAGCTTTAAGCATTTAATGTAGGTACCTAAGGCTGGAAATATGGATGGTGAAAAATGTGCAGGTAAGAAACGTCCTTCCTTCAGCTAGAAATGGAGACAGCTCTCCTAACATCCTCAGGGTCAAATATAAGCACCTAGTGCCATCTGAGACCCCCTGGGGTATCTCCCCTTGGTCTCCCTCAGTTAAAGATGAGCCCAGATTGCCTCTGTCTCCTGTGTCATACCTGTCAGATCTGAGTGGATGTCTCAGACCCTTCCGGCATCTCAAATGGTGCTTTAAAAGCCTATAAGTTGAGAGGTGGAGTAAGGCCTTAAGCAACGTGAACAACATTAAACCGTGTGACTGATAGCTCAGAATTACCCCAAAACATTACATATCCTGCTTCAAGAACTGCTGAATCGTTTTTCAATATAAATTAATCGATAACATTTCCATCAGAGGAAAAAAATAACGAGCATGGTAGAAATACTAACCCAGAATGAACTACATGTTTTTAGATAAACAGCCTCAAAATAATTATAGCGAACAAGTTAACTAATTTTCTTGTAATTTTTTTTCAGAAAACATTTAGAAAATAAATGCAGTGAAAGGTCTCTCAAATTCTTCATACCTAAGAAAGAATTTCAATTTCTGATTTAATGCCAAATTAACTTCAGCATTAACTGTGCAACTGGGAACAGTGCCTTCTCCTCCAGCAGAGTTGCTAAGTAACCACAGCGTTTTCTGCTCAAGACAGGTCAGGGATAAGGGTTAGTAAAATGCTTAAGGAGTTTAAACATTATCAAAGGAAAAAAGTTATTTACTATACAAGGTAATGATGTAAATAATCCAGCACAAAAGCAGGGCTAATTGCAGTTGGGAAAATCTTCCCTTACAGAAGTCTGAAGATTTTTATTTTACATGTGCAATTGCGTCTTCCAAAGAAACAGTGCGATAGTGTTCAAGATTTTATCCATAGACTGCAAAAATCACTTCTGGCAAACTTCTCTGCGTTGGCAATGACATGGCCTAGATACCCTGACAGCTCCTCTTTAAAAGCTTTTGTTTCCATGACAAGGCCTCATCACAATAGCAGAGATAAAGCATTAAAGAAAACTGATAGGGCAAACAGAAGGTTATGCTGCTTTTCCTTCTCCTAAAGTGCTATTATTTCTCAAAGATCATCCTTGTTTTCCAGGTATATTACTCTGCCTTTATCCAATATGAAACAATTTTCCTGTTAGATCCATATGGATCAGGTACATTTCTTAACATGTATCTATGGCATACCACATGCTGATACTTTATACACGTTTCATTGATATATTACTTATCTGATACGTTCACAAGCGTACGGATGTACAGCTGGTTTTGATTTTTCTAATATCCCAAACTCCCCTGCATACTTTCTTTGCTTCTTTCCTTCACCATCTGCTTTTCCTTTCAGCAACACCATGTGTACGTTGCAGCATGTTGGAAGAGACATCACGTTATTTTTTTCAATAGCTTCGGAATCTTTGGTGGTTATCTCACCACTACGAAACCTAATCTTTTAAAAGTGTTCAAAAGATAATAGTCTGTCTTTAGACAGCTAGTTAAAATTGTTCACTCAGCCAAAAAGCAGGCACTTACTGAAGTGACAGCTAGACACTAAAATATGGACTATTGCCAATGATTTACAAATAAATTGCCTGCCCCTGTAGAACTTCTGTAAAATCTTTCACTTTTTTTTTTTTNTATGGCACGAACAGCATTACAGCAAGCTTTAATTAAGGCATTAAGAAATATTAAATGCGGGAATGAAAGTTTAGACATGGTACAAGGCCAGCAGATCATACAATGCAGTAATTTTTGGCACCCTCTTATTCTGTTGCTATAGAGAATTTCTCCTGGTGATGGGCACCCCTGAATCCAGGGGTAAACCTGTACTTACACAACCTTCTCAGAGTTTCTTGATCAGTACAGCCTTCCTGTCTGACCTGGCCCCGAAGTCACAGGTAACTATCACAATCCAATTAACGTTTATCTTCTTGCATGAGGAGTTTTGATCCTCTCCAGAAGGAGTAGTCTTAGAAAATCATTAATGCACTGGTATTTCTTGTAACAAGTTTTAATAATAATCTTAAAACGTCTTTTTCTTTATGCCTTTTAGTAATATAAATAAGAGCAGAAATGTTTGAGAAAGCTATGAAGACACTGAACAGAAGCTCAGAAGTTGCCAAAAAACACATGTATAAATTCCTCCCCTCTGCCAATGCTCTCCATTATAATGAATATGGAAGGCATTAATAACAATAATGAAGAAGGGCAGTCTTGGAAAGGGGAGGTACACTAGGCTCCCCATTATCTAGGCAGTTTCCGAGTCTCTGAATCACCCCCTGAAAGCATATCTCTCTGTCTCCATTAACTACACAGGGAACCCCTGACAGGAGCCTCCTAATTGAAAAACCTAACTTTGGCACCCGAAGTTGTGCATGCGTGTGGGCTGGGGTTGCAACAGGACCAGCAGCCACATGACGGATGAATTATACACGCAGCCTTCACGAGGCAATGGCCAATAACCAAAAGGATACAGAAAACTCCTTTTGGTGCCAGAAACCAGTGAAGCAAAGCCAAAAGAGATTCCCATGCTGGGTCGGTACTGTGAGACAGCCCGTGCAGAAGGTCCACAGCAGCATTATTAACAACAGATATGCCGAACATGGTCTTGTTTGGGGAGCTTATCTTCAGGTACCCCTGCTGAACCCCCTTTTGCTCTGTGAATGTTGCCTCCTTACTGCTCTTTGAGGACCTATCTGATCCCAGTGGCTGCTCTCCAGCAGGGACTGAATAATGCCTTGGATAAAGTTGGCAGCCAAGCCCACTCCTTCTGAAGTGCTTTGAAGAAGTACAAGAAAGCACATTTGCTTCAATGGGTATGAGAACTATCAACCGGGGGTAGAAAATGAGCATTCCTAGCCCCTTGCAGCTTTTTAAAAAAATGTATTTATCTTAAACAACACTGCATTTAAAAATGACCCATTCCTGTCAGTGGGAGATAGAGCTTCTCAGGAATTTATTTAGGGTGACTTTATTAGCTAAGTGACAACCAGAAGCATACTAAGAATGCATACTGGAAAGGAAGGCACATACTAGTAGGAGAGTAACTCTTTTTCCAAGGACTGACAGTAACCAAAACCCCAACTTATCTGCAAAAATCAATCAGGTTCTGCACCAGTGCACGATGAGTCAGCTAGAGCAACTGTCCTACAACACCTCTGGATGGAAAAGCCTTCCTTTGCCTCCTGAAATCAGTCAGTCAGAAGCTCTCTGTTCTTAGTTAATTCAAATCAAGGAAGCCAACAAGTAGCCATGTTTTGGACTGATTGAGGATGATGGTGTTTTTCTTTCCTGAAGAGGGAAGCAAGCACCCAAACGCTATCCAGATGAAGATGCGTGAGCAATGCAGCATGAAAAGCTATGCATAATGTACTTTAAATGCCAAGAGCCAGTGCGATCAGTCACATGAAATAACGCTTCAAAACTTCTAATGAGAGAAAAGGAGGCAGTTAAACCCAACAGAAATTCATTACAAAGCTGCTAAAGGTCAGCCTCTAAATTTACAACAAGTCATACTAAAGAGTGGCACGCGGGTGCTGATCTCGCACCACTGCTGATTTGCCTGAGCTCACTCAGAGCAGGTATCGCCTGCAGCGCACTCAAACTTCAGCTGTGACCGCAGATAACCAGCACCTCTCAGCAGCTGGCCTACAGCCTTTCACCAGAAAAGGCTTTCCACCAGGTTTAAGACCTGCCTGCCACAGTGGAGCACCTGGGAACAAGGGAAATGACCCTCTCTTCCGAAACAGAGATAAGGGAGAGGCACTTCTTTTCACCACCCAAACTGTGGTTTCAAATTCAAGATTTTGAATACTACAAATCATTGCTTTACATTTAACATTTGCCTTCATGACAAAAATCTCACGTTGTTCACCCATTGCCTTCATGTGCACAGAACTGCCTCCATTCATTAAGAAACAAAAGGTGAACACTTTCTGTCACCTTGCTTGTACAGACCCGTCATCGGTCTGCCTTCTACCCAAAGCAGCCAACCCAGAGAGTAAACACACTTTTCCACCAACAGCAATGATGCTGCCAAGAAAATTAACACATTCCTTGTTTCATCCTGCACTTTTTGGGTTGCTAGCAGAGTCCCTATATTATCTACTTTTACAAAAGTAGCTACTGACACCTCTGCTTGCATGTTTTTTGCAGAAAGCTTTTATTAATTTTCCCACAAGTTAACATGCATATTGAGAACACTGAAATGTATAAACCCCATTATCTAACAGTGAAGTGTTTCCTTCCCTTGCATACAGTTCATGGCATAACAGCTTTTAGATTATAAGTTTTATAATATAAAATGATGCCTGAAGAAGCTTTCTTTTGCAAGTTAAAAAAAAAAATTAAAATTGCTTACTTTCTTTGCAGGCAAGCATCCAAATTAAAAATGTCTCTTCTCAAGAAAGATTGATCTCTTTGCAATGGAGCTACTTTCAAGAATATCATTGAGAAAGAAATTATTTTTTTTTGCTTACAGAGGAACACAACTTTAGGTTTACTGGGAATAGGAGAAAGTAAACATTACCGCTCATTTCAAGATACAGGAGGACAGGTTTATTAGCATGCTTTATTTTTAGAAACATGATTTTTTTTTTTTTTCCAGTTCATTAGAGGAGATTTCAGGGAACACAATAAACTAATAAACTCAGAGAAGCTGCAAACACTTGTATTCAGTGGAGTCCTTATAGAGTGACCAGTGACTGCTTATTTGTGCAGTAACCATTTTTTTTTTTTGGCTAATGATATTTCATTTCCTACATAATAGTTTTCAAGTGATTAAAAAAACAAAACATAAAGGAACTCAGACAATATCTATTCCATGCTTTATTCACTGATGATCTGTCAAAGTTTGTTAGCTGGCTAGAGGGTTTGCATATACAAACTCCATTAATTTTATTGGAAAGGAGCAAAGGGACAAATAATTAATTATAAGGAACACTGGGCTCTGAACATCTCACCCACAGCATTTCTTAATACACTTCTCTTAGTTAATAGAGCTGTTTTCAGTTTTGCTTCCTGTGTAACATTTACTTAATAACTTGCAGTCGAAATACAGAAATATCCTAAGGCATATTAGAATCTACAGTTTTGCTCAGAGGCATACATCTGCCTGTGATAAATTTAATTAGATTTGTATTAGGTAATAAATGGAATGGGCATGAACTAATAAATAGAGGAAGAAAACGGGCATGCACTGATAAATAGAGAAAGGAGTGAAAAAGAAAACCAATGTAATATATTTGAGTAAAGAGAAGTACACTCTACCGTATATTAACAGGAATTAAATTCTTACCTTTGTTATTGTATACATCTAGATAGTTTGGTGCTGAAAAAATTGTGATTAGTGATGGGAAGCCTGTTGTTTGGCTTTTCCTGTACATACGATACCTAAAAGGAAAGAGAGGATACTAATTATTGCCCAACGTTGTATGTATATTTGTCACTGACCAAATATAGCGCAAAAAACCCTAGTACATTACTGCACTGGCGGTTAACAAATGCCAAGACAGAAAAACAGGCATATGAGCTTTTTAAAGCCATGGAAAAAAAATATTTCCTGCAGGCTTATTCGTTATATCCATTTGGGATGGCCAGGGATCCACACCACGCTCAAAAGCTGTGTCTCCGTCTGAAATTTAGTGAGCCAGAGGTGTTTTTTGCTATGAATTCCTCAGTGCCCGTCCCTGGAGCCAGGTGGCCTCTGCGCACGTGCACCCCAGGATGTTCCCAGACTTTCCCTCCATGGGACTGCAGGTGAAAGCAAGCACCAGCATGTGCCTTGGAGTTGCACAGTACTGCCTTCAGAACAGACGTGCATGTCCTCCATGACCCTCCAGCTGCCTGCCCTCTCTCAGCATGCAAGTGACGGCAGGGCCAGGGGAGATGGAAAGTATGAGAAGGGGAGGGGAAACAGGGGGGCCAATATTTTCAGCGCTGTGTCTAATCTCATCCAGTCTATTAGCCAGTTTATTAATGCTTGCAAGTTTTCATTACCTAACCTTGCTGCCTTATGAAAAATAAACGGCTTATTGGACTAACATATAATCAATCAAGCATTAAAACTGCAAGTAATGGGAAGCAAACCAAACAGTACTTTCGTCTTACTAAGACACAAGTAACACCAAATACTGCTCTTTAGTGTTCAGCTACAAGAAACTGAAGAATTTGGCAAACATCCATGATAGTTGCACTGAAACCATTGTACAGTTTCAATGCAATCCTTTCTACAAAATTTTATTTTTCACCCTTTATTGGAAAGCAATACCATAAAAATGAAATTTCATTACCCTTGGGTATTTCATGCCAGTTATTTTTGGCAGAGTAATGGCTTGCTTTTAATTGCACTGAGGTTTTTAAGTATGTGACAATTCAAACATTCAGAATAGCTTTTTATATGCATAGTGAATATTGACCTCATTCCTACAATCTCACTACTTTATCTTTTATTACTATTCAGGTTGGATAAAGTTTCTACCTCCAAGTAAATGTATCAATAATTTATGCAAGATATGCAAAGCTATTTATTCAGATACCAGTCCTTCATTAAAATCTCACAAGTACGGTAAATTTCAATGAAGAAATAATTTTTTTATAATTTTTTAAAGCAGCATGAAAAATTCTATCTTTACACTGGCAATAGTTTGATGAGGGAACCATCAATACCACCTGGTGCTTGACCTGGATTGTTTGTGCACACAGTGTCTTAATAAACTCCTTAAATTCATTAATGATAGTCCTGCATAAAATCATTTTTGGCTATTGAGTTCCACAAGTTTATTTTCTTGATAAAGTGTAAAACCGGTAGGCCCAGAAGTTTCAGGTAGGTGTGAAAGACTTAAGAGATGACAGTTCTGGCCTTCATGAGCCAAATCACTTCCCAGGCATTGTGGCAATCAGTGTGTCAGAAGTCTCAGGCACATTTGTAAAACTTCTTTTTCTGGGCTGAATTTGTTTTCCTTTCCAAGTTTGGCATCCAAATAACTTTTGGTCATTTTATGCCACTTAAAATCACTAAGGCTAAGTGGGATATATGAGGATTCATTAAGTCCTGTAACTCAGTAATAATAATGTAAAAGACATTCTAATGCTAGTGTATGTTTTTATAGCATTAAGAAAAAGTGAGGGCTGTTGCAACTTAATTTTAAGCTTTCCAGTTCATTCTTACTCAGTTTTTCTTTCTTTCCTTGCTCTGTTTGACAACAGTAAGCCATTATTCATTATTAGTACCCCCTCTCTACACATACTTACCCAGCATCCTGTGCTTCGTGAGCTCGGAGTATAGATAACAAGTTGTTGTGCTGTAGGAATTCACATACAGCAGGGTAACTGGTGGAAGAAAATAATATCACCTGTTATGGCATTATCAGAAGCACCACATTTAGGTCTAGCTTTCAAAAAATGTTTCATCCAACATGCATCATTCATGAAATCAGCCCCTGCTCTGCTGGCAGATTTCAGTAGAGACAACACTAGAAGCAGCACCTTTTTTTCTCCCACCCCATAACTGCGTGGAGAGGAATGCTGCAAAGCTGCAATTTGTTACATAACAACAATCACGTTATTGCTTGTCAGAAAGAAAGTAATTTCTTTTTATTATACTTTACGATTCAATGCACTCAGAAAAAGAAAAATGTTATATAACGGTTGCTCGCAACAGAAAACCTCCTTGCCCACTAACTACAGTATGCACAGGCTGCTTATGGACACTAGCTAATAAGCTGGTGTGTGGAAAGAGAGGGAGAAAGACAGAAAGAAGAAAGGCAAATCCATCTCCAAACTGAAGATGTTTGATCTTCTGAACTTCATCTCCTTGGTAAACAAGAATTATCCTTCTCCTTGGCAACTTAAAATGTAAATTCTGTGACTTCTGAAACCCTGAAAGTGTGCCCACTGAATATCTTTCTGAGATGTGTTCTACTGCACGAGTGAAAACAAAATCATCAAGTGAAAATGGTGAGAATTTCTCTATCATATTTTTCACTGCACTTGGACACTGTTGCTTTCAAGGAGAACGGAGGATCCGTTTCTTACAACCTCAGCGCCCTGAAACCCATTCTTACTGTTTAAGACACTGAACACATATGAAAAACACATGCAAGAAAAAAAAAAACATAGCATAACCTGTATGCAATTTTGACACCACGGGTGGGAAATATTGTTAAAGCTATTTAAAACTACACCTAAATAAATGTTACAGAACTTAAAATGACTCAATTTTGCTGCTTTCAAAAATAAGGTTTGTTTTTTCCTGTAATGACTGTTTTCTTCTTGCTTTTAAAATGCTGATGACTCTCCACACCTGTATTCAAGGATAACAAGCACAATGGCCATCTATCACTTCAAGACAGAAAGCAAAACCTCTCTTCTCCTGTTGTTCGCAATTTAATACAGAACCCAAGAAAGCCAAAACTTCCTGGCTTCCCTTCCAAAAGCCAACTGTAGGCAAGAGCAAAACCGGACAAAGAACACACATAGAAGAGGGTAAAGGAGAAGTGGCGTTGGAATAAAAATTACTTCATATCCGGCAAAACCTTACCAGGCCCCTTAAAAACATCTAACGGGTGGGAAAGAATCTTTATTCAGATGACACCTAGAGCTCTTCACTTTTCTCCCCCTCTTCGGGCCAGTCCTATACAATTTGTTTTGCCATATCCAGATTTACTTCGCACCCTTGAAACCAAGCAATAATTCAGCTGACTGCTTTGTATTTCATGACCTTTCACCGTGGTGGGAAACAGGCACCCCTACAAGGTAGCAGGTGGCCTCATCCACATCCCTGCAGCCCAGTGACTCTATGTCTGAAAGGCACTTCTGAATTTAATGTTCCTCACTGGCAAGGATGCAGCATGGTATTGGCTCTGTTCTCACTAGCAGCTTAAAGAAGTTGCATTTAAAACGTGAAACCTGGGGAGAAACCAAGTGTTGCCACCTCCTGTCACTACCTGAATTTACTTCCAGTACTGGAGGTTGCTTGCACATCAGCAGCAAGACAAACTGGCCAGGCACAGGAATTTGAGCTGTTACTCTCTTGTGCCCCTCCATCTGACTGGAGCCTGACCAGCTCCAAGTGCCCTAGCTCTGAAGCTGATGTGGTAGAGAGGCAGGTCTGGCACAGGTGGAGAGTTGGGCTGCCATCTGAATGCAGCCTGCCCCAGAGCAACGTCTGACCTGAGACCAGGACCAAAAGACAGATTTTCCTGGGTTTGAGACCCAGGATGTGACATGTAGATGTTATAATTCCCTCTTCTCATTGCTAGGCAACTTGGAGAACAACAATCAAAATTATTGCTCAAAAAAAATCAGAACTGGTGGCAAAAGGTCTGAACTTCACATAGCAGCTCTGAAATGTCACCTGATGGTTGAAGAAAAAGCAAAATAAATCCTGCATTAACATCCATTCACCATGTTTATTTTCCACTGTCGATTCAACTCTCCCATCATTCAAATAACAGAACAGCTGGAAAGGTTTACAGAAAGAAATACAAGGTGTTGGGGAAGACACTAAGGCATCTCCATGATCACTTCTGTGCTGGTTCTGCAGCACGATGGGCTCACAGTGTGCCTGTAAATAACACAAGCAAACTTGCAGAGTCTCTAAATCTCCAAGTGTAACTCACATACAGGTATTATGTTACAGGATTGTATGTATTATCAAAGACCCTGGCAAGAGCACACTTTTTTGCAGTACCTTAGGGGCAAGATGCAGTATTACGGTAACACTGTTACGCAAAATACTTAAGTAAAAGCTGTTGCTAAACTTACTGAACAAGTTTAAAAAAAAAAAAAAATCTCAACTAAACATTATACAAAAGACCTGCTGCCCCAGCCGTGACTTCATGGACCACCTTCACAGCCCACCTGCAATCTCTTAACAGCACCATCAGTTTCTAACTTCATGCATGAAAGAGATGAAAATTCACAAAAAAAAAAAAAAAAAAAAAAAAAAAAAAAAAAAAAAAAAAAAAAGCAAAATCTAATGCATCATCTTCCCTCAGTTTATCCAAGAGAAACGCTACTGCTTGCTTCCAACCTTCCTGGATATTTTGAAGCTGAAGTGTCATTTGCAGTTAAAGGCTACAAATCTAGGAGACTGGTATATTGCTGGTTTTGGACTTGACCCATCTAGCATATATTCTCAGTCACAGGTTTGGTATTTGGAATTGTCTAAAAAGATTGCCATTATAAAATAATTTTAATTCCCAAATTACGTGGGGTATCATTTTGGCAACTGCAGTCATCTCAAATGTGGACAGGCTGCCATTCAAACCACTGGCAAATGAGAACTAATCATAGAATGGTTTAGGTTGGAAGGGACCTTAAAGATCATCTAGTTCCAACCCCGCTGCCATGGGCAGGGACGCCCTCCACTAGACCAGGTTGCTCAAAGCCCCAGCCAGCCTGGCCTTGAACACTTCCAGGGAAGGGGCAGCCACAACTTCTCTGGGCAACCTGTTCCAATGCCTCACCACCCTCCGAGTGAAGAATTTCTTCCTTATATCTAATCTAAATCTACCCTCTTTCAGTTTAAAGCCATTACCCCTTGTCCTATCACTACATGCCCTTGTAAAAAGTCCCTCTCCAGCTTTCCTGCAGGCCACCTTCAGGTACTGGAAGGCTGTGATAAGGTCTCCCCAGAACCTTCTCTTCTCCAGGCTGAACAACCCCCACTCTCTCAGCCTGTCTTCATAGGAGAGGTGCTCCAGCCCTCTGATCATCTTCGTGGCCCTCCTCTGGACTTCCTCCAACAAGTCCATGTCCTTCTTGTGTTGGGGGCCCCAGAGCTGGATGCAGCACTCCAGGGGAGGTCTCACAAGAGCAGAGCAGAGGGGCAGAATCACCTCCCTCAACCTGCTGGCCATGCTTCTTTTGATGCAGCCCAGGATACGGTTGGCTTTCTGGGCTGCAAGCACACATTGCTGGGTCATGTTGAGCTTCTCATCAACCAACACCCCCAGGTCCTTCTCCTCAGGGCTGCTCTCAATCCATTCTCCGCCCAGCCTGTATTTGTGCTTGGCATTGCCCCGACCCATGTGCAGGACCTTGCACTTGGCCTTGCTCAGCTTCTTGAGGTTTGCATGGGGCCCACCTCTCAAGCCTGTCAAGGTCTCTCTGGATGACATCCCTTCCCTCCAGCATGTCGACTGCACCACACAGCTTGGTGGTGTTGTCAAACTTACTGAGGGTGCACTCAATCCCACTGTCCATGTCATGGACAAAGATGTTAAGCAGAGCTGGTCCCAATACCGACCCCTGAGGAACGCCACTCATCACTGGTCTCCACTTGGACATCGAGCCATTGGCCACAACTCTTTGAGTGTGACCATTCAGCCAATTCCTTATCCACCGAGTGGTCCATTCATTAAACCCATGTCTCTCCACTTTATAGAGGCAAGAATGTCCTGCAGGACAGTGTCAAATGCTTTGTACAAGTCCAGGTAGATGACACCAGTTGCTCTTCCCTACAGTTACCAACGCTGTAACCCCGTCATAGAAGGCCACCAAATTTGTCAGGCACGATTTGCCCTTAGTGAAGCCATGCTGGCTGTCACCAATCACCTCCTTATTTTCCATGTGCCTTAGCATAGTTTCCAGGAGAATCTGCTGCATGATCTTGCCGGGCACAGAGGTGAGACTGACCGGCCTGTAGTTCCCCGTGTCTTCCTTTTTTCCCTTTTTAAAAATGGAGGTTATGTTTCCCCTTTTCCAGTCAGTGGGAACTTCACTGGACTGCCACAACTTCTGAAATATGATGGATAGTGGCTTAGCAACTTCATCCACCAGTTCCCTCAGGACCTGCAGATGCATCTCATCTGGTCCCATGGACTCATGCACCTTCAGGTTCCTTAGATGGTCTTGAACCTGGTCTTCTGCTACAGCGGGCGGTTCTTCATTCTCCCAGTCCCTGCCTTTGCCTTCTGCAACTTGGGCGGTGTGGCTTGAGCACTTGCTGGTGAAGACCGAGGCAAAAAAGTCATTGCGTACCTCAGCCTTCTTCATATCCCAGGTAACCAGGTCTCCTGCTTCCTTCTGGAGAGGGCCCACATTTTACCCAGTCTTCCTTTTATCACCGATGTACTTATAGAAGCTTTTCTTGTTGCCCTTGATGTCCCCGGCCGGATTTAATTCTGTCAGGGCTTTAGCTTTCCTAACTTGATCCCTGGCTTCTCGGACAATTTCTCTGTATTCCTCCCAGGCTACCTGTCCTTGCTTCCACACTCTGTAGGCTTCCTTTTTGTGTTTGAGTTTGTCCAGGAGCTCCTTGTTCATCCACACAGGCCTTCAGCATTTTTGTCTGACTTCCCCTTTGTTGGGGTGCATCGCTCCTGAGCTTGGATATCCTTCAATATTAAGCAGCTTTCTTGGGCCCCTCTTCCCTCCAGGGCTTTATCCCATGGTACTCTACCAAGTAGATCCCTGAAGAGGCCAAAGTCTGCTCTCCTGAAGTTCAGGGTAGTGAGCTTGCTGTGCGCCCTCCTCAGTGCCCTAAGGATCTTGAACTCCACCATTTCATGGTCACTGCAGCCAAGGCTGCCCTTGAGCTTCACATTCCCCACCAGCCCCTCCTTGTTGGTGAGAGCAAGGTCCAGCATAGCACCTCTCCTCGTTGGAGACCTCCTCCTATCACTTGGAAAAGGAAGTTATCATCAACGCATTCCAGGAACCTCCCAGATTGCTTATGCCCTGCTGTGTTGTCCCTCCAACAGATATCAGGGTGGTTGAAGTTCCCCATGAGGACCAGGGCTTGTGAATGTGAGGCTGCTCCTATCTGTCTATATAGAGGGCCTAATCCGCTCGGTCTTCCTGGTAGGGTGGCCTGCAGCAGACCCCCACTATAATGTCACCTGTCCCTGCCCTCCCTTTAATCCTGATCTATAAGCTCTCGGTCAGCTCCTCATCCATCCCCAGGCAGAACTCCACGCACTCCAGCTGGTCATTGACATAGAGGGCGACACCCCCTCCCCATCTCCCCTGCCTGTCCTTCCTAAAAAGCCTGTATCCTTCCATTCCAACACTCCAGTCATAGGAGCCATCCCACCACGTCTCCGTGATGCCAATGAGATCATAGCCATGCAGGCATGAGGACATCTCTAACTCCTCTTGCTTATTCCCCATGCTACGTGCATTTGCGTAGAGGCATTTAAGTTGGGCCCCCGAAGAAGCTGACTTACTGACTGGAGTGGATGCAATTCCTTTGTGCTGCTCTGCAGGTGCTCCCCTGCTGACCTGTGATCCTTCTCCAGGCTCTGGGCATCTATTGCTGGTACTGGCATTAAACTGGTAGGAGAGGGATGGATTGAAGTTCCCCTCCCCCAGCAACTTTAGTTTAAAGCCCTCTTCACCAGCTTGGCAAGCCTATGACCGAAGATGCTCTTCCCCTTCTCTGACAGAGGAACCCCATCAGCCCCTCGTAGATCAGGTTTCTCAAAGTGAGTGCCATGGTCTGAAGCTGAACTCCTGGCTGTAGCACCAGTCCTGTAACCATTTGTTGATTCACCAGATTCAACTGGCCCTTTCAAACCCCTTCCCTTTGACTGGGAGGATTGATGAAAAAGATACCTGCGCTCCACAGTCCCTTACTACCGCTCCCAGGGCTCTGTAATCCTTCTTGATACTCAGACTGCTCCTGGCTGTATCACTGGTGCCCACGTGAAACAACAGCAGTGGATAACAGTCAGTAGATCGTATGAGGCTTGGTAGTCTGTCGGTGACATCCCTGATACGAACCCCAGCAAGCAGCCCACCTCTCTAGAGAGTGCATCAGGTCGGCAAATGGGTGCCTCCATACCTCTCAGAAGAGAGTCGCCTACTACTATCACCCATTGCCTTTTCTTAGTTGTGCTGGTTGTTATACAGGGAGCAGATCGGGCTGCCTTACTCAGCTCCAGGATCTCTCCTGGTGTGCCGGGTCTTTCCTTTTCAGTCTGCAGAGCAGTGAAGTGGTTCTGCAAAGGCACCTCAGGCTTCAGGGGAAGTCTCTTCCTCCTGCCGGTCCTCGCCATTGCAACCGTCCATTCTTCTACGTTATTGGCCCCCCTTCCTTCTGTGTGTGCTGGTGGGGGAGTTTTTGGCTGTTTGGCCATGGCCTATGGGTCCACTGCAGACTGTGCTTGGAACCAGCTATCTAACTCCTTCTCAGCCTCTCTGATATCACACAACCTTCTCACCACCTCCTGCAGCTCAGCCACCTGCTGCAGGAGGTCCTCTGCCTGGGCACACCTTTTGCAGGCAGGTCTGCTGCCTGTCTCTGCCCCAGAAGAAAGGTCTAGGGACTTCGTGCAGTCTGAGGTCTGCACTGCAGCCTGTCCCTTCAGCAGCTCCATCTGGGTGAAGGCATCGGCCACCGCTGGGGTAGACGGTGCAGACCTCCCAGCCGGAGCTGCAGCCTTTGCTCTCAGACAACTGTCTACCATTCTGCCTTGAGAGTCAGGTAGGATGAGTGCCCTTGACCTGTACGTTGGTCACAGAACGGTGCCCGGTTGCTGGGTTATGTGTACTTTGAGTCTCCCACTTGGCCAGTGGAATGCCCCTCCTTCGAAAAGGCGCCCTTCCCTGCAAACTGCCGCCCCATGCCCTGTTTGCCCACCCTGGTCACAGCCCTCCCAGTCACTAGCGCTCCCTGGGGCTGCCTTTTGTGGGAGCGGGGGGTCCGTTATTCCCGTCCCCACCCACGCCCTGTCAGCCACTCTCATGAGAGCTGCCGGCTCCTGGCAGGTCTCTGTGCTCCCCTGGGGTTTCCCCAGCTCAGGAAACCCTGCTGCATGCCGCGATCCCCTGCTCCACTGCGGAACGCACCTGCACCGGAGCTGATCGCCTCTGCGAGTGACTAATTTGCATACATTTCTTTTCATAATTAATTGTGACTAAATGTAGACTTATGGTACATTTTGTTTAGAAATTTTTACATTAACTTCTGAAAACTAGGGTCTATAATGAAAAACCTGATAGACAGTTGATTACGTTCATTATCAGTGCAGCTGCTCAAGATGTCTCGCCTATTACTTTTTTTTTTTTCCATAGTATTCTTTTCATCCAGTGTTAAGTACTGCTTTTAAAGAAGATATAATGAAGTGGTAAAAAAAGATCCTAAATAGACATGATAGGTTCTTCTTTCCCTTTCAAAGTACAAAACTTTTTTTTTATTATTCCTTAATTATCTTATTCTTCATAAATCCATGGAAAATAAGCTTCTACTAGCAGAATTTGGCTGATTCTACAGGGCCCACACTAGAAAGGCAGAGATGCCACGTAGTGCTCCATGCAAATACACACACACACAAAAATCTGGCTGCCATCTTTTCTTCTAAGTGAATAGCATGGTGTCTGTAACAAGCAAGCACTCGTATTACCCAGACCACTACAACCCATGAGCAGTCTATCTGGATATTTTATTTTGAAAAAGGCAAAGCAACTCTCAGACATTTTTCTTCAGCTACTTGTTGAAGCGGGGGCTGGGGGGAAGCAAAGTTTCCACTATATGCAGCTATCACATATGCTATACCAGTTGTGACAATAAATACAGGGCTTTAATTTCCAGCACTTTCTTAACACCAGTTTGCTCCTGCCCAAATGCAGTTTCATATTAAACAATATTTCTCAACACAAAAATACATGCCCTCCAGGTAAAAAGCAGGAAGTCCTACAAAATGCCAACAAAACAGAGATTATGGCAAAAGTTATCAGAAACAAGCTTTTACAGAAAAGGCTCCTGCTTGGAAATTTTTTTCCTAATCTTTCTAATGAAAATTAGCATCAAATTCCCTACTAGTTTTTCTGATCACTACCCTTCCAGAAACACTCTCCTCCTTGCCCTGCTTTGCAGAGCCCAGACTGTAATTCAGATGAGCCAGAAATAAAGCAGTTGGCCAAGAGGGAAAACAAACAAACAGAAACCCCCCACGCAACAGGCTTTTCCAGACCGACCCAGCCTTCTGCCTGCACTTCATGTGTCATGCTGAATCACGGAAGAGCGGTGACTCACGGAGAAAACAAAATACCCCACCGCTAAGCTAGAGAGATGTTATCCTCCATGGAGTATGCGACTGTGATAGTCCCTACTTTGTCATCCTTTTTTTCATTAAAATGCCTCATGCATAGTTTACTAGTTCTGAAGTCTCTTTTGCGTGATCACTGATTACTTCTACGCAGTTTTGAAAGAGAAGCAATACTTTGCGAACGTGGACCAAAATGGCAGATGTTTTCAAATTGCTCTTCCACCAATAACTGGAAAAACTGGATGGATTTAATCTATTTTTTTTCATATCCTTTATCATACCATTAAAGCAGAAGTGTAAACATTTCTTTATAAAGAGGACATTCAAATTTAACCCAACAGCTTCCCTAAGATTGCACGCACCTATAAAAACAGGTTTTCAGCAAAACCCATTGACCTCACACTTCAGTCTCCAGAGGCCAAAGGCAAATGCTTTTGCTGCTCTGCTGTCCTAGGCAGCTCCCAGCACATCTCTTTCCACCTGCTTTTTCTTGCCCTTAGCTGTGCTGTCTGCAGAGCTGCACTGAGAAGTGGAGCGGGGAACTGCATGGGATTAGAATAAACAAACATATATCTCTTTTGGAGATTTGTTCTTTATAAAATTGGATGTGTTCCCTGGTCTGATGGAGCACACGAGCAATTCTACCAATACAGCTGGGCAGATAATGTGAGGGCAGCAAAAACCTTCTGGCCTGGGAGAAGGAAGAATGGAAAAGTGGGCAAAAGAATCTGTTTAAAATGCTGCTGCTGCAAAAAAACCTTCCATACAACTGTGCCTCACACCCTGAGGTGAAACACGCTACAGTCTTCAAAAGCTTTTAGCAGACATTTCTCTAGTCTTTGCATACTCACAAACTTAACATGCATGTGAAGTGAACCACTGAAATGATATGCTAGCAGGGCCAGAATTATTATTCTACCCCAGAGCATCTGTAATGCTGAATCATTTCACTGCTGTCCAAGGCTGGCTAGCGAAGTTCTTAGAGGAGTGTGCAATGCTGGTCACTCTTGTCACTGTTAACCATTTCTGCCTTTGGATTTTTGTTGCTTTTGAAAAATATAACACTGTAGTCAACAGCCAAACAGCTTTATAAAGCTCAGTATTGCTTAAGAACTCATATTAAACTCACTAAGAAAACCCAAGAGGCTGGAGCACCAAGCCTGCAGAAAACTTCTGAGTATCTGCTCTACTTCTGAGGCCATCCATTGACTTTGGCCAGGCTCAGGCCACTCTCATGCTCTTGTTAACAGTCAGCAATTAACCAGTTCTTATAGACATAAATGATTCCAGAAAGTGAGTGTTAAGTTTCACATGTGCTTACCCCTGAGAGGAAGCCCTTGATATACTTTACAAAGAATAAGACACTGCTAATTAACTCAGTGGTGCAACCAAACTCTCAACATTCTTTACCAGAGCTTTGACACAAAGGAAATGAAACAAGCTGGGTGTGGATCCAATCGTAATTTTTCACAGTTAGGACCATGTGTGCTCATAGTAACTTTGTCCGAATGCGATGAAAGACCATTTTAATTCTTTATCCACCCAGTAAATCTTATGGGAATGATGACATTCCCCATCCTAGAGTGGCTTAGAAAGGAGTTTTCCCCAAATCGCAACAATTGCCTAAACCCACTTAGACTCTCTCTCCATAAGTTAATATTATTTTCAGAGAGAAAAAAAGTCCAGCTGACTTCTTCAAGCTTTCTGATCACTGAAAGAAGCCATTCTCAAGACAATAAGTAGCAGTATATCTTGCCAAGTCAGATACCTTTCTTACAGAAACGCCTGAGAGTTACTGTACCACTAGTCCATGAAATAAGTGTGATGGGTCCTTGGCAATATCAGTACAACCAGCTAAGTACAAATAAATATTCACTAAATAAATTCAAGGCAAAACTAGATAATCTGATAAACAAGGAGGAAAACTACTTCACCGGCTGGATCAGCTGAAAAATGGGGGCGGGGTGGGGAAGGGCGGGGGAATATCACTTAGGGAGGAATTAATTCCCTCTTGTTCATAACGTTGCCTGAATACGACATTATTTTGGGTAAGGATGAAAGAAAAGCTTCACTTAACTCAGAATTAAAAAACAATTTACACAATTACTTATTTGTACTTTTTCACGAAATTGCATCAAACATGACCACGACTGTGAAGGACATAAAACCTTAAATTTCAGAAAGGGAAAATGAAGTCTCATCACTATTGCTCTTTGTTCACTTTAAGGTATACAGAACTTTAACAAATTTCCAAGAATTACTTAAATTTCACAGTTACTTTTCACTGTGGCATTGTGCTATTGCTATTTCCAAGAATCCATAAATTTTGACCACCCACACTGCAAAATGCTGCTGGATGCAAAACGCGTGCATTAAGCGTTGTCTCTTAGCGCTCTTGAAAATTAAGCTGACTGTCCTTTACATCTCTAAATGATAGGTTAGGCCTGTGGTTTCAAGATCTGACATTTTACAGTGCTAGCCATAATAGTTTCAAGAACTCTTATACAAAAGGAAATTTTTTTAAGAAAAACTTGGTCACTTTGAAATTCAAGAGGCTGTACGTGAGCTATCACCTAAGAAATGCAGTGAGAAGCTTGTCAGACTACTGTAAGCTACAGTCTTTATACTTTCTCGTGTATTTACCTCATACAAATGGCTCAACATTTCACAAATGAGTTTTGGCTGAATGGAGATGATTTCATGTGCTACTGAGCTGGAAAGTCCCGTTAACATGTTGCACGTACACAGTTAGAAAGCCACATTACTGTTATTTTCCTCATAGCATTTTGTCATAGGAAATAACTTTAAATCAGAGAAAAGTCACTTGAAACTTGCCATTATCATGAACATGTCTGATAAAATGAAAGTTATTTATTACAGTTATTTCCTGCAATTGATTAAGAGATCTTAGTCATCTAGAAATCATTCCCCTGGCTCACATGTGTGTCTGAAATCTTCCTGACCTTCCTTCAAAATGCCCACTGCTATCTTTTAACTTTCCTTTCTGGAAATGACTGAAGAAACGAAGAAGTTTTATTCACTGAAGAATAAACAAAGTCCATCCTATCAACAGATGTTCTTGAAGGAGGACTGCATAATTCAGTCCTTCCTTTGCAAGCTGAGCTGGCTGTTTAGGGAAATTCGCTCCTTTTCTCAGGAAGTAACTAGAAAAGGCAAGCAAAATTAGATGTTGCACACTGACGGTTACATTTTTGCCAGGGATTATCATTAGGTAAGCAATCAGTGACCTTCCAGAGCAACTAAGCACTTCTTGTAAGAGTAACAACTTGCCTTTATATACTCCCAGACAAGGTGACTCCAAGCTAGTCCTCTGCTCGTGTCATTAAGCAGTTACACGTCCCTCACACATAACCTGACAATTAGGTATCTTCCAAATATTTCCCCTTTTCCTGAAATATGCACTTTTTCTGAATATGAGTCAGGACACAGACTAGTTCTGATAGATTTCCAGGAGAAAACTGATATATATTTTAGGGAAATTTTATGGTAATTGTAAGAAACAGAGCTCTGGACACCCACCCCACCCCCAATCTAAAAGTTGTTCCAGTATATAATAAGCCCTGTATCTAAGCACAAGGCACGTTTGCATGTCTTTTCACTTTTGTAAGAGACATTCACGAGGGGAAACCGCTATTACTCACTGTTTGCAGTGAGCAGTGCCTGGGAGCCCCAGGCATGCGCCAGCATTTGGTGCTGCTGAGCGGAAGAGGAATGATTTTAGCCCTCAGAGTCATAAGCCCATTTCTGCACAGATCAATTGTTTGCAACAGTTTGACACCTTCTTTCATAATGAGACCAAACACATTTATCGAGCACCTTCCAGCCGTTATCGATCCAAAGGCGGCAATATGACTTGCCCACAAAAAGTACGTGCTGGCAGCCCAGGCTGCAGTGCAAACCGCTTTGTTCTCAGCCCATCCCCATGCTGCAGCTATTATAGCTTGAAGAAAGGACTAGGAAAACTAATTTCTAAAAGCGAAACCCGCTAAAGTTTACCAACAAGGAGGTCGATTCTAGTGACTCTGTCTCCTGGTTACTGGTGGAAGCCATTGATTCACTTTTGACATGTTACTAAACAGTTACAGGTCAGCCATGTTCAAGGTGAGATTTCCTAAGATAACTAAAAGAGCTGGATTCCTCAATTCTGCTGAGCTTGTTGGGAAAACCTAGAGTTGCGAGTCGCTAGCACGGGCTGAAGCAGAACTGCTCCCTTCAAGAGGTTCAACAACCTCTTAACATTTCAATAGCATCTTCACATTTCTCCTGAACAAAAATTAATTTTTTAATCAAGATTTCACTGGATATTTTGCTCATTTTGCCATTTAACCTCCTCCCCTGCCAGTTTTGTTACTCTGGTGTCCTTGTAAGTAACAACAACAAAAAAGCCAAAATCCCTCAAAATCCCCACACTGTCCAAGGAGGGTACAATGCAATCACCACTGCTGTTCATGAGGTAACACAGGCCCGTCCTATGATGAAGGGAGAATCGAAATAGAGCTTAAGAGGTTCTTCATCACCAGCTCAAGCACACCTGATGGGGTGTCTTCTGCCTGGTGTCCACAGGACTTGGTCTACAAACCAAGCCGCCTACCACTGGAAACAGAGAAAGGCAGCAGTCAGCACCCAGGCAGAACTGGGAAAAGGGAACTGTTCGTGGCTTGCTTTGGTCTCCCTGCGCATTGCCAGAGAGGGGAGAGTGGGACATCCCCTGGCACCCAAGGAAATCCACTCCTTCAATGTACAGGAGAGACAGTCTTTACACAGACCCCCCCCCCCCCATGCTTAAAGGACAATTAGCACTAAGCAGAAAAGAAACACAGAAGAAAGCTTCCTTTAAATAGTCACAAACTAACCCACAGATTTGCTTTAGATGTCCTCCTATCCCCATTCCTATTATTTTTTTCAGGAATATTCTCACAGTTATATTTTACTAACAAACATCAATAGAAAAAAATAATTTCAAAGAAGAATTACAACTTGATGTCTTTGCATTTAAGTCCATACATGTTTCTGCAAGAACGTCACTGGCACTTGTCTGCATTTCAGCTCTTAGCAAGTCCCATTTAACAAATGCTGCTCAAATCCTGAATTTCTTGGGAAGAACTATTCCCAAACATAAACAAAAGTTTGATAAAACTGAGAGGAAAAAAAGTACCCGCGTGTGGAAAATCACAATTTTTACTTACCCTGCAGAGCAATAGCTAGTGAGTTTTCCAATGTTGGCATCTTTCATTCAAAATTAATTTCTAATTTTCAATCTGGAAATGTAGTTACCCGCCCCTTTTTAAAAGTGACACATTCATTTCCTAACTTACAAGAACAGGAAAAAGCAAAATACACAGGCTTTGGTGAATAAAACTGAGTCATTTTAGGTTTTCCCTGTTGTGGATGAAAGCAAGATACAAATAAACCAAACATGAATTTAACTGAAAACAAGGCAAGCCTGCAGAAAAAAAGGCCCAATTATCTAAGTGGTGCCACAAACTTCAAGCAAACATTTATATTGCAAAACCAGAACAAGTTCATGTACACAAACCCATTCAAAGTTGTAATATTCACCTGTAGAAGTATGAGCACCCCCTGACTGTGTTGTGAGTAAAGTGTTCCTGAGTCTTCTCGTTTCCAAAGTCCTCTAATGGGTCTGACCACAGGATGTCACACATAGGTCCGTATGCAGGTGGTTCCTTGAATCGATCTAACTAAGAAAAATAGGAGACAAAGAAATACTAACTTCTTTCAACTATGCATCACAGAAACACTGAAGCAAAGTGACTATTTTTCATTCCATGGGTTGGCAAGCAAAGACCCAAAGCAATCTATTTTTCAGCTTTGGGTTGCTCTCAGCTTTAAAGCAATGGATTTTTAATAACAGTAAAACACTCCTTGTTAACACTGACAAAAAGGAGAAGGAACACATACAACCAAAAATTAAGAGATACAGGGGATTGTCATTCTACATGAATTTTTGTGTGCAAGTTTTTTTTCCTTTTTCTACTGTTTTTTGCAAGCATTTCAGTGTACAAGAGAGAAGATGGTATTTCTGTATTTCACGATTTTTCAACCATCATGGCACTCGATTTATGTGTGAGGCACATCAAGAAAAAAAATATAATAGTTATTCCAATGCAAGTTCCCATTTTGACTTAAATAATTTTCACAAAAACCTGTATTTAAATACCAAGACATCTCTGCATTACAGCACCTTGCCATGACATTCTTGTTCCTCTCATAACCTTAACCCTAATTAAGCAGCTAAAAACTCCTCTTTCTGCCTGACTATTGGTATTAAAAAATTCAAATGATATAGAATCATACTGCAAATAAGACAAAGTATAGCAAAATAGGGAAATATTAAAAATCAGTATTCCTTTGCAAGAACTCTTTAATATAAAAACACCCCTTGTTAAGATGGGTGTATGAATCAGGCTTGCAGTCCAAAACATTCTCTACTCTGACCAGAAAGATCAAGTAATGATTTAGTAGCAAACCTAACATACCTTTTTTTTCCCCCAAAAAAATTTCAAAGAGAAAGAATTGCTTTTATATGTTTTCAACACTCAGTTAAAAAGTTTTAATAAGATACCTCTACAATTTTACCTTTGCGTCCTCGTCATGGAATATTCATAGCATACCTACACTCCTAACTTATTTCAGCCCTCTACCAATTACTGCTTTGTAACTATAACTCATTTAAATTAAATAACAATTCATAAATATGCAAAACCAATTCCTGCTGATTGCCAAAGATGAATACACCTGCGGGGAGCGGGGGGAGTGAAGATGTTAATGACCCTAATCTAGAATCTGAGAGCTAAACAGCTTTACTCTGCCATTACATTGTTGCAAAGTCAGCTAATTTTTAAGCAGAGAATATTTTTGCTTAATGAGATAGTGAACCTTTACCTCAGAAACAAAACTTTACATTCAGTAATTTTTAAAAGTGCAGTTAATATCTTAATCTAATTGCTTTTCAAGCAAAACATGTAATTACTGGCTCAAGTTGGGTTTTGTTTTTCAAGCCATATTAATTTCTTAGTAGGCTACAAATTAACCTCAGAATATAATTTATCTTTTAGTAACTTCAAAGCTCAGAAGTATATATCCATGTTTCCAAGTCTCAAACTGCAAGCAAGAAATAAGGAAATCTTTTCTGCTGGACACACTAAGAACAAATGATTTAAATAACGCCTTCTAGAAATATCAACTGAGATCTCTTTTACAAAACACCTGAAAAAAATTAATCCTTGATAACATGCAACAACACTGGATTACGCCAAGAAACAGTTTGACACTGTACTCTGAACTTTCATGAGATTCATAAGAAACTTCTCAGAACACAGGAGTACCACACAAGGATCAACTTACTAAGCCTCGCTTAGACAATTTGCTAGGCACTCAAGCGCAGTACTATTAAAAATGTGGCAGGACCTATTGAGAATGAAGCTTTTTACTCTTTTTGAAATAATAATGTTGTTTTGACTACATTCATTGCAATCATAACATACTTTTTTTATCATATGTTTTAAATATTGTGAGGTTTTTCTAGAGCTGTTTTTATCTCTTCTCCAAGAAAGCGCAGAATGCCTAAAGAAGGCGCAAGGAATCATCAGATGGTGTGCTTACATTGTGCTAGTAGATAATGATTAAAACAAATTAATGCTATGTATTCATTCGCTCCTAAATACTTATATAAGCAACAAATTTTTTTTTTTTTAGAACACAAAGATAAATCCTTTGTTTTACTGGATGCTGGTGATTTCCTCACCTCAATAAAAAATGACTAATTGCAGTAAGTCCTTTTATGTTCTATTTAAAAAGACCTTTAAAAGGTGATAATGTCAACATGAAAGTCAAAATGACATACAAGCATCTTACACAAATGACTGGCAGTGAGAAAAGATTCAAGTTTTAGTTGGTGGCAACTAACTGTTCACTTATTAAACCTGAGCGCTACTCAGACTTACTTTTCTGATGTCATCTAAGGTGTTGATCTCTGGAGACAAGCCACCATGTACACACAGGAATTGTTGGTTCATCAGAGCAGCCAAGGGAAGGCAGTCGAAGGCATCCATGCAGGCATCATATACGCGTTCTGAATATTTGATTTTACCTTTTAAAGATCAAGATGGTATCAGAAAGTGCCATCAATATTTAAAAGGAAAAAAGAAATTAGGATGCTGCTTAATATCTCAGTCTTGCTCTCACTGCTCTCTCTTGCACTGAGGAGTGTATCAAAGCTTGCCTCATGCAAAAAATTCTTTAGAATTATTGTTATTCACTGCTGGAAAAATTCTTCAGATACTGAGGTGAAGCTAATAAAAGTTCTGCCAAGTTTATTATATTTTTCTAAAAAACCTGTAAATAAACAATTTAATATACCGTTATATTCGGCCATGAAATCTATACAGCAAGCCTTAAAAAGTCTGCTGAACAATTATCACTTACGACATTATCACTCAATATACTCTCTATGAAGCAATTGGAACTTTAGCCCAGTCCCCTATAATTAATTATCTACAGAAATGCCATTATGAAATGAATGAGGTGGTACAATGAAGCTGAAATGTTCATTCACCAATACACATATTAAACTCAGTAAACCATGAAGCCTTTGAGCCAATTAACATTTCCTTTATCCCTGATGCTAAACAGGCAACACAGACTTATGGCAATAGCTTCAGCTTACAGTGCCACAGAAAAAAAAAAGTTTCATTGTGCAGGTGAAGGTCTACATCTAATGAGCTTTTATGTGTCACTGTATCCTTTCTTGCAACGCAGAAAGGAATCCCTATAAAAAGAGCATACCACAAAGTCTAAGCCTACTTACAGGGTAAATGTAAAAATGCTATGCTTAAAGGGGAAAAAAAAAAAAAAAAAAAAACCAGCACCATAAAAATTCCTTGCATTTTTCTCCTGCCGCAGATGAGATCCAGTGAGATGCCACCTCCTCCACTAGCGATCAGGGACCTGTCGCAGAGGTGCCAGAGCTGGCGTGCCGGCAGGTTTTGACTGCCAGGCTGCCGTGTGGGGCAGCAAACCGGCAGCCGCTGCAAAAAGCGGCGGCGGCACGGGTTTACCGAGAGCATCTAGGGCCAGATGGCTGCGCAGTAGCCCCGGGCTGCTTCCCAGGCCAGGTTGGCAAGCTGAAATGTCTCGATACCTGCAGCACCAAGCGATGACACCCCCGGGTTTGTATGGGTGGTCAGTCACTACCTGTTGCGGGGGGTCTAACCCCTTCCTTTCTCCACCACTGAGACACCCTCTCCAGCCCCTGCAAGACGACTGCCCTCTCAGGGAACAGTGATTACAGTTTAAGACTAATGATAGTTAACATGAAAAGTACATTCAAAATTACTGATGGTAAACCAGTATCAAATACTCACAAAATAACATATCAAGTTGTTGAAAAGGGAGTTAAGAGGAGAAAGGTTAAGGTAGACTTACATTCTTGCTTAAATGTGAAATACTCTGTTAAATGTCTACATTCATGATTCCCACGAAGTAAAAACAGTGTTTTGGGGTAAAGGACTTTCAAGGCCCACAAGTACAGCACACACTGCGAATCAGAAACAAGAAAGAAAAATATAATTCATAATTAATGACGTAATTCATCCACTTATGTTCCCCTCCACTAAAAAAATTAGCAGAAGAAAAAGTATTTTGTGTGAAACATTTATTTTTCAATGGGTTAACTTCACTCTTCATACATTACAGGCAAACGTTACTCTGCACTTCAACCTGGACTGCCTGAAACTAGTATCAGTATATCCTGATAAAATTTTACACTTTTGCTAAGTGGTATCCTCCTGTTCAGCCGTGCATTGCCTTCAGCAGCCCCAGCCATCAGGAAGTAATTGCTGTGGATCTCTAAAGTGAAGCACGCACTCTCCACCTGGCAGGTTAGGCAGAAACCCGTCGTGGAAACAATTTCACCGGAAGCTCCACGTTTCCTGGCTTAAGGAAAAGTTGCCGTAGAACAATTTAACCCACACTTCAAGAAATACCTCAGCTTCCAGTATTACACAGTTTTTACATGAATGCTTGTTCATTTTTCACTTAACATTGTTTCGTACAAACAACCGAGAAAAAATTCCACATAGCTCTTGCATTAAATGAAGTTACTACAAAGCCTTTTATCTTTCCAGAAGATTTCTATTTGAGATGACATTTCTTCTAGATGTGTTTTTAAAGACAAAAAAAAGAAGACTTGGAGAGGCTAATCTCTGCTCAGACCTTTCGAAATCACCCGATTAGAATAGTTGTTTTGAAAACAAAACCGAGACAGCAACGATGCCAAAGCATTACGAGACTCTTGACAAAGGAGTAAACTTGCAAACTTCATGGAAGATTTATCCTTTGTGCAGGATGACCCTGCTCAGGTACCTGGCTGACAAACTCACAGCTCCAAGGAAGCTGATGGAAGTAAGACCCATGCATCCCATGAGATGAGCCCACTGTCTGCAAGAATGCTGTACGGACCACAATGGCTTCTTAAAAAACATGAGCTAGAAAACTGTCTGAACAATTTCTCCTCCAACCCTTCATTTCTTAAATATCCATGACTGCAGAACTGTTGCACGAGAAACAAAAGGTGTCAAAAAACCCCCACTTTCATTTGCAACTACGTCCTAACACTCCCCTTCATTTTGTTGAAAAAAGTTATTTACTTTATTTACCTTAATAACCAGTAGATTGGGAATTCAGAATGTACTCCTAACCACAGTTTCTACTTAGAGCAAAATCAGCATTTTTGTCAACGTTAATGCCTCTAAATTTGGACAGTATGAATTGTCTTCTACAATTCAGAATGTCTTGATAAACAGAATGATTATGTTAATCATGTCTCAACATTTTGATTTCCGCTCCCTCATTTGCTACACAGTCCTCATCTTTAAAAAAAAAAAAAAAAAAAAAAAAAAAAAAAAANGGATGCAACATTTTAATGTTTGTGCTAAACCTCACACTAGCTACAGTTAATTACATAGCAGCAGGGGTTTTATACTACTACTCTTTGTCTTGAATTTATTACACATAAACGTCTGGATGCTCTGCCTGCACTCAGTAATTTCTGTTCTTCTACTCAGAGGGTCTAGAGGCAGATAAAAAGAGCAGAAAGTACAGGCAGCATCCTCCAGGACTTGGAAAATTAATTCTCCCCCTTGGAAACGCGTGGAAGGCCTCCCAGCTCACGCCACCTCTTCCACCTCCCAGGCGCAACTGCCACTGCAGGAAGCGAGAAGAGATGTCAGAACGCCAGGTAGATCACCCTGACATAATCCACCATGAAATTATGGTGTTAGGTCACAGGAATTATCTGCTGTGGCCCAAACCAACCACAAAGGGTATGCTTGGGGAAAGTATGCTGGAGTTTGCACAGAGAGAAAAGACTTGGGTTTGAGGATTTCACTTCAATGGGGAAGGAAGCCTGCACTTTTCCGCATCACCAGCACAATTCTCCATCTCTTTGATGATGACTTCTTCATTCCTGCAAAAATTCCTGGAATCTTCCACTTCTTTGAACTTAATGCAAAAAATTTGACGTAAATGTTGTGAGACAAAAAGTTTAAAGTGACACCTTCATCAGTGCAACAAAAGTTCCAGCTTTTACAGTTGTATCTAAGTTACCTTAGAGCTTCTAATCCTGCCAAAGCACCTTATAATTTAGAAAAGCACAATGATTAGTGCTTAGATAAAGTGCTTTATTAATAATAATAATTAAAAAAAAGAGGAGTGGTTTACATTTCCCTTATAACTAAGTTTTTCATTTTCATAAAGTCTTGGCGAGATTGAAAGGAGCACTAGGCACTTAAAATATCATCCAGATTTGGGAAGTAGGGAAAATAAGGAAAGCTGGAAGTTTTATCTTTTTGGCATTTGGTACTTGCTTACGGGTAGATCTCTTTACATTTGCTTATCATAGATTTATTTTTTTTCTTCTATGCTTCCTTTGAAGCATTCATGAGAACCAGACCGAGAAGATAACAGAGAAACAATGCAGTCCAGACAGTTCTGTTTCCCTGCTACTATTCAAGTAATGTAAGCCCACCATCCACATTTTGTGTTGGTTTTGAAGGCTTATTTTGTTTAGACAATTCCTTTAATTTTCTCCCTTTTCTGTTCAGTAGTCCAGTGATGTAATATTGTAATAGTAAACAAGAACTAATTAGCAGATGGGTTTTTTTCCCATGCAAACTAAACAGCAAATATGAGGGTGACAATTTTTCATGGCTTTTCAACTTACATACTCATTTACATACAAAAAACTTATGTCCAAAGAACATATCATGAGCAAACATTCTGTTTTTATTTTTTAACTCCGCTTTGCATATTGTAATTCTTACTGAAGTCAAAAGATTTATGATCATTTGCCCTTGTTGAAAATCTGAGCTTACAATCTTCAATTATTTGGTAATACTGCTTCCCAATAGCAAAATTTTAAAATCTCTTTTTTTGTTTTCCTCAAAATTTTTCATCAAGAATATACTACACATTGGCTCTGCTGTAACTCTATGTGAAATGTACAGCAGTGACCTTGCAATCTGGACATCTCTAAGGTATTTTTGGCCTGTCTCATTTCATACCATCAAAGAAAAGGGAAAAAAAAAAAAAAAGGTTACATCTCAGACACCAGCTCTCAAACTGCACCCCTGCTTACTTGCTTAGTGTCTTTCAGCTGTTGAAATAGCAGATATGTTAAGTTTACAACAAAGAGGTAATCTGCCCACCTCCCAGCTCCTATAGGCAAGCTGTTTTCCTGCTGAGTCTCTGGCAGCCTCAGTATCAGGAAAGAAAAGGTCTGTGCAATTAAGCGCTGTATAAGCCAAAGGCACATATTTTCAAAGCGGACTTGGGATTTAACTCCACTGTTGCATGCTGAATTTGAGCCTTTGCACAATTCGACATCTCAGCACCTTCTGAAAAGGAAAACTAAAAGCCTCAAACCTCTTGCACGCATCTCAAGTTATGCACTCAGAACAATGAAAAATCGTTACTGTTGCCACTAGATTGCGACCACAGCAACACCTGTAACACAGCGCACTCAATTCTGGGTGCTCTTGCACTGATTATGCCAGGAAGAAAGAGATGCAGCTCACTCTGTTAGCTGTGTGGCTTTGTATGGGTAACAAAAGATGAACTCTCTCTCCAAATGACCGATGGCATTGGGCATTCCCCCAGTAGATGAAATTAAGTGTGAATAAACGCAAGGTAATTCATACTCAAAAGGGTAATTTTAGCTACGCATTGCTAAGGTCTCTACTGATGCTCTGTGAACTGGGGAACAGTATATTGGCATAGCTCCTTCACTCTGTAACTAACACACACCTCACCTAAATATAAAAATTGCATTACTTTAACTGCATGGAAATAATTATACCATCATAGTAGCTAGTACAGGTAAGCTTTCTAAAATGGAATAACTATCCCAATGGAATCCATGTACCTTTTTACACATATAACTGCATTCACACTACTGGTATGACTCTTTATTAGGGCTTTATTTCGGAGACAAAGAAAGATACATTGCATCTGTAACCAAAATACCCACAAGAGATGCAAGTTATTGCCATTTCTGAACTACCACCCCTTGAGCACAGGGAAAGAAAACTCTGAACACTGCTGAAAAAAAAGAAAAAATTGTATTGTCTTCACTACAACCAGGATTTAATTCTTTTTGTCCCAACTTTCAGGGCATAAAAGATAATCTCTTCTCTTAATGTCTGCTGCAGAACAGGGACAACAAGGTAGTGCTACTTGCATCTACCAGATCTTCGGTGACAACTTACAGTCTTTGCCAAAACTTTTTTGCCAACGTGCTCTTATTTTACCTGTTTTTTGTGTTTCTAAAACTGTGCTCGTGTACATACAGGTTGCATACTTAAAAATTAAAAAGGCTACTGCTGTGGAAATAGACTTCTCATGGATTAACAGCGAAACCATTCCTCATGGTCAGGGTCTCAGCTGTTTCTAAAATGTTGTTCAAGAATCTCATTCTGATCATTCAACTTCGGGGTTTGGTGTGGGTTTTTTTTTTGGGTTTTTTTTTTTTTTTTTTTTTAAACATCTGTTGAATATTCCCAAGCTGTTCTGGGATCTTGTTTTGACACCTGCATGGTACTTTAGCAACTCTAGACTTCAGTTATTGCAAGACCCTCTTCTAGCTAGTCTCCCAGATGATTTTATTAAAAGGGATCACCTGCAAAATGTTGCTACTTGCCTTATACTCTTTTCTAGTGTTTAGACCACATTACTCCCATTTCAGCCCTTGGAAGGACCTCAAAATGTCGAAAAAGGAAGGACCTCTTTTTCAACCAAAAAGTGACTAGAAAATTCTTTTTCTTAAGTGTTGCTCTAATTCTTATAGCTAGTACTTTCTAAACAGGTATCCAAGTGCTGGCTCCTAGCTCCCCTCGCTGGATCTCCTGTCTTGGCCCCACCTGTTTTCTGTGGAGATGGGTCCCACAGAGAGATGGAAGCAGTGCGGGGGAAATGGTGCGAGCGATCTCCAGGGCACCGTCCCACATTCTCTCCCTGCAGCCAAAAGGGGTTCTTGGCATGCTGGGGACTCGTTCTGGGAAGAGCTAGCACAGGACCAGGTAAGCTGCGAGGACGGCTCTGACACAAACAGATATTCCAGTCTGGGAATCTAATATATAAAAAAATAATCTGAATTTGCTGAATTACTGAATATTCATGGCTCTGAGGAGCACTGACCAGTAAAAATGAGATCTTACAAGATGCAAATTCTTGCTACAGAGAAACGTATTTCCTACTGTTACATAGAAGAAAAAGGCAAGGAAATTTTGGGTAATTAAGGTATTAGGATTTTCTTTGCTCTGACAGAAGTGAAAAAACCAATTGACTTCAGTGGTAAACTATTCCTGACCAGCCAAAACTATTTTAAATCAAGATGTGTATTGGGAAACATTAACACACTAGAGCAATGGAGGAAACCAAAAGGTGTTTATTCTTCCAGTAACATCCTAGAAAGTGCAGGGAGACTTGAGAGATGACAAACACATGGCTTCACCAGCATTCACTTCACCCACAGTTTACTAACACAAATTTATTTATACGTAATTCTTTTCTTGGGAGAGACCAGTTAATAATTTCGAACAGTTCACTGAGTTCAGAAGCATCTCAAGTGCTCGGTGCTTTTTTAATTGATGCAAGGTCCGATGGTCAAATTCCGGACTCGCTCCAAACACCTCATTTTGTTCTTGCTAGAAATGACACAAAAGCAGTTTCTCCTTCTGGAATTTTGGTCTTTGCATTTGGGAAATGAAGAGGTACAAATGTTTTGAACCTTAAAACGCAATGTTCATTTTGAACATTGGTTTAATTCTCCGTATCTTAACTACCTGCTCTGTCAAAAATTATCAGTATGTATCTTATGATATTCAATTGACATTTAAGCCTGTATGTTTTTATGTGGGATTGAGCAGGAAAATAATTCCAGCAGTTCATTTGCATAATATTATTAACGCATTATAGTCAGTATTTACTCTGTAATTTTTCTAAGACTGTGAAGAAAAGCAGTCTGTATGTATACTCCCCCCCTACACCGCACGGCATTTATGTCTGCCTTTTAAAAGAGAGTTTTCAGACTCAGGTAGAGATTAGTCATTCTTCCTTACAGCCCATTCCTGTGGAACCACTTATGCTCTAACTATTCTTTGGATTTAAAAATAGCCCTCTGTTTTGATCGTTTGGGTTTCTTTTCTCCATGACCATAAAACTTGTTTGAAAGTGAGAACTGAATGGTTTCTACTTCGGAATCAAACCCCTGGAACGGTGCACAAACACAACAAGGAAACATTATCAGTTACAGAACTGAGGAAACAAGTGGGCTGTATCAGATATTGCAACTTGCAGAAATTTGTTATTCTAAGTGAAGAAATGCTCAGGCTCTGCCAAAAGATCAAATGGAAAAGAGTGCAGCTATGGGATAAAGATTTGGTCTGTGCTGAGAAACCTCATCTCATCCTATCTACAATTTTGACATTTTTTTGTTTTACCTGTTGTAATTCCTTTCCTAGTCTCTCATCCTGCAACACCTTGCTTAGAACTAAAGGCACAAAATACCGCCCCTTCAAACAGTGGAGCTAACTCTGATAAAAACGGAGCACACGTGAAGGATTGTACCCCTAGATCAAAAGCTCCGTGGGGCAAGGACTGTCATTTCTACTGAGTGCCTTATACAAATACTTTTCTCTTTCCCTCTGCATTATCAAATGCCTTCCACCTACCTTATGCAATTTCTTCCTCTGTTCTTAATGATAATAGCTTGCATTATATAGTACCTTTCATCCAGAAGAATCCCAAATGCTTTGCAGCCCACAGACAAGGATTATCTCGCCCACTACCAGAGCTCAGCTAGGTCTAGGCTCAATGGTGTCACTTTTACGCTAGATATCACGCGGCAATCAAAGGGATTTTTTTTAAAGCTTATATTACTCGTGATTAGTACCTTGGACCAGCTAGTTAATTCTTTTGGAAAGACCCCAGAACTGCAATAGTCTCATGTCTACATAGCAGAAAAGGGAGCCAACAGATCGATGCAATAAAGATCACAGTGTGACTGACATGGTAGAAATACGCGTTGAGATCAGGCTAGGACTGTTTACCACCACAACATCTCCAGCACAAAGCACTGGCAAGAGCTGATGCCTGCTAGACGTGCTGAGGGTCCCTTCTCCACCAAAAGCACTCTCCCCCGCCCCCCACCATGCCAAGTTGCATTCTTCACCATTTTCCTTTCCTTGTCACTACTTACTGTGCCGAGTCCATGCCTGAATGCATAGCTCTACATCCAAATACACTTATGAAACAGAAACCTGCCTTTCCTTTCAAAGGCATTCTTTAATCAAGGTGACAGGTGGGGAGAATCAGTTACGTGACCAAAAAAGTAGTAATTTGAGAACCTTACATACAAAAAGGAACAATATAAGCAACAGGTCAGATATTTCCGTGGTGCTGGCAGAAGCCAGTACTGCTTCCAGTGAAAAAGTAGTGTTCCAGAATGCAAAAACTGAATTCAGAACATAATTTGCTAAATATGTATGTGCAGGTTGCTAAATGAGTAATATTAAGGGGCTTATTCCCCACCCATAAGCTATTTTGCTATTGTCTTTAATTGGTAATAGCCCTGGAGTAGATTTTGGCAAACTGTCAGACAAGCACTTGAAAGCCTGTCCTGGTTTTGGCTGGGATAGAGTTCATTTTCTTTCTAGTAGCTGGTATAGTGATGTGTTTTGGATTTGCTGAAGCAAATCCACTTGTTCTATTTCTTATATTAAAAACATATCTAGAAATGGAGACAAAACTCTCCTCTTCCAGATACAACTTGGCTCGGTCGAAGTCTACAGGAGATACAAACTAGGTTATCGCAACTGAAAAATGGTAGTTCAAGATTGAGCTGCTCAACATTTTAAGCCTGTGAAGCCAGCCCCCACACTCCCAACCTTTCCCAAGCAATCCAGCATGGTAATCCACACAGTGATGATTTAGCTCACAGCTCATCATGGATCAGAGAAGGGAGGAAACAGGCACATGTAGCTCAAAAAAATAATGATCAAAGTGCTGACTTCAGTATGAGACTAAATCCTAACTATATTGATTTTTGGCAGGTGGGTGAAAGAACCTTGCAATTCTTAAGTTTTTAGAGCATTTGCACTTGGAACAGCATGTATCTATTTGTAAAATGTGCCACCTCCCAATGATTCTGTTAACATTTTAAATTAAGTTTTAAAGTGAACTAATAAAGCAAAAGTAGTTTTACAGAATTTTATTTTAAAGAAACTTCTCTTCATACTATAAATATAAAACTGGCACGATGATCCATTTTACAAACACATTATAAATAACTCAGCTGTTTGGGATTACATATTTTTATATCAATATGGCAACAGTGTACTAAGATGTGGTATGTAGAATGAAACAGCAGTATATGTGTTCTCACATGCTGTCAACTTATCTAGTCACAGACACACAGCCGTGTATCATAGGACCTATATTGCTTCTAACAGATAATGGGTATTCTCCCTTGACTCAGAGGGAGTTAAAGTCTGAACTTTTTAGAGAAAGCTGTAGCTCAAAAGCTGCTGCAAGGGTTTCTGACTGACCATTCAGTGACTAGATCAACTATGACCTGGAGGAACAAAACCAGACTAGGTTTTATTTGATAGTTGTGCACGTCATCTGTCAGTTTGCATAACCAAGCAGCAAAACACAGAAGAAAAAAAATCCAGTTTGTTTTATGAGCACTGGAACAAAGGATTTGTGCTTGGTATTTGACTCGCTTCTAGTCAAAGGTGGGCAGGTTGGACAGGACACTGTTTCCTTCACAAGCCAGCTAAAGATGCTGTCATTTGACCTCCATATTCTACAACCTGATACTGGAGTCTGCACCAGATCTCAGCACCTTCCATGTGCATCACTTCTTCACTGTGGATTCACGTGCTGCATCAAAAGCCAGAGATCATGCACTCCTGCATGCCATATCTAAACAGAACTCATTCATTCTCTCCAGCACAGCATGTTATCTGCTGGCTTTTTGTCCCATTTACCCCCTATCCAGTCCTTCCATTTTGATAACATTTCGCATCCAGGAGACTCAGATCAAATAAACCTAAAAGTCAAACTAAACTATGAGTTGTTCATTTAGTTTTTTTGTTCTGTCTCTTTTCTAATAGCTCATGTCTATTCATCTTATTTAGCTTGCGCAAACTGCAGAGCAGACTGCCCTCCGTGCTATGTTTGGATGGCCACTAGTTAGCACCAAGGTCCATTCTCCGTCAGCTTTCCAGGACATTTATAGTGGGATTTGGCTGGATACCAAGTAACCTTTATGAAAACACCACCAGCAACATTAACGTGGACTTCTTTTGCTCACAAGTGGTAACTGCGAAGAACTTCAGTATTCCTGAACTGGTTAAATTACGATGCTAAATATACACAATAGTCTGCAAGCAGTTTGGCAGCCAAAACCAGAAATAAGAAACTTACTTCAATGCTGAAGTACCCTCTGTCCACGTAGTCCCCCAGGAAGAGATACCGCGTGTTGGCAGGAGAACCTCCCACTTCAAACAGTTTCATCAAGTCAAAGAATTGACCATGGATGTCTCCACAAACTAGAAGAGAAAAAGAGCAATATTCAGATTCACCACGCAATGATCATCTTAGGCACGTGCATTCTGAAGTCACTGTCTTGTAAGAAATGTGTTATGCCAATTTTGTGCATCATCCTCTAGTTAAACGACCAGCGAGAGCTGGCAGCTGCTCAGCAGAAGCTGTTTTTCTATGATGTGCATCCCTATACGTGCATGCAAAAGGCTACCAACTAAGTAAAGGAGAGCCATCAGGCAAATTTGACCTATAATTATTTTCATAGGTATCTGTCCATTCCTCCTACTGCCCAGCAGAGCACACAATACTGGCAATAGTAGTAAGACAAACGGAAGTCGTCCTGAAAAAGACGATGTGTTCAAGCAAGGTTACTCTTTCTTTCAACATCACTCCTCTATTTCTCCTAGTCTTAAACCCAGAAGAACACCAACAGGCTTTCCGTAAGATGCAAAGTGTGCCTGTCCTGTGTATGCCACTGGTTAAACTGACAAATTTCTGACTTCTGGCTTCTGAATAGAAAAATGGCCTGCTTGCTTTCCCAAAGCATGTCTTACATGAGAGGACACTCATTTTTCATGCTTTAACCTCTACCACTTTATTTAACCTCATATAATTACGATTTGTTTCACTTCATTGCAATGAAGTCAATCTAACGCGCGGCTTCTCTAGAAAGAGCAGCTCCCAATACACATGACAGACAGCACAAGCGATGTGCAGCCGGGGCTTAGTAGGGATGCCCTTTTTTGTGCCTTAGGGTTAAGAGATCGGCTTGGCTATCTCGTGAAATTGCAAACTCTGTGGTGGGTGATCTTAAGCATCTGCAGGAAGGCATGCAATGCTTTTGGAGGACCTCATGGAAGCTTAACTAACAGTGCTGTGCCTCACCTTGCTTTTGTTTCCTCTACCTAAGGGAGGGGGAGAACCCCCCAGTTTAGGGCCAAGCCCAGACCTCTTCTGGCAAGGACCATTAGCAAAGAAAATGTTAATGGCCTTGACTGTTACTGAGGTCAGTTTAGACTGGTTCTCCCTTCGACGACTCAAAAAAAAAAATCCAATTTGCAAACTGAAAGGGTGATTATGGAGAAACTGAATAAACCAAGGGTCCAAGATGGACCTTATCTTGCAACAGCAGCACAGCTTCTTATTTACTGCTAACACTAAATTCAGAAGACTTCAGATGCTCTCTCTGAGGTAATGGTTCAAGCTTTTGTATTCAAGCAGTGCTCTCATTTGAGCTTTTATCTGGCAGTTGATACAGAGGTCTTGTTCTATCATAGATAAACAAACCTCACATTTATCGTGTGCCGTGGAGAAGCTGAAGTCACATCTCCACATAGATACAAAAGGACTATATAGAACAGCTGTAACACCAAATCCGACAAACTCACAGTGCAAACAGTGTTCATACGCTATTGTCTTTCATCTCACTCCAGTGTCACATTATATTTTTTACTTGCATCACTTTTCTCTGAATATATACACCAACAATAGGATCAATACAATATTGTCATTCCATCCAAAAACAAATCCCCACCCAAACCAAAACCAAGCAAACAACCCTCACTCAGGTACAGAAAGAAACACTGATGTCCCACTGATTCCCTTTCATGAATATTTATGTGAAATTGGTGACACAATTCACAAGTGCTGACTAGCTGAGCATTCTTCTGTGATAGTAACAGGGTATTTTCCCCAGAAAATAGCATATAGTACTCTTATCACCACTGTGTTGCATTGTATAATCTCTTTTTCCTAGTTGATTCCCCCCCCAAGAGTTTTAGATGACAACCTTCATGTTGAAAGCCATCAACAGTTATAATTTCTATCTAAGAATAATATCTGCCATTAATTATGCAAAATAAATACTATTTAAATCCT
>WAAD01042441.1:1287-72757 GCA_013389945.1 Fregata magnificens
CAGTACCAGATTCATTTTGCAAGCCTATGATCTCCAGAAATCTGTACTGAACCCTTTCAGTTTCCTGATGGCAGTTTCCCATAATAAGGGGGACTACAGATTTGCAGAAGCATTGTCATGATAATAAGCTCTATTTCAATGAACAGTAGTTTTGCTCAGGTAAAAAAGAGTTCTGAAAAAAATAGCAGGCATATTCTCAAACTATTTTCCAAATTAAAAAAAACACTCTAAAGAAAATCTTTCCGTTTCCAATGTCACGGACAGCTGAAGGCAAAATTTTTAAGGGGATTATTAAAAACATTTTTAGAAGTAGTTTTGTGTTAAAAGCATTTTAATAAAAGTAAAATATACTCTTTCTTTATAAAAGCTAAATATCAAAGTTCAAAATTTTTATGGAAGAGGTAGAAAATCCATCCTGAGAGGACAATTAAAATTACTCGGTTTCGTATGATCCTGAGATGTTCCATCAGACAGCCGTTAATGATCTCACCAGGGACTGAGTGTAATTCTCTTTTTCCATGGTTTTGGAAGACTAGGTACTAACCACTCTCTTCTGTTTCTTCTCAAAGCTTCTGTGCTGGCTGCAGATATGTGAGAGAGGAATCAGAAAGGAATAAGCTGGGAGAGAAGCTACTCCTGTTTCTGGCTCATTGTGATATAAATGTTGTCCAGAGGCTGGTGCTCTGCTGGTGCTAGAAGCAAAGGAAGTTTCCTCCATCTCCTCCACTGTGGAAATAATGCTTTTATCTCAAGAATTTGCAGATGGTCCGTTAATATTGAGGGAGTATTATTATCTTATAGGAGAACCCTGTCTTCAAAGAGCAGGTCTACGCAGGTCCTTAGTTCAGCAAGGTGCCTAGTCACGCTCCTGGCTTAAATGCATGGGTGACCTAATTATTCACTACTATCAGTCAGTGGCAGCAGTAAACAGCAGCTCACACAGTAACTGACCGAGCACCGAGGTGAGGCTCTGATAACCTCTAGATTACAAATGTCAAGCTGTGACCACCTGCCCTGCTGCTAGCATGAAAACATTGGAAAACAAAAACAATCTGGCAAACTGATAGCTTGAGGGAAGGTGGCTTGCTCTAAGTGTCTGCTTATTCAGCCTATATTGTGTCTGGTTAATGTGTCATATGTGGTCTTGATCAAAAGCCAGCAACATGCCATTTGCTTAGCAGAACTGTTGCCCAGCACTCACTTTTTTTGTGATTTGTGGTGTGTGAAATGTAAAAGGAAGATTTTACTCTTTGTGTGACACTATCTGAAGCTAGAGGAACTGGCTGAAGTTGAAATGCAAGGGAGATCCTACCCATAAGGTGAGTCTGAGGAAGGAGTGAGTAGTCCAGAAACTGTTATGAATACAAGAAGAAACAAAATGCCATTTCTGCACCCCATTTTCAAGGAAAGCAGGACAAAAGATGAGTCAATTTGAAGCCAGCATTCAGAAAATAGGGGCTGCTGTTTGGGTTGAATTCTTACCTCTAACAGTAAGACAAGCATCGAGGATCTTAGCTAAGCTATTCTGAGTATTAGGAAGGTACTTACTGTTAAATATTGATGGTAGACACATTCATATGCTGTTCTTCTTGTGCCCTCATTTACAATCTTATAACTGAAGCCTAATCAAAGATCTTGCTGAAATAGAACTTCACCTTGTTTAGCTCCTTCTGGAGTTATAAATGATTTCACATGAAATACAAAAAGCTGACTCCATCCTTTTGGAGCAATGAATCCAGGTAAAGTTGTATAAGCACCAGCAAATGTCATTAGAGTTTAGAAAACAAGTCTTACGAGGAGCGGCCGAGGGAACTGGGGCTGTTTAGTTTGNGGTTGGACTTGATGATCTTAGAGGTCTTTTCCAACCTTAATGATTCTATGATTCTATGATACTATGATCCAAAAATGCAGGGAACTCCTGCCTGCTGGAGGTATGGCAGAGCTGGAGCACGCTGAATTTCCAAGGGTGCTGAAAATTGGCTGAGGCTTTTCTTGGAAGAAAATACTTGCTGGGTGAGAGAGGAAAACATATAACTTTAGGTTATAGGATTTATTATTTATTTCCATTTAACTTTTTCTACATATTTTTCCCTTATTTCCTTCTTGATGGTTGGACTTGATGATCTTAGAGGTCTTTTCCAACCCAATGATTCTATGATTCTATGATTCTATGATTCTTGATGCTACACTCCTAATATATTTATTTGTAAAGACAAATAAGTAAATAGGTAATATGTAAAATAATTCAATTAGCATTAAATTACTGCTGCTGTGTTAAGAATTGCCAGTACAGATTCCAAAGGTGATTTCATTACAGAAATCCTGTAGCCATATTATATCACCCATGCAGACAGCCCCTATTCTTTCACATGAAATGGTGTTTCCTTGTTCCTCTATCACCTGGCTACCAAGGCTTTTTAATTGTATCTGCTATTTGATAGAAGGGAGCATGATGCTTGAATGAGCAGAAGGAAAACATTAAAAAATGAAGTCCTCTAAGAGCTTTAAACTGTTATTTATCATTCATTTATCTTTAACAAAAGAGTATCCATCTAAATTATGCTCATATATAAGTTTTAGATTAATGCATTATCTTATCTTCTTTTTTCTTATTACAAGCACTGCAAACACTATAAATCATGAATAATTTTAAGCCATATTCCCACTGACTTCAATTAGTCTACTCTGATGCAAACAGGCATGAGTAGACTGTAGGCTTGCAGAGTTGGGAGCTGAGCATGTAATCGGGTTAGAGAAATGGAAGACTGCTTAGGCCTGATTAAGAACTTTTCAATAAAATGTTAAGTCAGAAAATGCTGATGCATCAAACATGAAATTCCTTCTGTTAATGCACAAGATTTCTCAATCTGAGGCAAAGGAAGACTTTCACCTGGGGAGAAGAATGTAATTGAAAAGAAGTTTACCCCTGAACAATCAGAGCACTTACCTGGGCCAGAAGTGATTGATGCTTGCATCTATTTTTTACCTGATTTAAACTATGAGGTGTTAGCTGGATCCCCAGCTAAGGACCGACTCTCTCAGTTGAACTTGCTAGAGATTTCACATACTCACAAACTTACCTACACTTATTCCTGTACACAAGCTTTATCCACAAATGCCACGATGGATTCTGGGCTACATGTGATTACTAGTGTTTGTGCATATCAGTGTTTCCAGGATAAGATATTGTAGGTTGAAATCAGTTCCTTTAGCCAGGAAAGCCAATGGCATAGTGCAAGTCATAGCTTAATCATTTGATATGCCTTACCCATGTTATTCCTGCAGTAAATCCCATGTCGAGTATGGTGGTCCTTCTTTCCTCTCCTGCTCAAAATGTGTTCCTACATGCCATAATTTCCTGAGATTTGCACTTAGTCTCTGAGAAAATAATAAATGACATCCCACTCTGAATCCTTTTCAGTTAGCACAGTTGCCTCTCTCCTCCTTCCTGAAGAACATTCATGGCAGGATGCAGCTCCACATCACATTTTCTTAAGCAACAAAGCCAACTGAAGTGATGCGTCAACCCTAGCTACATCTCCTGGAATTTGCCAACTTCCTTTCCTGAGCTTATCCTGGTTTTGAGGCCATGCTGTAGAACAGACCTCTCACCAAATAAAAGGTCTCCCACTCTGAGACTATGAGGCCATCATACTCCTCAGTCTTCAGTGATTTTGCATTTACACCAAAGAGTTGGTTGTGGGAAGAAACTGCATTAAGTTATGTAAGAACCCCATCATTCTGCTTCAAAGATTATTTCACCATTTTATCTCTGCTTAGTGCACTATGCATTGATAAGTATAAACTTTTAAAGTTATATACATACATAAAGAGTACAGTTTTATATGCATGTATAGTTTTTATTCATATATTACCCCACTAAGGATTTATTAATTTGGGCCTTGGCCAATTCCTGAATCTTGATTAATTTTATTTTTTTATCTAACAGAATAGCTACCTGCTCCCACAGGTGTCAGAGGAGTCAAAGCAATCCCGCTACAGAGAAACTAAACACTACATCACTGCTCTCTTATCTAGTCTATTAAATGGAAAGCTTAGTGTTACCTGTAACAGTTCCTGCTGGTCCTGTGTCTTACTACGGACAGAAATAAAGAAGTTTGCCACCTCATTATTAGTTGCTAAGTCACAATGCCTTGTACTTGGGTTAATTTTTAGATTTTCACTATACTGTTTTGGAACTTGTTTGTTTTTAAAATCAGTCAAGTGTGGAAATTCAACAACAGTTGGTCCACTTCACATGAAAGCAGCAGTTATGTTTTCTTATCTGCAGCAATACTTTGCTTCCTTTTTGCCTAATATGTGATGGTAACAAACCACATCATTAGTAATTTTCTAACATATTCAACATGAAAAAGAAAAACTCAGGTAATCAAATTTGGGTGTCCAACTTCATAAAAGTAGAAGACTTCAGCAAGTTTCAAATTTTCAACCATAACATTATAAATTGAAGCTATAAAAGCTCTTATCCTTTCAAAGGAAACACATAAATATGCCTTGTTTAGAGTCAGCATGCAATTTTCTCATTGTATTAGTCCACTGTTAATCTTTTCTGAGAGCAACAGTCACAATTACAGCTTGCTTTGAATACTTAGTAGAATATGCTGAACAAGATAAATTGTTTAGACTTGTGTGGACAAAAAGCTTATTCCATTCTCTCATAACTAATTTATAACAAAATAAGTTACAGAATTTAGTAACGTGTGGAGATAAATGCCTTACTTAGCACAATGGGGAAAATGTTACATTTAATCAGGTTTCCATTCTTAGGAAGTAAATAAATACGGCATACTAATTTAAGTGCTAGGTTCCACTGAATACGTTATTAAATATTGCCCTTTCAGTTTTACACTCACAAATTTTTTTTACTGTGAAAGAGAAATTAAATAACCATTTTGCTTTGCTCAATGTTAGTAAGACAAGACCAGAAAAGTAACAAATTTTGGGCACCACACTTTCAATAAAAATGTGAATAAACAGGAGAGTCCAGAGAAGTGCAACGGTAGAAATCAAAGTCTGGGAAAGTAGGAAAGAATGAGAAAGTTGGGGTTATTTATTACAGCAATAAAAATCTGGCTTCAAATGCATGAATACTTAAAAGAACCCTTAAAATACATAAAAGGCTGTTCCAAAGAAGAATAGATTAATTTGTTCTCCATATTCATCTTGCAGAGAAGAGGTAAAGGTCTGAAATTTTAGCGCAGCAGACTTGTATTAAACATCAGAGAAAAAGTAGGGACAGTTGGGAGCTGAAGTAGATCAACTGAGGTGGTCATTGCACTTCCTAGAGGTGTCTTCAGGACCATCCGACATCTGACAAGAATGATGTTGAAGTCATCTAGCCTGCTGTGAGAAAAAGACTGATGGGCTACACGATATTTCAAGGTCTTTCCAAATTCTAGTCTTTTAATTGTTTCACCTTATCTACACAGCAAAATCTAGCCAACTTGGAACTACCAGCAATAGTAAAGACATGGTGGTATGGACTTTAACAAAGCTTTATTTACCAAAGCTTGTGACTTTACAGCACATTCTGTATGACCTATCTAGTCCCTTTTCCAGCTGCCAACATACGTTGCTGCTGTGTCTTCTATTTTTAATCACGGTTCCTGGTTTAAGGCAGTACAGGTTACAATTGCCACTCACTTTCTGAGAAGGCCAACCTGAACTCTATTATTCTTATTAAAAGTATTTTTTTTTTAATCTTACACTTACACAGCTTCAGAGCTGCAACTTGCAACTTCCGAGTATGAGTATACCTGCTACTATTTGCACCCTTAGAAAAATAGCCTGTACAGCTTTCTGTGATAATTCTCAAGAAATCACCTCTCACAGACAAGAACTGTCATAAAGTCAGTATTTCTGGCCCATTCATCTTACCCACCTCCTCACAGTTCCTAAAGCAGAAAAAACCCACAACCAACAACAACATTACATAAAAAAGTAATGTTTAGATCCCCAGAGTCTCAGCTACACTTGCTTTAACAAATTTCCCCTCTTCTTGTTGCCATTAGGAACAGTCTTTCAGCTCACTCTGCCCTCTTCCATGGCTTCTGAGTTCCCCACTAAGCAGGGGTGATGGCATGCAACTGTTGACTAGCTTAAAGGCTGCTTAATATGTGGTAGGCATGCATTTAATATATTTTTCAGCCTAAATTAGGTCAAAACAATCTCCTTGTAAAATGCTCCCGTCTCTCTGCTCTAGTATTAGCTCTCCAGCCTTTCTGTTAAAGCTGTGGGCTGGCAGAGCAGGGAATATATGTTTCATGATGTCAGGGGAGAGCTAAATGAAGAGAACCAATTTTTTGCTTCTGCTCAGGTTAACCTAAACAAAATTGCTCTTCAAGCCCCTGAATGAAAGTACTTTAGCTACAAAACTAAGATGAAATTCAAACTGAAAATTGTAGTCACTTTTTTTCCTCAGGCTAATCTACATATTTTGCAGTCAATAAACTACAGAAGCAATACCAGAAGCCAAGACGGAACCCAAGGATTTACTTCTCCCAACTGGCTCTTCTAACTATTAAAGTTTCTCTTTTGCTCTTCAGGAATCGCAAACTGTTTCGGCACAGGAGCACAAATTCAGCACTCAGGGAGTGGGGAAGGAAAACAAGAGGAGAGGAGGAAGAGTGTCCCCTGGTCAAACCAGACTAAACTGGTCAGAAGCTAATTTTCATGTAGGTATAGACCAAGGTCAGCGGGTCAGTGCCTTCAGTTTCCTGGGTGAGAGCTGTATCTAGCAGATAGGCAATATAAGAGGTAGGAAATGTACTATCATCTCCACCATTTCTTAAAATTAAAAATTAAGTTAAATCCACTTCTTCCAGTTGTAACATCTCTCTGAAAAACAAAGATCCTGGATGGCAAACCTAATTAAGGAGAAGGGCTAACCGTAGTGCCTAAGCCTAAAGGAGAGGCAGAATTTACAGTATCTTTTTGTTATTTCTTTTTTTCCCTGAGGAAAGCCTTGAACAAAGACATTCACTTGCCCGAAACGAAATTCGAGAAAGTCACAAGGACCATTTGTCTTTTCCATGACAGCAGTTTTTTATACATCCTATAAACACTGTAATATTTCCATGAATGAAAATATTAAATAATACAAAAGCAATGAAACTGCTTTGTCCACTAGTCAAAAAGAAAAATATAGGGAATGAAAGGGAACCACAATGGGAGAAAGAGAGTTCTGGTGTTTAAATAGGAGGAAAATCTTCACTTCTTGCTTTTAGGTTTGGATCAAGGTTCTGAAAGCACCAAATGAAGAAACAGATTATGCAATATGTGGAGAAGCTTCTAGGAAGTTCACATTTGTGGGACTGGAGCAGGGCAGAAGGAGGATGGAGGGACAGGAGCAGGTAAGGCTCACGTCTAACTTGTTCATGTGCCTATCTATCATTTAATTAATAAACTGCTTGGGAATATGAGGACTATTTACTTCACTGGATTAAATGAGACTAAATATGATCAAAATATGGCCTTTAGCAGTGCAAGACTATTTTTGAAAATTATTTTGAAAAACATTACAAAAAGTAAATTTTTCTCAAGAAAACCCTACAGTTTCCTGCAGCAATGGCAGGAGCTCTCACACATAAGATGACAGCAGCTGCCAGGGTTTAAACCACTGCATCCCACAGACCAGCTTTTCTCTGAGCAGAACAACACATGACAGGGCTACAATTAGCCAATGGCCTTTTCACACACTGCGTTTGAACCCTTGGAGGCAACAGCAGGAGTTTTCATGGAAATTATCCAGTACAAACACAGCTTTCTGTTGCCATAGTAGACACAGAGCTTCTATCTTCTTAGCTGCAGACAAAGGCTGGGAGAACAAATCATGCCCTATTATAATATTTATACTCTGAGGCAAACAGAAAAAATAACCTAATGTGTTTATACACATACAGCTAGCCTGGCTTATCTTGGAGTTTGCCAGGGGTTTTTTCTTTTCCATGTATCAGTTTTGGTTTTTTCCACTGACATTCACTGCCTATGACAAGAGTTTATTAAACATACAGGAGCGAGTTCTCTTTTATGTTAATAGACAGTTTTCATTTTGCAATAAACCGATGAGTTCTTGTGATTTAGCCAAATGTTTCAGGTTTTTTAAAAAGATACAGCAGACTTGGAAAGTTCACATTCTAAGGAAAATAAATGTTTCTTGTTTATACTGCTGTATCTAGATATTGAGTAATGTTGACTGATGTAGTAATTTCCTTATAGGGAAACAGGACACCAATTATGCAGAGTTTTACTGAGACCTTTGAGGTACTACTGCCTTTAACTGAAATGCTTTAACAGCTCTGGGAGTGTGTCCAGGCTACCAGGGGTTAATGCATGTTCTGAAATCACTAGTTTAGCTGATGCTTTTGCTATATTGTGATGGTTTTCTGTGCCTCATCACACACACCTCAGATCTACCCATAGGAAAGAAGCTAACCATGGGAAGGAACAGGGAAGTTTGCCATCCTTTCCTGACCTCAATATTTGAGTTTGGTGCAGCAAATATGATAATTTTACCATTACTTCAGAAGTGATGACTAGTGTCTCCAAACCATTAATTTAAGTTGTCCTCCCACTCTCACTGCTCCTCGCTCTGCCTGTATGATGCAGAAACAAAAGAGCAGATATATGAGAGATGATATGCACAGTATCTTACTGGAACAAAAACATTACTCATCCCCTCTGGAGAGCTTGGGGACTCAGAGGAAGAAGACAGTAGCTTCCATCTCTGTTCAGGATTCATTTGAACCTTTACCTGTGGTCTGGGAGGGAAGTGATGAGGTAGATTTTACAAAGACTATCACCAATATATATTAGAAGGGAAATCAACCTTTGCTCTTCCTCTGGAGCTGCACTTTTATGCAGTGTTCAGCTCTCTGCCCTATCACAGGATATTTTATAAAGACAACATTATCATCTGTGTCAGCACAAGGTACACAGAGCACTTTGTCTCTCAGCTAGGTGAAGTGGTGCTCGTTGCCCCGAAGCAATCCCACTGCTGAAGGCAGTATAGAACAAAAGGCATGAGACTAAAGCCAAGTGATTTCTTTATTTTTAGCACATACGTTAAAGAGCTGTTCTGATGATGTTGCAGCCATTTACAAGAGTGGGTCAAATTCATCAAGTAGCTTTAGCTCAAGAACTTCTTCAAACAGATCCAAAGGCTGTCTCAATAGCCAAGTAGTTAGGTCATTTGTTCAGTGTTTATAGACTGAGTGTCTGTGCTTGAGGACCTGGAAACCACATCTTGCACCTCTGAGGAGAGTGGTTTAAATTAAGATAATTCTGGGTCTGGGTGGTCTCAGAGTCTTCCAGACCATGACCTGTTCTGTACTAGACAGTGTTGTCTTCACCAACACGGCGATGCTCTCATTCTGGCCAGGTGGGGAGTGCAGGTAGGACACAGCACCTTAATCTTTGATACAGAGAACTTTTGCATAGTTACACCCAGCTGAACAATGCAAAGAGAGTAAATGAACTGAAAGATTTCAACCTGACTTCAGACGAAGGGCTATGGAGGATTGAGTGCTCTTCAGGGAGTGAGATCCACCAAGCCCCTGAGTTGTGGCTGAGAAGGATGTAGTCCCTGGCCCTGGCCCTGACCCCACTGACCCCAGGCTGGGCACCCTCACTGTGGGATGCAAGGGGAGGCAGTAGCCACTGAGGCTTTCCTCCAGCCCTCTCCAGCCAGCATGTTGTTAAACACAAAACCTTTTTTCCTTTCCAGTCTCTCCCTCTGGACAGAAATCCTGAAGAAGTTCAAACACGTGATTTGAGCCAAATCTCTCCTCTTCGCCTCCCCCTGCCTTTGTCTAGTTTGGCTGCCAAACTGAGAAAAGCACAAATATTTACTCAGCTTTTGTTTTACACCCTGCCATCCACTTGTGCCTGAGGGATGTTCACACAGCAGTATCCAATACCAAGCTTTGTCATTTAGCCACCATGGCTGAAATGCTTTCTGTTTGCCCAGATAAGAATGAGTCCTAAAGTGATCCTAAAGCAGCAGCAGAAACTCTTTTCTTATTTCTCCCTCACTGAAGGCATCCTCAAAGGCTTTATAAACATCCTGCTTTGTACATGAAGTTGAGATATTTGTCCATCCATAAATTTATGATTTATGTCACCAGAAGAAAGCAGAGTCTGACAGCAGAAGGATGAAGAAGAAAAAGATTTTAGTCAAAGTATCTACAGCTTTGCTGCTTGTTTCTTTTCTTTCACTAAGGTCTCAAACAGTTGAGGAGAAGAACTATAACTAGTCAAGACCCAACACTTCTAACAAAACCCATCTCAGATTTTTCAGGAGTTCAAAGAGTAAAAGAAAATAATATTGTGGAAGTTAAGAGAAAAAAAAAAAGGACAAGGTTTTGAGATGTTTACATGATTAAGGACATGAAAATTTGCAGAATACCTGTAAGATCCATTAGCAAAGTAATAAAAAACAACACAGTCAAAAAGCTCTGAAAAGTCAATACCATACATAGTAAAGGGACTGTATTCTGCACTGACTTGCAACTCAAATCCTGATTTGTTAAAGTAGGATTTCACATAAATTCAGTTTCCCTGAGAACATAAAGGTTATTTCAATATATTAAAATACATTTTAAAATGTTAGGTTCTATAAAAATATATCACATCATATATCTCTTTTCAGCATCTTAATTTTTACAAAGATATTTTAAAAGTTTTCCCAAAAAATCTTTAAGATTTGACTCTTCTATCTTCTGTAGGATTGAAGGATAACGTAGAGACACCAATGAGGCTAACAAACCATGGTGGGTCAGCTGAGCTGGAGAGGAAAAGTCTTATCTGTGCCAGAAAATTTTTACAGATTTCAAACCTTTCTCCTATCCCAAACTGGAATAAAATTGTGAAATCCACCAAAAGTTTATGACTGAACCCTTCACTTCAAAAATGTGCTTTGGATTCAGCAATTTGCTTTCACTGAAATGTTAACATTTTTTATGGTTGGCTAGCCTATATTTTATAACTAAAAGTTCTTTCTGACATCAAAAAACTTGGAACTTGGAAAATCTCAAAGGAGAACCTTTTTCTATTTTGCACCTTTCTCAAATCTGTTTTTAAAACATAATATGTTGTCAAGTACCTCTGCCACTTTCTTTTGGGATGAGGCTTTGGAAAATACTAAGGAGCTTTTCAACTCATAGAATTTATGTTATTTTACACCTGGGTGAGAGTCATTCTTTTTGATCCCTCACAGCTTACCTGTTAATGTAGAGAATTTCTTTCAGTGTTTTATAATTTCTCACCATGCATTTGCACAAGTGCACTGATAAGAAATCCAAATAATTTCATCATACCAGAAGTGTGAACAAGGCACAACAAAAAAGTTCTCTGGGGCCACTTTATCAATTTGTTAAAGCAGCATAATGAAAAATTGAATATTAAAAAAGGTATAAAAATAAGTATACTGAGAATATTAGCTTTACCCATTACACTGTGAGAGAGCTGGGTCAACAAAGCACTGATTAACAGCATCAGGCTCTCAGCAGGAAAAATAATGTGACTCAAAAGGATTTGCCAGTCTGGAGAAAACATTACTACTTTATTATAATTCTTGTAAACACAGGGAGCTGGTGAATATATTTTCTTGAGAGCATCATATTCATGGACTGTGTCATCAAGTCTGTTGCCTGGATTTAAATGTTTTTGTACAGTACAAATCAGTAAATCTTGAGAAGGGTAAAGCATAAGGATGTAATAGGTAACTTAGGGAGGCATATATACGTCTATCCTGTAAACCCTGCTCTGAGATTTCAGGACTTACACCCCCTCCAAAATAAAGTTTATGTGATATGACCATAACAGTTGAAGCGTGCACCCCTGGATTGTAGCAGCAGTTGACACTTAGAATTATTAGTTTCAAGGAAAGGTTGATATTATTTCATTCCAGTTGTGACTGATTACCAGTTACTAAAAGCACATGCAGAAGACTAGATAATGTTCAGCTACAAAAATGAGAAGTTGTACCAGCCATGTGAGTTGAATAACTCAGAACTGCCCATGTTTGGAAACCACTGTTTCCACCACAGGTGAAAGGATGGGGATATTCCTCCTCCCTTCACTCTGATGTCTGGGATGGAGGCTTTCATTTTGCCCATCAGAGATGCTCAGAGGGCTCAAACTGCCCACCTGGGCACGGGCAGCAGGAGTACTGGGTGGACACAACCCCTTGCACCACCTCTCTTTCTAAATGCTTCAGTCAAAAGCTAGACCTTAATATTTGTAAAGCACTTTGAAGATGAAGATTGCCAAGGATAACCCTGCTAATTCTTTGAATGCTCCACTGGGATGTTCTAATGTACACTCGCCAGCTAATATTAATGAGCAGAAGTTGAATGATTTTCAAAAGGGAAGCAAACCCTCACCCTGAGTTTGTTCAAGCCAAGAGTAAACATTCTCACCCAGACCCCTAACTGTGTTGGTGATCTTCCTTAGTACCTCTCCAAAATTACAAGTCCCAAGATCAAAGCTCAGTTTCTGCAGCACCTCACTTTCAGCCCTCCATCCTTGGTGGAAGGGCCACAGCCTTCCAGTTTTCCAAAGCCCAAGACAAGTGGGTGTCTCAGAGGGGATACACAAAGCACTGTGCTGTAGAGGGAGCTGACTACCTAATCAACAGAGAAATCCCCCTGGAAAAGAAGGGATAGGAAAGCTTAGGCATCTCTTTGGCAATTCATAACCCAAATCCTGTTTTGAAGGTAGGCAATTCTGACCTATATGACTGATATAACTAACTGGGTTTTCTAAAGCCTGCTCAAAAAGTGGCCTAAACTCAAGGTGGAATCTGTCTGGGAGGCACTATGGTCAGGAAGGTGGTTTCCCCAGGATGAGGCTCGTCCCTTACACCGTCCATGGGTTGACCCCTCCAGTGTCCCCAGAGGTAGGAAACTTGATTGTGTGCTGTGTGCAGCAGCAAAAAGGAGCCTGGTACTCACCTAGAATCTGGGTGCCCCTGATTTCATTTTGTTCCTGGGGAAGGTCCAAGCCTGCCTCTTTGCAGGAGAGTTCCCAATTCTATAAGTTGTTCTAGGATAGAAAACATACACTGTCCAATCTGTGCTTAGAGGTCTTTTTTCCTTGTCTGGATTACCCAAAGACTGTAGACACTTCATAAGTGCATGCACCTCTGTAACCTAAAAAACACTAACACAAACCCCATAACCTCAGTAGTTATGGGGAGAGAGTTCTTAAGACATCTGTCTCACCAGCAAGTTAACATTAAGGTCCCTAGACTTTCCTGACCATTTATTTCATTCAATGAAACTAGATTTTATCTGCCAGCTCATCTACAATGTAGTGATGCAGCACCTTCCTACAAAAATGGCTTTGACCAGACCAGAGTGTCAAAGCTGGGTCTCCTTCTTCTTGCAGACATGCTCAGAGAACATATTTAGGAGGCAGACATCCCTCCCACCATTGAAACACTGCAATGACTGCTCTTGCGTTTTGTGTGGAGCTTGATCAGTGGATCAACAATCCTGAGAAAATTTTAAGCTGTCAGCAGAGGGAGGGGAAAAGAGGCAGAACGATGATTTCTTTCTGAGTCTCAAATTTGCTCAAAAGTAGCTCAACATTGTTTAACTGTATCATTGTTAAGCATGCACTGAAGAAGGATCTGGGGAACAGCAGTGTCCAGAAGCTAAGCAACCCCACGGTGCAAATACCTCTTGTATTGCATAACACAGATGAAGGTCTGAAGGGTGGCAACTAAACCAGACCTTTTCCAGACCATATCTCTGTTTCTACTGTTCTTCACTACAGTCTACTCTTCCAAATGATAACTTATGCTTCCTGTGACTGCTATTTTTTCCTTGAATTTGGGGGTTTGCATGCAATTCAGAAATGGGAGAAGGGCTGCAACCTCCCGTTAGTACTGCTTGATGATGCTCAAAATAACATGCTGGGAGAGACAGTACACAGTCTCCCCATATATACCTCTTGCCCTGCCTACAAGCAGTTTAATTTTTCAAATCTCTTACGTTTACTACATTTCAGAAACATTCCAGATACTGAAAAAAATTAAAACGTGCGGAGGAATAAGAGTGTGTTTTCTCATAGAGAGCCAAGAATGACAAAGTCACAGAGAGGATATTTTCGACATATAAGGATATGTTTTAGACATCCTTTCATACTCGTAAGTATTATCATAAGCAGCTGAAAGATTTGCTTAGATGACCATGCTTCTGAGCTTTTAATAACAGCATCATAAGAAGAGATTTCTCAGTCTCTGACTTCTGGGTTCATCATTTAGAAGAGAAGATAACAGAAGACCTTGTGAATCACTGAGTGCAATACCCCTTAATAGACCCAGCATATAATCCCAATCTCAACCATTTAATGAGTCTGTAATATTTTATGTCATTAATCAATTAGTAATTAAGATTCAGAGTGATTTTCCTTATTGATCCTCAGCCATATAAAGTCATCATATCATTCACAGGTCTATACCTCCAAGAGGTTTATGAAGCAACAGTTTCAAATTGCCTAAAAGGTCACTAATAACTTATATACTGTTTAATTGCAAAGAGGAAATATTGATAATTAGTTAAACAAGCTTCTTGCACCTTCCCGATCAAATTTACAAGAGACAAGTATGAGCTTTATTTCTGGCTAACCTCATCTCTCTAATCATAAACACTATGAAACTTCCATTATCTTATTTAATTTGGGGAAGTAAGGAAGCAAATGGAAGCGAGTTCAGGACAGGGTAATTATAACTGTGGCCATCAATTTCAGAAAAAATCAGTCATTTAGACTGCATCTAACTGTAAGTCTCTCAGATTTTAATTCTCCAACAATCAAATAGGAATAAGAAAATGCAATGCTATTTCCCATGAAACATAAAAGAAAAAAAAAAATTAAAACTTACAAATTACTTAGATTTACAATATAACTGCAGAGAACACTGTAGGGAAATTATTCTTAAGAAGGTAAGGTGACCTTAAGCAGTATATAGTATTTATAATGACTGTGCTCAAACTAGGTCTTATGTCCCATGTTTAAGAGCATTTTTCGTTCATTTGCTCAGTGATGACTCAGTCTGAGCAACAACTTCATTATCTCAAGCAGTGTCAACAGGCGAATAGGGGTGGATGCAATTACCCTAAAGAAATAGGGATGTGTTCTTCTCAAGCTAGAAAACGACCTCCTTCTTAAATCAAGCCATGCCTCTCTGTTAAAATGGAAGAGGAACAGGGAGGTTCCCACAACTTATTTAACGGCAGAATAATCCAGACTGGAAAATTGCAATGTGACAACAACCAAGTCCTACATAGGACTACATTACCTGAAAATCTCAATTGACAATGGGCAGTTGCTCATCATAAAGTGTTTGTCTAGTGTTTGCAGTACTTCTGAGGATGGTTCAACAACTATTAGTTTCTCTGGTTTCTCTATGGCATGTGGAAGCCCACGGTGTGGGATGAGTTCCCCTGAGACACTTTGATTTATATACTGAAGTTGCATTGCTACAGATACAAGTGTTTACATTTCCAATAGTTAAGAAACAAAAATAAGTTTAAAGAAGCAATCATTTATTTTGCATTACTGGCAAAACATACAAGGATATTAAATAACCGAGACCAACAATCAGATTGAATATGCTTTGCAAATAAAAACATTAAAAAGGAAGTAGAAGAACAGAGTATTTTGAAAAAAACAGGAGGGGAAGAGGAACTATACACAGAGACCAAAAGAAAAGTTTTCCTATCAAAATGAGCTTTGCACAGACTGTCCATGTCCTGCATTAAAGACCCTTTGGGATTTTCTTCAGGACTTTAGAAGCAACACATGGAACTAGTAATTTTCTTGCATTTGTGTTGTTTTATGGGACTTGAGATTTACCCATGTTTTCTCCATCCTGGGAATCACATAAAAAAAAAGGAGTAGATGACCTTCCTCAGCCCTGCTCTGGAGCGGGTGACATGACCCAGAGGACATACCTACTACCACATAAGTAAGCAAAGGGAGCTCCTCCCTTCCTTCCTTTCTTCCTTCCTTCCTTCCTTCCTTCCTCCCTCCCTTCCTTCCTTCCTTCCTCCCTCCCTTCCTTCCTTCCTTTCTTCCTTCCTTCTTTCCTTCCTTCCTTCCTTCCTTCCTTCCTTCCTTCCTTCCTTCCATACTTCAATACTCTACCCATAGTTACACCATGTGAAAATAGACAAGGGCAGATATAAAAGCTCATTGTGAGATTTAGCCCAGCCTGTTGCCGGTATAGCACCTGACCCATGGCTGCTGTGCAGAGAACAAGAAACAAGCCACAGCCCCTCCAGCAGCACCAGAAACAGCCAGGGAAATGCTCAGCCTAATCAGTGTGTCGGTACTGCCACAGCTACCCACAGCACTCACCTTAAATGTGTCCACTCTCCTTTGTTGCTGGAACCTGCCTGATAGAGATGCAAGACCTAGGTGCAGCAAAAGAGGCAGGAGAGGAAAGGCTCGAGAAGAGGCTCAGAGGGACAGAATACCCTTGGGAGAGAAGGGATTTAGGATAGGAAGGAGCCCATTGCTGTGGGATGGCACACTCCGGCATGAGCCAAGCAGGGACTCAGCAGCAGGAGAGGTTAGTAGCCAAGGGCTCCTGTGCCCTTCAAACACTGTTCGAAGCATATTACAACTATGGCATTTGCCGATGACCTGGTCTTGTTAAGTGGTTCATGGGACGGGATGCAGAGAAATATTGAAATATTGGAGGTCTTTTGTGATCTTACTGGCTCAGGGTGAGAAATGCCACGGCTTTTACATCCAGCCAACAAAGGATTCCTTTACCATCAATGATTGTCCAGCTTGGACAATTAATGGCACTCCCCTGAACATGACTGAACCAGGTAGCTCTGAGAAATATCTGGGCCTACGCGTAGACCCATGGATAGGAATATCCAAGCCGGAGCTACTGGAGAAAGTAAAAGATTGGCTCCAATGGATTGGGAATGCTGCTTTAAAGCCACTTCATAAAGTTGACATCTTGAAAGGGTTTGCCATCCCACAATTGATCTACCTGGCTGACCAGGCTGAAGTGAAAAGCACATACCTGGAAACCCTCAATTTGGCAATTCAAACAGCCACCAAGGAATGGTTACATCTTCCTGTAAGTACGTGTGACGCCATCCTGTATTCTAGCACTCGGGATGGAGGTCTAGGAATCACTAGGCTCTCGGGATTTATTCCCAGTGTACAGGCTGAGATTACATCGCATCACGCAGTCTTCGGATGAGGTTATATGGGGAGTGGCGAGAAAAGAAGGCCTCGAGAAAGAGTTTGAGAAACTCTGGATCGGTGGGGAGAAGGAGACGGTTCCATCTATTTGGGACCCGAGAGCGGTAATGGTGATTTCCAAAGACCCCAGCAGTGAGGAACCAGGCTCGGAACGGGAGATACCCACTCCAAAGGTCATCTTTCCGAGGCCCTGTAACTGGAGGAAAAGAGAATTTGAGAATTGGACCAAGCTGGTTTCCCAGGGCTGTGGTATTTCCAACTTTGAGAGGGATAAGATCAGTAACAGCTGGACAGAATTTTATACGGGCATCCCCCACAGAAAGATCCTCACCGCAATACAATTACGAGCTAATGTCTACCCAACAAGAAAGTTTCTGGCGAGGGGTAGACAGGAACATCAAATTACATCTTGTCACCACTGTCAAGTGGAGATTGAGTCCTGTGTGCATATTATTGGATACTGCCCAGCGGTACAAGACGCGAGAATTAAAACACATAACAGCTTATGTGAGATGTTGGCCGAAGAGGCAAAAAAGAAGGACTGGGTAGTATTCCAAGAGCCACTACTGAGAGATGATCAAAACAAACTCCATAAACCAGACCTGGTATTCTTTAAGGAAGATCAGGCCTTGGTGGTGGATGTTACGGTTAGATACAGAAGTAAATTAACATAATTGGTGGATGCAGTGGCAGAAAAAGTAAGAAAATATCAACACCTAAGAGATCAAGTACAGGAGCTCACTAATGCCGACAATATTAAATTCATGGGATTTCCACTAGGTGCGTGTGGGAAACGGCATCAAGGCAATTACGAACTGTTGAAAGAAGTTGGACTCTCTAGTTCCCGGCAGGAGAAGGTTGCTCGTAGCTTGTCAAACCAAGCACTTTTCTCCTCAGTAGATATTATTCATATGTTTGTTAGTAAAGGCAGAACTATTGTAAAATCTTGACGTCTGCTCTATTGTAAATATGTTATTGGTGTAACTTTTAATAAAGGTGACTTTTCTTTTCTATTCTATCTTGGGCAGGAGCTGGGCCCCTCTTGTGAGCAGCGACAAAAGCTTGATTAAGAGGGTGATAGTATGTAGGGAAGTAATGGGACTCAGTATCATGACGTGTCATCAAACCTGCCAAAAGACAATTATTACCAATTTGACCCAGGTGGATGGGCCACCTTTACTTAACCCAGGAAAGGAACATGGATAAATTTATATATGTTTGACAAATAGCCAAGGGCTCCTGTGCAGAGGGTGCCACAGGACAGAGCCATGGAGCAGGGAAGGTAAGCAGCAATAGGAAGGCGGCCTCTGGGAGGGTAAGGGGGCTGGGGTGAAAGGTTCAGGTCTCCTGAGATGCTTCCAAGTGGAACCACAATTTAAGGCCAGACATAACTCTCCCCTCAGTCCCCATCTTCTTTTTTGTCTGTCTGAAATATTGAGCTTCTACACTCAAGCCAGGAGCTGTTTTCCTCTCTGGGTTATGAATTTGGGATTATATCCACGTGGGAGCACTCTGTGGAAGTCCTGCTACTATGCACAAGATCCACAAAGGGCCACAGCTCAGACACCTCTGACTGATGCAACAGTATTTCCTAAGCTTTCCTAAGGAGCTGCAAGGGGCTGATCACAGTTATAGGGTCTCAGGTTTGCAAACAGACACAAGGGGAGACGCAGCAGTGGCTGTCCAGGGGCGGGGGTGCCAGGGTTTTCCAATAGCAGCCACTCCTCAGGTGCAGGGTAATTTATTTCTTCCCTGAAGCAATAACATCCTGTTGGTCATTTGCTCCAGTAATATAATGATGTCATGGATTTTACAGATTTTTGGATGTTTTCCCGCAAGAAGCTGGCTTGTTACAGCCGCTCACAACAGATCATCGAGAAAAATTCTAGCAAGGGGAAATCCTCTGATGGCATGGGATTTTTAAAGCACAGGTTTTCTCTTTTTCTTTTTTTTTTCTGCCAAAGTTATTACTTGTAACAAACAAGTAGGAAAAGTGGAAGGAGGAGATCATTACAGAGAAATGCACAGACAGTGCTGTCAGTGGGATGCTTTTGCACAGAGTCCCAATAGCTATTAATATTTCCAGTAAATTTCCTCTTTAAATGATTACTCATTTTCTGAGAGGTTCAGCTCTGAAGAGAGTGATTTGAAGATGAATATAAAATAAAAAATTACATATGGCAAAAGGCAAAAGTCTTTAAAAAGTTAGGCCAGGCACAAACCCTTTCTTATTTTGTACATTTTTGTACATTGTTTATATAATTGACTGAGCAATATTCAAAAGATTTTATAGAATACAGCAGGAAAAAAAAGAGCACGGAATTGGAAATGGAATAAAGTGATAAATACATAACTTTACATAATATAAATATTTTATGGAAAAATTGTTGGTAGCCACCTGGAACTTATAGATACAAACTCAGTGTTTATTCACAGTTCATCCTCATTTAGATTTATATGAGCCAGGATGGTTTTCTGTAGTCAAGATTTTCTTATTGGCCCAATAGCAAAAGTAGTTTGAGCTTCATGAAGGGACTATTAAGGCTCAGTCATCACAAATGCTAGAATACCATCTGCATTGGCCATACCATGGCTATGTAAGGATTTGACAAGAGGCATTGCAAACACTTTTGTGTTGGAAGTCAGTTATACTAACCAGTTGCTGGTTAGTATAAAAATGTTCATTTGCATCAAGAATTTCCCTCAATATTGATGGGTACATCTTTTTTTCTCCCCTCATTTTACTGTTAAGTCTGTTGGTAGGCTGCCATAGAGCCATGACCAGGAGCCTACAAACCTCATCTCTTAGTGGTCTTAGCATTGGACTGACAGGGATTTTTCCCAGACTCTTAAGGACTACCAACCTAATCCAATCCTGCCCTGATCACTTTCTAGCAGTTGCTATTAGCTTTGTTTCTGCCCAAGAATAACTTCATGGCCGATGAAGTAATTAAAATATCAAGCGCATATCGTTGTTTTATACATAAAACTGCTTTAAGGTTTAGAGTGGCAAAATGACTGATGAAAGAAGACATGAGCCACCAGCTCTGCACCAAAGCAAGCAAGTGCTTCTATTTAAAGAGCTGCACTACAGCTCTGCCTCTGCTGACAGCACACACCATTGCGTAAGTGAAGAGCCTCACAAGAAAATGTCAAGCACCAGAGGGCTTTGGACAGGATTAACAGACACTAAGGTCCAACAAAATCTTTATGATAATCCGGCCTGATCCCTGGAACTACAGGCCATGTAATGAAAAAATTTAACTTCTCCTACTCCAAGGTTTTGGAGTCAAGGAATTGAGTTAAGCCAAAGAGTTTTAAACAACTGCCCTCCTCTGAAGTGTTTTGGTACAGGGATGCCGTACTTCAACATTGTCTCTATGAGCAGAGCAGGTGGGGGGATAGCCCATTAGTTCCTGCTTATGTAGTTTTAAAGTAAAATCCTCAAAAGCCTAAGAAATGTTGGCACTTAGATCTCTCCGAATGTGAAAGAGGTAGGTAGGGTTTAGGCTTTTCAAAACCATTCCCTGAGAAAAATAAAGGATTTTGAAATTTCTATGGGTCTTTTCAGGTCTTTTTTTACTTGAAGAAAAGTTTTGGATATTGCTTTAATATTCAAGTCAAGCTATTCTTTAAATTAGCCTCATTTTAAAAATATACAATTAACTTGAAAGCTTGAATATTAAATGCCTCATGTGCATCTATGTGCAACATTTCATGACTTTCAATCATGGATATGACTGTCTTTTCCTGAGAGAAAAGTATTATCTATCCTATTATCCTTTTTCTATTGCCACCCTGTAACAGCTGAACAGTTGGGGGGAATGAGGTGAGACTTCATGCAAAGCTGAATGTTACAGAAGGGAAAAGTCAGTAAAATCAGAAGCCTTGATGATATTCTCCATAATCCTTATGATAAAAAAGCAATGCTAATGGCAAATTTTGTCAGAATGTGTTTTATCTATTGCTCCAAATAGGGCACAGATGCAACAGACCAGTTTATGTGTACCTCCTGATGAAGGACTGGTTTTATTTGGGGTTTTTTTCTTCTTTGCTGCCTCCTGGGTCCATGAGCCTGGCTATTTACAACTGGCACATATGGAAGGGCCACAAAAGAACCTGCGGTGCCAGGCTTTTCCTTTGAAGTTTTGCACTGTAATGCTCATGAAACCTCACTGTTCTCTTTGGAAAATCTGATGACATGAAAGCCTGGGGTAGATCTATATCTGCAATACGTCAGATCTTTCCAGGGCAGGTAAAATACATAAAAAATGTAAAAGACAATTTTCTCCTACAGGAGATCCTACTGGTTTTATATTTCAACAGACCAGTCTGAGCGAGCAGTTAATAACCTGCTTGTCTGCAAGGATAATTTAAAATTACTGAAGGCTTTTGCTTCTGTCACTTTCTGTTTTGCCCTCACTGTAATTTCTAAATACTGATTTGGGTACTGCTGTAAGTGTGGTGAAAATTGCTCATGGAGCAACAAAAAAATGAGGTTGTGGGACTTTGGTAAAAAGGATGGCGAATTCAACTGGGAAGGCTCAGGAAAGACTGAAAGGCCTCAGACAAAGGTAATATTGCAAGATTGGGGAAAGGACCTGGAGTATATGGAAGGACCCTGGGCACATGGTTGAGCACAGGTATGTCCGGCTGGGGGGACTGAAGATGCTGAGCAGGAAGGGGAGAGGGAGGCGGACATCTGCTCTCTCCCCATTCCCTTGCAAGGAAGACTCATGCCTGGAGAAGATGAAGCATGCCTAGAACTTCAGCCATGCTCCCTCCACTTGGCTGCCCAACTCTGTGGCAGGACAATGGCAGCTGTGTGCAGTGGATGTGTTGTTGTACTAATTTGGCAGGCTGAACACAGAACTAAGTTCTGAGAGAACTGAGAACGCAGTCTGAGAACAGACGCTACCTCCAGAAGGGGAAGCATTAATGAGACCTGTTTGTGGAAGCACCATGTAGCCTTCCTCAGAGCCTTGTGCTGGAAAAGAGCTGCAACTTATGCTTCTCTTCCCAGCACAAGTGTGTCTGGCCTATCAAGTCCAGACTTGCTTTTTTTTTTAATTTTCTTTGTTTCTGTTTAATTAAGCTTCCTGGTACCTAAGAGGAGAGTAAAAAAAAATTGTTCCAATCCACAATGATAAAACAAAACAATCCCAAATAACTTCTTAAGCAAAGCCTTATAAGCCAGCACATTAAGCCAGAAGTGAAAGCCAGACAAACATCTTTTCCTTAAAATTTGCAGTGTCAAAGCTTTCATCTAGGCTACTTCTGTCATTGCATAAATATATTCAGATCACCAAAGAAAAACACAAAAATATTTTCTGTGTATTCTTGTATGATGTTTGTTTCTGAAACAAGTTTACAAATGGCCTTGTCAAATCTACAACATATATAAAGGAAAAGGAAGAGTCAAACACGGATTACTGCCCTTGAACGTGAACCAGCCTGAACTTCATGATTCAGTCCAACACAGGTCTTAGCTATGTTGATTTCTAGAGACATTTGGATAAGGAAGCTATTGTTACTGTCATGCTGCTGATTATCATTATTATTAATAATAATAGGCATGAACAAGTGGCTCCCAAACTCCTTCAGTGTGAAACCAGGTTTAGCAGTCTAAGTCTATCTTTTCTACTCAGAAAGGAGAACCAATGATACCCATCTCCTACAGCTAAAGCAAGTTCCTCACAGAGGGTTGCTCCCCTGACTGCAGGCAGTGTCATTGCTGCTCCTCCGTCAAGGTTGCTGTGCTCCTGCAAGGGCTTTGAGCCCTGGGCTGAAATCATTCCTCTCCTTCCAGTTCTTTCTCAACAGCTACTCTGCTGCCTCTTTCCCTCTCTGCTTTTCTGATACTGTTTTCTGCTTTTCCTCCAGTAGTTCACTGCATAAAAACCAATCTTTTCTCTCACTAAGTAAAATTCCTAGTGTGAAAAAATAAGCAAGTAAACCAATTTTTTTAAAAGAAAGACTATTTGGGCTAAAACTAAAAGTGTACTACTGTTAGAAGAAGGAGTACTAAACTCAGCCTAGTTCTTCCAGACCCATGGCATGAACTGTTCTGGTCATATGCTGGTACTTGAGAATTTCATACTGAGATGAAACAGAAATGAATATGCAATAAAGCATAAGGAATCAACAAATCGTAAACAAAAAAATGCCATTTGCAATATGCATGCAGTATGGACTATAATATATAATCAAGCACTAAGAAATAGCAAAAAATAGCATTAAAAATATTCCAAGAGAATACTAATATATATGGTACCTACCCACAGAATGAGCCATTTATAGCATCAGTGAGTAACGAATGGACTGTATAATGAAATGATTATCTCATTAAAAATTGTCTAGTTAAAAAAGATCGAGATTTCCAAATTACAGACTTGTTCTGTGGAGGAAACCCACTAACTGCTCACTTTTATGAAAGGTAAAGGTTTCAGAGTCAGACAGCCAAGAAGAGAAGCCATCATCTTTTGTGAGGGCTTAGGAGTCAGGCAGTGGGAGATAACGAAGCTGGGGAATACAAGGCAATGTACATAACAATCCCAAACAGCAAAAAAGGCTGCATTTAGCTAGAATACTACCTACAGTCCTTTAGACCCAGCGAGAAGGTGCTCCAATAATACTCTTCATGACAGTCCACTTAGAGCACATGCAGAGGTGTCTTTGTCAGACCAGACAGGATCCTCCTCACCTGACTTTGACTATCTAAGAGTGCCCTATGACCATTTCTCTGTGTTATATGGGTTCCCTCTGTGTCTGAGGCACATCCTAAAGATGTTTAATCCAATCCAAAAAGACTTCAGGAGGTGGTTCTTTCTTTTTATTCACTACAGAGGGAAACTAGACAATTATTAAGATGGATACGTTTAGGCAAGATTTGCAGCAAGAGAAAATCCAGTTAGATACTAGATAAAAAAATCCTCACAATAAGGGTGCTACATATTGGAACAGATGTCCAGAAATGCTGTGCAATCTCCATGCCTGGAGACATCCAAAAATTATTCAACAAAGCCCTGAGCAACTTAATGTAACTTTGGAGTTTGCATTGTTTTGGGCAGAGTGGCTCCAGAGGTCCCTTCCAGGTTAAATTATTCTGTGATTGCATTAATCCTTTCTGCAGAACAGTTACATTCTTTATCCACCCACAGCTCCACATGGCTTCTTGATTTTCTCTCCCTGGGCCATGCTGTGTCTTCCCTGCACACATCAAACTCTGAAGGAGCTCAGAGAGGTCTGGACATGGAAGGGGACATAACAAGGTTCAGCTCCCCTCCCCACCACACACATTTTTTCAGCCATACATTTTCACCATATTGTATCTGTATTTGGATCAAAATAAGGGAAGTGTATTGAGTATTTTCAGCTACAGATAGCATCATCTCTATCTAAACGATAGCTATTGGGTATACAATTCTGGAGGGGTTTTGGCAAGTGAAAACATATTAGCTGAATGTTTACTGTGCAAAACAGCTGTAACATTCAGAAACCAATAACCAAATGATACATATATAAATGCATTAATTTAAAAAAACCCAGTTATTTTCAAACATAATTACTTGCTCATTTCAACAGAGAAATATAAATAGGAAACCAGTGGATGCATTTCTGCCTGAGCTTTTTTGAACCATATGTGATACGTCGAAACCCTTAAAAAAAACTTTGCTTCTCTCTGCATAGGCAGTCCTGCATCATTTCCACAAGCAAATAAATACAGTAAATGTTGAAGAATGAGGCATCGCTTGGAGAATATACTTTTTGTATTCCTAATCTTTCATGTTAGTCAGGTTTAATTAGCTCCAGTTAAGTTTCTATTATGCAAAGTTTTAACATGCTTATTCAAGCATCCTGTGTTTAAAGTACCAATAAATGTTGCTCAGCAAAGACCAGACTAAGAAAACTGCAGTTCCAGAGTTAAACCAGCTTGAAACTGCTGTAAACTGTTTGAGAGCAGACAGTGAATTCACATAACGTAACGTGACCTCAAAGAGGTTCTGTCCCACGGAGGATTTGTTGCCTGTGGGACTACTGACAGGGCTTGTGTTAGTGTCAGTCCAAGCTGATTCCGTAGAGGCGGTTATTAAAAGCAGTGCTAATTCCCAAACCAACTGCTGAAAACTATTGCATCAAGTTCATCCTCAGCTGTTGTTCTCTCTCCCTAGAGCTGTGCCCCAATCTTTACTCAGGAGCAGCCGCTCCGTCTTGTCCCCATGCCTCCATAACCAGGACTCCTCTGTGGTCTTGCTCCATGCCTCAGTATCAATCATTTGCATCCTTTATAATAACAGACAGAACAAGGGCCCTAGGTACAAACACTTTTAAACTTTAGAAGTGTTAAAAGTATTATAATGGCAACTCCTCCAGATCAGTCAGTATGTGCAAGTGACACCTTTATACACCATTTCCAAGCACAGCAACTAAAAGTCAAAGTAAGTTTAAATTAGATAACAGATCTTAAATTAAAAATTGATTAAACATTAGACTATTACAGTTCAGGTACAGGAGCAGAGAAATATTTCACTCTGCTTATGGGTAACTGTAAATAATTCTAATAACTGATATTGAGCTTGCAAGATGATTTGATTATGGTTTTGATCTTAGTAGAATTAAACTCCATGTGACCTATTAAATAGGCTAGGTAGAATTCCTGTAAGCATAAAAATTAATGTTGTGAATGTACTTGAATTTGATCCGCTGAAAAGCAATATTATCTCAGATATAAACTGTTTACTGGGCAGTACACTTGTGATGCTCAGCTATTGAATCTGGCATAGCAGTTCTAATGAAATCTGGTACAGATAATGTAATAGATAAGAAATAGCCTGATGAATTGAAATGACTTCACATCACAAGTGCCCAAATTACTTCTAGCAGAATGGACTGAGCTTCAGCCTACAGCACCCTCTCTACTATCCTTTTTTCTGGCACTCCTTTTCCTGTCACGTGGACAGAAGAGTATCTACCAAATAACAGTAACACAAACATCCCTCTTACGTGACAGGTCTGCAGTATATGTTTGGGCTGTCTGTGTAACACAAAGCTGGATAAATGTCCATCAGGTGATGAACAACATTTTGCTCATGACATCCACAGCTTCTGGGTATGTGAAAGTGCAAAGAAGGGTAGACTGCCTTTGAGTGTCACTGTAAATATCCATGTAGTGTCACCTCAGCAAAATTTTGAGGATCTCCACTCATTACATTATAGTATATTACTTAATAGTACTGGAATAATAATTTCTTAAATCCACACTATCCTTGTTATTCATGTAGCTCTAAAGGCCAACATTAAATCCGAATAGAATATAGTCCCACCTAGTTATGGGGCATTTCAACTCTAGACACAGATCATGATACACAAGGAACTAATTCAGACCTGTCCTGTAATCTGTACTTGTTAAATACTCCCCAGGGCACGGATGCTTGAAGAATAGGACAGTCCTCAAGTTCACATGCAGCTGTGGTTTGGCAGAAAAGGCAGGGAAACACAAATAAATCCTTTAGAGTTGTGCTTGGTCTTTTTCTGAAGATACATCTACCCAAAGTTCTGAGAAAGTCTGAATGTCCAGAAAATCTACAGATCTCACAACACGTAGAAAATAAACAAAGAAATTAGAAGCAGTGTCTAAAGTTGTAAACCTCCCAAGTCAAAAGGATTTTCCTGTTAGACAACCCTCATGCTAAGAAAATCAGTAAAGAACAGGCGTGTGTTCTGCAGCATGGCATGTGGTTGCACCAGAAGGTCTGTTGTCTGAAGTAACTGTAGGTCCTAAATCCTACTTTGGAAACACACAACATTTTACTTCCCTTCAACCAAACAGAGGGAACCTTAGGCAAAGTGATCAGATACCATGGGAATCAAAATGAACAGCTTCAGGTTCTGTAACACGAAGTCCTTGTACGGAAGGATGTCAGATTCTTTAGACAGATAATTTACTCATCAAAAATGAAGACTTTAGTCAATTAAAGTCTGTGCAAGTTCATGTTGAATGTACTGAATAGCTTTGATTTTAAAACATGAAAAAGTACACTGTAATAAAAGAATTCGCTATCACTTTTTTAAACTTTCAAAATTTACTTTCCAGTTGTTTTAAAAAAAGGCTACACTTAAAAACATATATTTCCAAAGTAAACAAAGTGGTTTATTTTAGGTCAAGCACAAGCCAAACAAAAAAATTGCTGTTCTTCCAGCAAAACTAAAAATAGTTTAGCTATTCACTTTGTTCTAAACTATAGACTAGCATTTTCAAGCAGAAACAAATTGGAAAGCACTGAAAGGAAGGAAAACAGGTGCTCTATGGAAGAGGCAAATCAGCCCCTGGCAAATCAGCAAGGGGATCGTGAACAAGATGGAGGGGAAATGCACAGCATCGAAATATCTTCCAGAGAGCTCCTGCCTGTGTGGTTCCACAGAGTCCAGGCTGTTATTAAAAACTGTTTTTCTTGGCAGAACCATTGGCGCTCTCCAAGGACGGGGTCGATCCCAGCTGGATCCCAAAACTGCCATTTGCAGTGGCTTGCACCAGCAGTGGCAAGTCAGAAACCAGTTTGCTTGATTTTTTAAAATAAAAAAATTTCTTTTTTTTAATGAAAAGCAAGCTCTTCATAGATTATCAGACCTGCAGCTTTAGGTTTGGTTTTTAATTTCCCCTTCTCCACCAGGTTAGCACCTTATTTTGTTTGCTTTTCAGAGCTGGAGTGGCCACAGGGACCTTACAGGACAACAGGGAGGCAGGAGGTGAAGCTGTGTTAGTCTTCTCCCTCCTCACAACTATTCCCATCCCTGCAGGCAGAACAGTGTAGTTGGTCTTGCTTTTCCTCAGTCAGTTTCTCTTTTATTTCCTCATGCACTGGATCAGCACATTTTTCATTCAAAAGCAATGACAAAGTTTCAGCGGACTTCTCAATCAAGAGGGTTAGAATCCGGCTCTACTAATCCATTCAAATGAACTTCAGACTGGCAAATATTTCACCACAATTAGAATATTTTACAGATAAAGTCAGGAAAAGCTCTTGACGTCCCCAAACCAGGCTACAGAATTTCATTTTTACTCCTGTACTGGCCCCAAACATTTGTATTGAAGGCACACCGTCTGAAAAGCAGCTTCATTTTAACATTTATCATTGTTTTTTAAAAGGCAAAACAGATTAAAACCTGTTTTTCTACAAGGCAAAAATGCAAAGGCTCAGAGATGTCTTTGTGGGTTGAAGTTTATAAATGCAAAGTTGGTCTCTGCGAAACCAGCATTTTGCCCCACAACATCATTGTTCTGGTGAAAAACTGAAGGGGAAAAAAAATTAAGGACAATAAAAACATTTTTCTAATTTTGAAAAAACGCATTTATTTCTATATTCATATTTTATTTTCTACTCTATTTTATCACAAATGGTGATTTTTTTTATGCCCTGTATTTTACACACAGTATTTTGCAACATAGTAACCATCAATGCACCGTTTTCAAGGACTACCGTGCCTTTGGAAGCCAGGGTGATAATGAGTTCTGCTGGCCAGTGTTGACCATATGTTATTGTACAACTTTTTGGTAGTAAGTATAAGCAAACCACAATTATATATTTCTTTATGCCAGATACTATCTCCCCTTGCTGCCCTTCAGCAACGGATCTTCATTCTTTGAGTTACCCCACTGACGCAAACATCAGTTTGCCCAGGAGCAAGAGGGTTTGACCCAAAGACTTTATGACCATTGGAAAGAAACTGTGTTCCTGAGCTGGGCTGCAGGCTGCACCACGGGCACCGCTGTCAATCCCCTGCAGAGCAATCACTTCTTCCTGGCCCTGTGGAGAAGACATGGGACAAGGCTGGGAGCACCGCCAACGACTGCGCTGCAGCGGGTGAAGGACACAAGTGTTCTGTTCCCTTTCTCCTCCCCCTCCCCGCCCCTAAAATCCCATGCTCCAAAGATGCGAGTTGAAGAGAAGAGCATGTAACTGCACCGTTAAAGATCACATTGCGATGTGTACAATTGGGGATGCTAGGGTAAAAAATAATAATAATAATTCAAGCCTGTGGCAAGCACCTGCCTCAGAAAGTTCAGCCCGTGCAATGAAAGTTTGGGAAGCATCACCAACTAGGGAGCTCTTCACAGTGGGCAGCTGATAGCTCCAGTTTCCAAGACCAGTCCCAGTACATCCATAACATTATTTCCTTCTGCCTTCTTAAGTATTTCTTAATTATAAGAACTGAAATCTCCCTGGTTCTTGCATTATAGAAAAGTGTAATTAAGCATACTTGAGGGTTCCCTGTACATTTTGCTATTCAATAAACCTTTTCATCGCAACTGAGGGCCTAAGATTGAGGTAGCGAGGTCAGCTCTCATACTCCACGTGTGTTTTCCAAACTGTTATCCACGGTCAAACCTCAACACTGCACTCCAATAGGCAGAGAGGGGGAGATTAGCCCTATGATTAGTGCTTTAATTATCCTGCTATTCTGCATCATTCCACTGATTTGCAGTAGCTTCAGTAGCAGAAGAATCCTGGAAATATCTGACAGTTCTCGTACATAAGGCTGTCTTATATTTTATAAGTGTATATAAAAAATTTATATAGATAGTCTATATACAAGTATACATTAAAAATGTTATATATGCATACACGCACTGTTCTCCATATAATTATCTCTTTATAGTTTAGTTTCCTATCCAGGGCCTCACTGTATATAAGAATTCAGAGAGGTGAGTTGTAAAGTGTTGGAAGACTGACCACAGGGATCACCATCTTCCCTGCTGAAGGCTGAAGGTATCGGAGGAATTTTTCTCTGTCATTCTTCTCGTCTCCCTTTCTCTCTCTCTTTTCCCCCCCTCATGTCTCTCCTTCCCTCCCAATTAAAAAAAAAAATCACAAACAGAAGAAGAGAGAAAAAAAAAATATTAGCAGATTGCATCCCAATTCAATCAAGTGAACTATGGGTCTAATAGAGCATGCACTGAAGCTATGAACCTCCCCCAGCTTTAGGGGAGAAATCTGCAAAACCTGGCCCTGCTAACACATGTGCGTGTGTGTGTCAGGCTTGGGTCCTTTAGCAGTGCTCAATGCACTCAAAGCAAACCACAAACCCAGTGCAGGACTCAAAACCAGGTGTCCATCATACAACCATGCAGTGGAACCAGTCTCAGCCTTGTCTAATTTTATATCAGTGAAACTGCGTCACAGTGCTCCAGAGAGGACAACATGTTCCTTGTATTTTGCTAGAACAGGGCTGATTGTAAATTATTTTGGGGCACGTTTTCCCTTGGGTAAATGCACTCTCCAGTAATGTCCAATATACTTGAGAATACGCTTCTGCAGCTTGGCAAAATGAGCAGGAACACCAGCTCGCCCACCCATTATTGTATGTCAAACAGCTTTGCATTTGCAATTACCAGGAGAAGTGACGGGACAGTATCCGACTGGGAAAAGTGGAACCTGCTGAGATTAATCAAGTGTTCCCATGGCAAGAACTATTCTGGAGTACATGCCAGGTTTGAAAAGAAAAATCCTTTGTGTTTTATTTGTTTGTTTGTTTTTTACCATACAATATGTGGTTTCCCTCCCCTCTTCTTTCCGATTTTGAGAAGCTGACAATTTGAAGAATGAAAGCTTAAAAGGTCTACTTCCTCTAACACAAGTACATTTAGTGTTTATAATGTCAGGTTTAATTCTATAGTGAACACTATCAAAACTGATGAAAAATACTTTTAATTTGTGGCTGAATAGAGGAAAAAACCCAACATAATAATTTTTAAACTGTACTTTAGAAAGAGAAAAACCAGGAATCCTTTAGGTACTGAGAGCTTGAGAAAAAAAGATTATAAGGCTTCCAAAAGAGCAGTGTTGGTCAAATGATTGCTGCCATGATAACACGGCCATGGTTTATATTTTAGACCACTGCTCCTGTAAAATTATACATAGTAATAACAGGGTGGAAAACGCTGCGTTGTTCATGACTGGCTGAAACTCTGACCTTGGATTCAAAAGATGCCTTTTCAAACAATGTTAATACAGCAAAAAGGGGCTTACTTTGAACCCATAAATTCATTTGGAAATAGCTGTAAAAATAGAATAGTTAAGTTCCAGCTAGCTAAACAGTTGAAGCTGTGCCAAAAGTTGACTTTGCTCACAAATTGTTTTGATTGAAATAGTGCCTACTGGTTGAGACAGACCCAAGGTCCAAACATGGCAGGCACCATGCACACGTTTTTGAATTCCTAATATTTAAAATACTTACTAGTGTTTTTCCTTTAAAAGACCAAATATCACGAAGAGAAAAGTTTAACAGGCTAAAACACTGAGAGTATGAATGCCCAGTGAATCAGCCTGATTTTTTACAACCACGTACAAAAGGTCTGGGCCAGATTTAGATCAGCATCAATAGAACTTCAGCACCAGATGCCCCTTGCCCTTGGTGTGGTCCTGCAGCCCCAAACTGAGTAGGAACATTTTTTGAAGTGACAATAAGGGAAGAGGGAAGGGAGCCGTGGTGTGGGGGATACCACCAGTGTATCCCAACAAGAATGTCAGTATGGCCTGAAGTGTCATTCCAAAGCTCTTTAAAACTACATTGGCCCATTCAGGCACCACAAGAACAAAATCGTTGCTATTGTGACACGTCAGTTCATACAGTCCTAATGTGTTATATCCCTTTCGGCCACTTTGCTCCATGCTGTAGCCCAGGACATCATAAAAGCCTCTTTGCAGTCCTGAGGACTCCCATTTCCCCTAGCTCATGAAAAAAAGTGCTCTTCTTTATTTTTCCCTCTTGAAAATGTGCATTTGATTCATTCTAGGCAGAGGAAGGTCTGCTGTCTCGTCAGCAGTTTTCTAGGAGTTAATTTCTGGAATAAGATGGAGGTTCCCAATAGACTTAATCTCAAAAGTTTTCTTCAGAAATAGAGGTTCAGCTTTTTCAAGGAAGAGTATAAGGGGGTGCAAAGCTCTTTGGCAAGGGATGTTCTCTCACACACCTATTCCAGACATTTGAATCTGGAGTAATCAGCCATATTTTATTCCTAAAGCAACATATGCAATTTAGTTTCCTTATTTATAAATTCTTTCTGCAGTTTAGTGCCGAATGCAGCACATTAAAACTCTGATGAAAGCCTTTATTAAATGACCATCTCATTGTATTTATTAAAGGTCTGGGTTCAAAAGTTTATATGACTTAAGGCTTGCTGCGTATTTTCCTGCAGGCTGCAGATTGTCTTAATTTTAAGAGTAATTAGCAGATTACTGGAAGCTCAGCATGGGTACAAGAGGCGACTGGAGTTTATTTGCCAGAATTTTTAGAAGTAACTTATTAAGTCTTGAATCAGATCCAAACAGATTCTATAAGAAGCATTTTATTGTAGATGCTTATAATTTGCAACGTGGCAGTGCCTAGAAACCTCAGTCAATGACCAAGCTTTATACATATGTCACTGGAAGGCAGCCCCTGCCCTAAGGATCTACGTGTTTCATTTAAAAAGTAAAGTAATAAAATTATTCCCATGCACTTTCTAACAATTTTAAGAAATAAATCAATTCATTAAGCAGTGAAAGACTAGCCACACTTCTTATTATTCTTTCACTGGAAAGCACAATGTCTTCTGAATGTCAGAAATCATTCATGGCATTTTATAACCTAAATAAGGTCTTGTCTTTCTGCGATTAAATTCAATGGTAGTTTTTACAGACAACAGCAAAAACAGGACTTTTGTGAGTTTTAATTAGCTTAAATTGTCCAATTGCCATCTAAAACAGACACTAAATCATCTAGATACCTACAGTGTCATTTAATAATATTTGTGTTTAACAGAGCATTAAAAGGCTAGGCATTTTCTACTGTTAGTGATTGCATTTCTTGCAATTGTACCTTTAGTAAAATATTAGACTGTATTTTGTGAAGTATTGTATTTTGCTGATGACTGCCAATAGTTTTCTACTCATCCACAGAATAATTTGGAGGATGCATTTACAAGCTTATGTGACATATTTGTGTGGAGGTAGAGGTCTTGTCCACTTACATCTATTTCTCATCATACACAAATTTGAAGAAATTCTACAGGGACTCTATTTAGACCCCGTAGTATCACAAATGTATTTCTTCAAGTGCATGCCTATTCAGATACCATCAAATGTGTGGAAATAATAGAATGGCCTGAATTATCAGTTATCAAAAAACTCTATCAAAGTGTGGCTCTTGGGATCAGCTCAACCATGAAGTTTCCTCATTCTACTGTCTCTAAGTTCAGGTACATAACAGTTAACTAACAAAAATTGTAAAAAATATTTCCAAATATTCTCCCTTATCAGCTATCACGAAAAGGAAGGACTGATTGAGCATAGGATTTCTTCTATTTAAAATCTTCTTTATCTTTCCGGATTTAGTACAAAGAAGCAGCCTACGCAATGAACAGCAGTTATTGCAAAACACTTCATACAAATATGTAAAATAATGAGAGCAATCTAGGATGGATACAGTGAGTCTCTCACAGGCTAGTCTGAAAAAAAATCTGATATAGGGTACATTTGAATGCATAGGAAAAGCTTAAGTTTAAGAACGGAAAAAGAAAGATCAGAGTATGTTGAGAGAGGTAAGATGGAGATGACAACTGCAGTAATAAAGAAAGAGAAGTAGGACTGTGTATCCTTTATAGGCAACAGCAGAAAACAAGAGTTAAAGGAGCGATGAGAAAATGAGGGTCACGTTGTCTTGAAGACAATATTTCAAATCAGTATAAGAGGCCTCCTTCCAGCAAAACACTTAACCACATGCTTGGCTTGAAGGACACGGAGAGTGTCACTGAAGCCAATGAGCTAATATCTCCAGCAGGCAGTTTTCCAGGGTTCAGCTATACGCAGCCACCACTATAACACCAGCAGCACAGACCCCTATCCAGACAAATAGTTATATTTACATTTCAGTTTTACCTCGGTGCCATTTACCTCAGTTTAAAGCATAAAGAGGGAAGTCAGTCGCTAAGTCTGTACTAGCAGGGCTCAGCAGCAACCCCGCACGCAGCACTGGCCATAGAGCTCAGGCGTTTTGCATGAGACAGGCACTACTCCCAACAGGCAGAAAGGGCAAGGCAAAAGAAAGTTCACCATATAGGCATGGGTTATACCATGACACTTGTCCGCATGGCCAGAGACCATGCCTTGTCCTCGCTTATTTAGTAATGTAAATGTGACCATAGCAGTACAGTGCAGAGATATCCAAATTAACTCTAATTTGCCATCTCAGCTACGGGCCTGCTTCTGCTCTACCTTCTGTAGCTTAGTGAGGGGTGGAAATTCTGGCACAGCAATGAAAAGCTTGATATAGATATATGCCATGCACTGAGTTTATGCTATGACCTTTCACCCTTTTGAGAAAGCAATGCTTCTTTTCCTGCATAGAGCACAGCCCTGGTGTATTTGAACCAGCCTTTGGCCTTCTAGAATATCAAGAGGCCTATGATTCTGCAAGTTTTAGTCCCTGTTTGCTTTTGCTTTCCTGCCAATCCAGTATTTATAGTGCCTCTTACATTTCTTCAACTCAGAATCTAGTTGCAGCAATTCTAAAACAGAAAGGTTAATGGCATCGTTAGTGATGCTGTCTCTTACAGGGTTTATAACGTCTGTTTCACTGTTTTGCCCTCTCCTCCAGACCTGCTGAAACAATGACTACGATCCAAACACAAGCACAACCCTGACAGTTTCTTTGAAGTTTCAAACCAGTTCTTGCACACAAACAGTACAATTTGAGCATTCGCAGTGATAGCAACAGCTACGCAGAAGAAAGGCTATTATCCTTGTTTTACCTAAGCCTTGGATGATATGCCATGATTTGTTTGCATGGAGTTTTACCAAGCTACAAAAATGATAGAGAACTAAATTCGACTTTGTTGTTAAAAGGGAATAACTTCAATGGGCTCCAGACCTACACAAGGACTGTGTTTGGTCTATTTTACCCTGAACTGATTATATATGCATTTTGCAAAAGCTGTGTTTCACGATCAGTGGTCCCATATAATATAAACTGAGCAGATATGACCATCTTCCAAGTAGATCAAAAGGCGTGTGGTCATATCCATAGGATGACAAGCCCACACTGGCACACCTTGCCTATTCAGATCAGCTGCTTTGGATTTGGTAGTACTTTAACAGAATCACAGGGCTTTTCAGTAGGAACAAACTCATAGGAAGACCTCATCATGCATGCAGGCATACCTTGTATCACTTGCAAGTTAAGTTGCCTCTTCACAAGGATTACACAATTGGCTCTGTTGGTTTTGTGGACTGATATTTCTTAGGAAGCTCTGTAAGTATGTGACCAGTAAGAATTCTTTTCAGAGGCTTCTGAGGTTTTAACTGACTTATGCTTCTTAAACTCGCCTTTGCAACAGTACGGGATTGTTTTGTTATCAAACTCAAGTCAAAGAAAACAAGTTTGGTTTGATTTAAAACTTATATGTTTTGAGAATCTCTCTTTCCTTGCATTTCTATTTAATGAGTGCATTATTTTAGTTAGAAGGAAGAGGTTTACTTGGACTGGCAGAAAGAAGTAGATATTATAAGTAGATACAGGCCTTTTAGACAATATCAATAAAAAAGCCCACAAAGCAATTCTTAATGCATTTTTACAGACTGTCTAGTACAAAGGCAAAAACAAAGCCAGTAAACCAAACAACAACAAAAGAATTCAAACCTTCCCCAAAATTCTTTTTTCCTCTAAATTCATAAAAGGTGCTGATTTTCATAAGTTATTTTAAAAATCAAAATACAATAACATTTTTTGTTATTTTACAAAACTCTAGTTTGAGTGGACTGAAAATGTTTAGGGAGGAAGAAGAAATCCATTTCAGATTTCACAAAATTATGATGTTTTTCATTACTTCTATTTTGTCTCACACTTTTCCAAACATAAACACAGGTTTTCAGCCATGTCATTGTGTTCCTCAGAGTCCAATAGCCTGGTGCTGAGCTTCCCCTTCCAGCGCTCTGACCACGTCTGTGTGGCACCAAGCCCAAGGGGCCATATCCCAACTCTTATCAAATCTTATGTCAACCTGAGCTCAGTGTGACTCTTACCGAGTTAGATGGTCTGTCACTCAAAGAGGCCGTAAGCCTCCTGATGAGTATTGAGTATTAGTCTGTAAGGCTCAAGGGCAGCAGTTGTACTTATCACATGTGACCTTGGTGATTGTCATGTTTGTGATAACCAACAACAGTGATACCTTTCTGATCTTTGCTTATAGAGCGGTTGCTGGGTCTTGCTCTACAGACCCTTCCCCCTGTGAAAAATCCTCTCACCCTGCCCTGGCTTCTTGGTGTAGCCTCAGCTCTGCCTGATTGCCAAATTAACCTCCTTTCTTCTGCCACATGACTCTCTTAAGAGATTGCCTAAGGAGAGGAAAAGAGGCGACGCAATATGATGATCAGCAAGTTAGTCACAATATTAGGTACCATCCTTTTTTCCATTCCCATTGCCATCAATGGCAGGTTAGCCATCGCCTTGTTGAGCAGTGACTTACTGAGATCTAATTGTGCCAGTTCAGAAAGCCTAAGCTAGAGAGTACATTATCATAGGAGAACATTGACATTTTACTTCTGTCTTTTATACCATTCAGGTTACATACTAGTACACTTCTGCCCAGTCTCTCTGTTGCTTACAGCTCACAGCTTTGTCCTGCTGCTACCAAGCAAGTCCATTCATATGCAAGTCTTCAGGCATTTACACAATAGCGAAACAACTTTCAAAATTATGTCAGTTTTGTCAGTTTATAATGTAAACCTTTCCAGTTAGATTTTAATTCTTCATTTCTGGTGAACCCTGAACTCTTGCAAAGGCCTGAATAGCATTTAAGTCCTTATTTGCTTGCTTTGCCCAGCATCTTTTCACTTCACTGCCACCAGGTGCAAGATCAGTTGAGACACTTTAATGCCATCATATCTCCAGTTATTCCTACTCGACATAGTCTTCTTATGACTATTTTTCAAAGAAGTATGGAGTGATTTGGGAGACCATTTGTTAAGCTGGTAGATGGTCGACTGACTTTAAAAAGCCAGGGGGCCTTAGCTGGCTCTCCTATTTTAGGCTAAATTTCCAGGCAGCCCCAAGAAACTAGCGGTTGAGCAAGCTGCCTCACCGATCCCTTCACTTTCCTCTAGCGCGTTCTTCTCACGAAGTAAAACACGCTCATTGAAGCCACCTCCACTGTGGTTTATGCTACCATAGCACATTCACCATGTTCCTGGAGTGCATGCAGTCCGTGACCTGAGCTCAGCTGATGCACAGCTCCCCTCTCAGCCAAGGTGACCCAGGTGTCTGTGACTGTGTTGATGTTAGTAACAAATTCTGCCTGAAGTTCCCATAAAGCAGTAGACTTCTCAGAAACATCTGGCAGAAGCTGCCGCACAGTAAGAGCTGATGCACTCAGCCTAATCACTACAGAACAAGTTTTCGCGTTAGAAGAAATATTCCATAGTCACAGTGAAAGACTTAACTGTTTACAATGCATGACCCCCTTAACAAACAAAAAAAGACCTTTACATGGCAAGATTGAGACAATACTACTGTCCTTCTAGGTACCCCGTTAAAAGACTTTGGTTTCTCAGCAGATGAAGCAGCTCCAACAGTCCTTACCCTAAATTTATGTTTGGAAAAGAGAAAGATTCATGATACAAGATTGTTAACAACTTTTGGTTTTTCATTTTAGGCTGTTGTAGTTCCCATACGTGACCAGAGACTAACCAGCTGACAACACAGTTCTAACTTTAGGGGGACACCAGTTATTTCTTCCTTCTAAGTTTATTGTATGTCTAAGTCATTTTGAGAATTATTATCCTGTTTAAATATCTTCCTATCTGTTATAAACTCACATAAATATTTAGTTTAAGCGAATATCTTCAAAGTGTCTCCTTACAATCAGTAACGGAGCCTTCCCAGAAAAATACAGCTGGATGTTTTGAAATCCAGCATGATGAACTGTGAAAATACAAACCAAAAATTGTTAGCTGCACATTCTTACAAATCTGCATTTTTGAGGCAGTATTTTCATCCTCTGAAATATGAGCTGTTTATACTGCAACGACTTTGGTAAAATGTGCAGCCCTTGGTGGACGGCCGAATGCTGAACGATGATGATTACAAGAAGAGATTTTAATATTCAGCCTGCTAGAACAGAAGACCTCTGAAGGGGGAGGTGATGAAGGACGAAAGGTAAGACTTATCTTGCTTTATTTTAGCTGTCTACAATATATGTCTTAATCAGAGCTAGTTGTCATCTGTTGTGTTCATGGAGAGTTAGGTCAGTGGAGCCTGGGGAATGATTTGTCCTCCCCATAAGCAGATGTCTACATTTGATCAGATGGATTTCATCTTGAAAGCTGGCTGACTACATGAGATCAGTGATATATAAACCTGCAACATGAATCTCCACTTTAAATCATTGGCATTTTTACAACTGATTTAAGGAGAAATAGGTTCCATGATTTTCAAGATGTAGAAAAAGTAATTACTACTATGAAAACTTATTATACTGATTCTTAGAAAGAAGCATGTTTAAAGGGACATTAAGTAACTAAAATCTAAGTATGGTGCAAGATTATTTTAGATTCACCGCATCAATAGTAAAATCATTACTTTTAAGCATTCAGTGCGATACACCAAACATGAACATTTCTTTTTCCATGTTAAACAGCTGCCAGAAATTATAACTTCTCATTCCTTGGCTTTTTTTAAGTTCACAGAAGAAATTTCCTTGGAAAGAATGGTTGGATATAAATTTTTACCTCAGCAAAGTTTATAGAATTTCTCTGACAATTGCAGAGTACAATGATGCATAAAAAAAGTCATGACTAAGCAGAACGACTTAGGACAAGTTACATAGCAGATGTTTTAGCTAGAGTAGCACATATATTATACATCTGACAAGCTTCTGTCTCTAGAAATCAGTACTTGTTTGCAAAGCCACAGAGAAATAAGGTCTTAGTATGCAAACAGATGTACAAGGCAAAAAAAAAAGAAAATAAGATCTTCAGCAAAAAGTAAAATGTTTGCTACATAATTTCAGCTGTTAGAGAACAAGTACAATTTAAAAATATAACAGATTGAAAGTGTTTTTACTCTTTGGATGCTATTAGCATCATCAGTGAGTAAATAACAGAAGCACATTTCAAGTCATTGCATTGAAATTTGTGTTTCCCAACAACGAGGCACTGTCTCGTGACCGCTACAGGGCACTCCTCCTGAGCAGGACATGCTGGGGCACGCGCCTGACGTCTTCCTGGGTGGCAGCTAAGGCAATGCTGGAACAGCTCTGTCAGTCACCAATCGATTTTGAAAAGTTACATGACCATACCTGCACTATTGCAAGTTCTCTCATGAGATCTGAGACAAGAAATCATCACAAATACCAGCAGAGCTACCAAAATAAATGTAAATGCTAGAAAGTTGTGAACATTGTATGTCTACGCCAGCTGCTGCCGACTAGCTCAATTTACTTCTGTGAGGTATATTGTCTTTACCACCACAGATGATTACCTTTAGATTTATCGCATGCCACTTTGTGAGATCTAAAACTTCTGCATCCCCTGCAATCTTTCTTTATATCTGTTCCTGTTTGCAAGCCATAGGGACAGAATAATTTTTTTATTTTTGTGTAGAGACACAGAGGACAAGAACTGTAGTACTACAGAGTGCTCAGAGAAGCATGAGCACGGTAGGTCACGCAGGCCTCTTTGTCCAATGCAGTTCCTTTTGCCTGCTTTTAAAACAAGATGTGCAGGTATCTGGATAGAGCTCATCACTGAGAAGTGTTTAGATACAAGTACCTGGTAGATACGTTCTGTACTGTAAGCACAGATCCCTTGCTCATCAGCCAATTGCTACATTAACAAAATGCTCCAAATCGAAAGGACAGCAGGTATGAAACCAGGCAGGGCTAAGGAGTAGTTAGGGTGAGAAAAAGAAATCATAAACATTTTTAGTCAGACATCATTAGCAAGAAGTGTTAATTCTTCTTGTCCTTTGCTTAGCCGGGGCAGTCACATTGCTGTTAATTTTCCGATATGTGCTAACATTTAAATCCAATCAAAACAGAACTTTGCACAGGACTTGCCCTTTCATGCTGATGGAGGGTTTCGGGGGTCTAAAAGAGGCATCACAGATCTAAAGCTTAAGCTTTAAACAGTGTTGAGAGAGAGCAAGCTACAGTTGGACCCAAGGCTTCTAACTAGGGCTAAGCACCCAATAAGAATGGATCCAGAACGGACAGTACTTATGTCATTTTTAACCAAACAAACACCTTTTATCTAACTAGCACTTTCTCGTGAGCAAACACCAGACAACAAACACCTAATACAAGCTAGAGCTGCCATCGGACTGCTTTGACTTGTGTCTCTTTGCCTGACCCCAGGAGGCTGCTCCCACCGATGCACTCCCACCTCTTTTCCCCCAGGAATGCCTTCCGTGCTGGATGGCAGGAGGAGGAGATCCGCATCGCGTGCTTTCTAGAAATGTCAGTCCCAAACATAGGAACCATACATATCTTCACAGAATATCTCAGTGTTAAGCCAGATCTTTTGTGCCCAAAGAAAGAGGGATTGCCAGTGACACCATGGCTACATCAAAGATCAAAGTAGAAAACTGCCTTTAATTTCTTTGTCTATCAAGCTGCTACTAAGCTCCCTACCAAAGAATTCAGTGGATCATGGCTGAAGTGCTGAACAAACCGTAAAATCTGGAACTTGCAAATGGAAATCGTAAATATTTATGGTTACTATGCTATGAAGGAGTAAAAGTTACTCTGCTCAACTAGAATATGCCAGATAATAGAAACACGGTATGCCTACTTAAGTAACAGATATTTTGATAGTAAATGTTGATCTTAAAAAGACATCCAAAGTAATGAATTTATATAAAGTTGCTAATGCCCACTATTAGATGTTGTTAAAGTCGTTGGAGCAAATGGAAGCAGATGCCTGTCTGCATATGTCCAATATTAATACCCAGGATTTAATACCTACATCTAGTTTATTCAAAGAGATATCTTTGTTTCAAATAATGACAAGCTCTTTTACTGTCTGGTTTTAGCTTTCCTGAATTGCAATCAGAACAAGATCTGAGTGCACATCTGTTTTTTCAGGTTTGTTTTGCTTTTAATGTTATTATTTAGTAATTCAGCTGAGATGGCTTGAAATTAAATTTAACTAAAATTACGTTAAAGTGGAGCAATAATCACTAGACAGTATAAAAAAAAAAAGAGTTATGCTTGTTGGTTTTGCCTGAATAAACCAGTTAGAGCAGCCTATTGAGATTAAGAGCAGCTAAACAGATCTCTGGCATAAATGTTGTCTCTGCTGACTTTAAATGGGGGCCATGAATTTATCCTGTTAGTATATACTATAGGATGGTGCAATGGGGGGTAAAACAGGGAATCATAAGCTTTGTAACGTAGGTGACATCAGAAGAAAAACATTGTCTGTGGACGTCCTTCTCTACAGATCATGGCAACCACAGTCATCAGTTCTTTTAACAGAAAATTAGTTCCACCCCATTCACAGCTACATTATATGTTTACAAGGAAATCAAACATTGAATAACTTCATTTAAAGCCAAGTCGCACCCTCCCCCTATTTTTAAGAATTTCAACAGCAAGAAGGCATGCTCTCCTTGGTCATCAGCCATATTGGAGTGTGTGCCTACAGACGGCTGATCTAGATATAAGTCCTATTTTCCTTGTCTTTATCACAGCATGCCAGATTTAGCCTCTAAATGTGCATTTTTTCCTTTTTAATTTCCTCATTGTTTTCTTTTTAAAGGACTTTTTAAATATTGAGCGGTGTGAAGTAATTATCATAAAAGCACAACTTGTTACTGGGTAGTTGAAATCGGATGTTTCTTCACTATTTCAGTGCAGCAAATTGCCAAACCAGCCCTGTTAGGATGAACAATTCTCCATGACTCCCTGGGGTTTGTTACAGTGAAGCTAGACTGCACTGGGAAAGTACTGACAGATTTTTTACTTCTTTTCATGCAATTAAAAGAATGGAAACAAAGTGAATGAACACCACACGATCCCCTGCTCTCTCCAGAGAGCATCCCACAGAATGTTCTGCAGATGACTGGTGGCCTACAGAGCACAACTGAGGAGCTGCTGGAAGAGGGGTGGTTTTGTAATGAGCCTGCTTTGCTTGCAAGTGAGTTAAATGTGCATTTCAAAGCACATTTTCCTACCACATATTTTACATTCCATACAAAACTCACATAGACTTTTCTTTAATTACAGTTTCAGCACTTAAGAATACCTGTAAAATCATGATAATCCCTGTGTTTTTCACATTCTACCAACCCACAGAATCACTTGCCAGCATCTTAGGAGTAATGCCGAGGCCATCTAAAGAAGCATGTTGATGTTTCTCAAATCAGGACACTAAACTGAAAAAGTACAATAGGCCTTTTTAGCATTAATATTGATCTAAATACTATAACACATAGCAGTATTCCAACTGGGTTTTAAATCTTTTTTAAAATTTCCTTTCTTATTTATAAACTATTTTTTAGACTATACAACTTCATGATCTGATTTACTTGTTTATAAAAATACAAAATAAAATTGGATGCATTGCTGTTTAATACAGATTGAAGCATTTTTGCACACACAATCAATCAAGGGATGACTATGTTATGCACTTTCTGATTATGGGTATAAACAGGCTGGAAATTATGTGACATATTATGCAGATGAGAAAAAAGGAGTAGATAGAAAGAATAGGCAGGAATTTTCAGTATCCTGGATACAGAGATACCAGCTCCTCTCTGAATAGGCTTCACAGTACATTTGTTTGAAAACTTCTTTCCTAAGAACAGCCCTTCTTGCTAAATTCAGAACAATTTTGGATTTTTCTATTTTCTTCTTCCTTTCAGCTCTTTTTTTTTAAAAAAAAGAAAACCTATTTGCCCCAGATTTGTTTTAACCACTGCAGTAATCCATAATCAAGCAATCAAGCTTCTGCAGCTCTAAAGGTGAACTGACTGCAGCAACATTGAGAAATCTGATGCTTTATGAGAGCTGGTTTTTGCTTTCAGATATACAACATGCACATTTGATAAGCATGTCCCCTTTACTATACTGTTCCTTGAATGTAAGTCTTTAATTTACCTGCACTCTCAGATAACATCCAGAAGTAACAGGCAGCAGAAATACTGGGAAGATGAGGCTTTATAATAAAATTTGGTATAAGTAAGCCACATACACAGCAGTCCTGGAGTGATTTTAAAAGGCAAAAAGATAATCTAACAAATATACATAAGACAGTGTATTAGTTGGCTATCAGATGTGGGTGAAAATACCTTCTTTCTTCTACCTTTTTCTTGATAAATCAAAAAACCAGAATATCTCAGTTGCTTTTATTCTTACTTGGGGTATATTTACTACAGTATAACTAGAGTGGGTTTTTTAAATTTTATTTTATTGCCAGAAGTATCAGTCCTTCATCAATATTTATCATCACAGGCATTTATATCCATGTGAATAAAAGCCGAATACAGGATCAAGTTGTGAAAACTAAATGGATTTCACAGGAGTGCACAATCTAAATCTCACTAAAGGAAATGTACAGATCACAGTGAACATTGAATCAGATTCATAATGAATGACCTGATGTACACTAAGGACACTGAACTCCATTCAGGACTTACAAATACTATGCAAAGCATTATATGCGTATGTATGTATATATATGACTTTAAGACTGCCAAAATGTAGCTAAATTGTTATAGCCTGATCATGACTATTTTTAGCAACATATGTTGCTAAATACGGCATGAAATCAAATTAGTCAGGCTATTCAAGCAAATGTAATGAAACCATGTACCTTTAGGAAGAACTACTTTCTAATTATAAAAAAGAAATGTCATTAAAATCAGCAACACTGAAATATTGCTTTTAACCACAGAAAAATTAGAATGATTTACCTGCTTTCATTCGAAGTTGTTTTTCCAGCTGTGTACTTAACTGTGTTTATGTCATGTTTATTTTAATAGAAGAAAGATTAATTTTTTAGGCATTAGTACAACAAACAGTTTAGATTTAAAAGATCTTCCCAGGACTTCTGTTTAAAAAAGACAGAAAGTTGCAACTACAGGACCTATGGGCATACCAAAATGGTCTGACGGTGGTGCCCCTGATGTAAGAATTGTAATGTATAAACTGAGTAAGCTTCTAAAACATCAGATACATATACATGTGACAGAAATTTGTCTGTTGAATCAAAGAACCCTTTAACAGATGAGATCTAACCATATCTGAAAGCTGATGTAAGCCGCATTCAGTTTTAAAATAAAGGCATTCTTAATAGTGAGAGTAATTTATTAATGAAACAAAATAATTATAATATGTTTGAAGGTTTTGCATTCTTTTATTTCAGGGTGATAAGATTAAATAAGATACTGTTTTAAAAGAAAAACACAGGGATCATGACTTATTTTTTACTCTCTATTTTTTATTCTTTTATTTTTAAGATGACTGAAAAAAAGGATCACCTCACCTAATTTCAGTTGCCTACAAGCTAGAAGTCTAGTCTACTCTCATTTCTTAGGCTCCCTTTATAGTTAGCGTCACCTTCAGAAGGAGATTCATCTTCCCTCTTCTGAAGAACTCATTGTTACTTTCAAACAAAGCCACTGTGCAATCCTGGGCCATAACATCAATAACCGAGGTTCTGCAATCTGTGACCCTCTGCATAAAAAATGAAGTACTTTACATCTGCCAAAGCCAAGTTTTCATTTTCCTAGAGATTTGGCCATTTTCTTCTTACTCATCCACTTAGACTGTGGTTCCCTTTCATATCTTAAGCACCAACTCCCTCCAGAAGTTCAATAACATGCAAATGACTGCAAGGAGGAGGGGCAGCATGGGGTCATTGGCCATTACGTAGGGTCAGTGATATCAAGGGACCTCAGGCTGTGAGTAGTGTTTTGGGGATGTCCACCATGCAGCATAAACTATTCGATATTCTTAAAACACAAGCTTCCTGATCTTGCTCTTCCAGCTCAGAACAATACAACTGAACAAGGTAGCAAGATTTGCCACAGTATTATAAAGAGTAGCATGCATTTAATAACACTGTAATTGTCTTTTTTTTCTTTTAATTTACTTCTTTGAGGTTAGACCCGGTAGTCATATCTTGAGTACTAATAAGAATGCCAAGAGTCTTCATATTATCCAGTCAAAGCCAATTAATGAGCTCCTCAGGAAAAATAACCTATGATAAAATGCCAAAGTAAATAAAATGTCTGGCACTTTCCAACATACAGTTTTCACAGATAACTTTATTTGGCCAATTCAGCTTTTTATTCATGAAGTCTTTAGGATCAAATATTGCTCCAGGAAGGCTTGTGACTAGCTGTAGAGAGGTTGAAAGATGAAGATGTTTGCAGTATCACAGACAATGAACCCACTGATCAGCATGAGCAAGAATATATATAAAAGAGAAAAGCAATGAGCTGCAGAATACAGCATGAGGCAGCTTTTCAGATACTTTTATGATCTCTAAAGGGACAGTTTAGCATGGTAGATATTTACTGAATGACAGAGATACAATACCTTCAATGTAATAAGATATAAAAATTATTTATTTGCTGTCATTTAAAACAGAAAAATGAAATTAAGTGGATAAAAATTGTGTCAATGACTGTATCAAAATAATTCAGCCAGCAAGTTTTTCCTCAGGGGTGCAGAAGAGATTAAATGATTGTCACTTAATCTATGTTAAGCGTGCATAGTGCTATACAGAAGTGGGAGAAAAGATAACACTTCCAGCTAGTTTTCTAATCAATGATTAACAGAGATTAGGATATGCCACTATATAAGATACACTAAACATCTTCCATGGACAGTTTTATTCTTTAGAAATTCCTGTTTCTGAATGGGAATCATCGGGAGCTCTTCCACTGTGGGAAGTCAAAGCAGAGTAGTAGTTAGGTATAAAACCACACCTTACCAGTGACCTCCATAGCCACGTATGCTCCAAAGTGTTAAAAATCTAGAAATATCCAATTCCATCCTATTGCCAGCCTAAGGACAATGCAGGTTTGCTTTCTTCAAGGGCTGGGAAGTCAAATTTTAGGTGAAAGAGCTACCTTTTATAAAAGGGCTTCTACATAGGGAGCAGATATGAAGTAATTCTTATGGTGTCAGTTGATATCCTTAGCATATGGTCATATGCTATTTTACCTAAGTTGACAAGCTCTCACAATAAATACTGTCTTCCTCAATGGGAACCAGACAGTAAAACCATACAAAGGTACTGTGATCTCTTAAAAAAAATGAGGATTGTGTATAAATTCAGTAAGGATGGATAGGTTCTTGCTACTTTATGAGAAAGGTTCTTTATTTATAGATAGATTTCTTAAGAATATTAAGAGATTTCTTAAGAATATTATTCAAGTTTGTTTGTTTGTTTATTTATTCAACTATAGAGCAGACCATAAGTATTTATAGACAGAGGCACTGAAAACAACCAGTTTCTGGCAGACAAGATGTGACTAAACATACTGCATGAAGAGTGGTAATATTAATCTTTGCTGTTTAATACAGCAACGCAAAGAGGCCATCTGCCTGTCATTTGCAAGCGTTTCATAAAACCTACTGAAGCATAGATGTGGATGGCTTGTTGGAACAGTGTTAAGAGCCAGGAAAAAAAATCATGTGTATTAATTATACTCATCCCTAATTGCTCATCCTTTAGGAAATAAACAATACTGTTTCTACTGAACATGAAATAAAAATGTTTAAAAATGAAGATGGGTGTGTGGGCGCAATCAGTCACTTACAGAATGCTTGAAGACATTCAAGCCTGACATGTGAATCCCTTATCCAATTATTTGTTCTTCCTGCTCTTGGCTTATGTTAATTAAAAAAAAAAAAAACCCAGAAAAAATTGTTACTTGATATGAATACTTCATTATTGATAAAAGACAAAACAGGCAGAAAGATTTACAAAAAATGATGTCTTATTAAGCAAGGCCAGCCTGATTCTTGCAGTCTGACTATCATTTGGGCATGACGAGGAGCAGCAGAGCTAAGCACACAATACTGGTTCACTGGGATCACTAATGAAAAAGGAAGTACTCAGAGAGAAAAACAAAATCAAGCCAACAGGAGGGCTGTTCATGAGTCACATTAGCTCTTTGCTTCCCACAATTTTCTGCTGAATGAATTTCAGGCCTGCATAAATACAAGGAGAAACTATATAAAGACGCTTGCACTCCTAATCCCAAACGTATTATTTTTCTCTTGAAATCTGAGTCTTTGTCATTTCTATTATATTACACTTATTCTGTTTTATAGGCAACTAGCTCCCTTTCAGTGAACAAGGTTGGGTAATTAGCAGTACTGTCAAATTTATGTCTACCAGGGGCTTTAATTACCGTAGAGGAAGCCTAGTTTCTTTAGCAGGCAATCAGGTCTGGGACACACTGTTATGATCCAAGTGTTCTAATACTTCATTATCAGGTTCATATTATAAAAAGGAAAATGCTCCTAAACTTGATATCTCAACTGATTTCTGTTGTATTGATTTCTATTTCTTTTTTACAGTATCACAGTCCCTCTCGAGCTGAATGAATGTGGTCAAAACATTGCATAACCTGTCTTTTTACCTGTTTTCTGAAAGGGTGAGTCTACATTAGGTAGCTTCTTCCAGGGCCAGACAGATCTTTAGCCAACTAGCTGCGATCAGACCACTAGAAGACATACCAGAGACTAGGATGATTACAGCTTCCCCTTTCTCTCCTGCTAGCATTACTCAGCACCACTTGTGCCTGACAACCCCATTCACAGCACGTCTGGCTCAATCCCCAAATCAGACATTTTTTCTTTATTAATTGATGACTGTTCACAATATGTTTTCTACTATTCTGGTCTCGTCTCTCATTAGCAGAAGGGGTTTTGATTGGCTTTTGATCCAGAGAAGCATGTTTTACTTTAGTCTGTTACATTTGCAAATAGGACCCATTGTGGGAAATAGTCTTGCAGAATATTATCCGTGTGGAACATTATATTTCACAGCGGTGGCCAAAGGCTCAGACACTGCCTGGCAATTACAGTTCTGCAGCACTATCAGATGGAGGTAAACTATTTTAAAGGTGATTAAGAGTATGTATACATGATTACGTTGAGGCACTTAACATGTTCCTGATGATCAGCTGATCACTGATCCATAAATGAATATGTGCATGTTCTTGATTGATCCAATGGCAAGGTAAAACATATTGTTTCAACATATATTAATTTCACTATGTAAGATACTTGTAAAAATATATGAAGTACCCAAAACTACATTCAGACTTTCCCAAGTACAAATATCCCAAAACAAAGTAATAACTCACTTCTTCTAAGTTACTACCCACAGCATGTCGGCTAGTTCCTTCCCAGTATAATTTAGAGATTTCCAACATCTAAGCTCATCACAGACAGTAGATATTATAAGGAAAGTCTTTTGGACCATTCCAAGAAACAGATTAAAAGAGACAGCCCAATCTAGGATTGAGCCATGCCATTGAAGTACAGCATACAGTAGTTTTCAGACTGCAAGGCTTCAGGACTGGACTACATCTTTGTCACAATGCTGGAGACCAAGAATGCAAAAACTCGTATAACCATAGAGAATTTGATGGCTCCTGCTCTTCTGTTAATGGTGGCCTCCATTTCTGACAATTTTAAAGCTTTTTAATAAGATAAATGTTTGTGGAAAATGTTCTGTGAGATGAAATTATAACCTATTGTTCCATCTGATTCACCTTGCATGGCGTTTTCCTAGGCAAACAGAAATGTAAGGTATTCTAGAGGTATTCTAGAGGTAAGGTATTCAGGACATAGGATGATAAACTGCACCAAATTTCAAGGAAAAAAAATGTCCTTTTGATCAAAACCAACATTCACAGCACCTATATCAGAAGCTGAGACACTGTGCATATAATGCAAGTAGTCTAAAGCGTTGCAAGATAAACAGTGTTGAAATGTATGCTATTTTTACTTCCAGCTCATTGAAGTCTTCCATCGCTATTAATAGAACTGAGCAAAATATTTCTAATTTATTGCCATTACCATTAGACAATACAGCCTAAATATTTATTACATACATAGCAATGTATGTAATACCTGACAGACATTGCCTAACAACTTTCCAAATTCTAAAACAAATAAATAAGAATCTACACTAGCATGTATTCAGAGTCTACATCAAAGCAGATGGTGCATTAGTGTACAATTAAGACAAGATTTTGGTTCTAAAGATTAAACTTCACCATTTCTGCTCTTAACTGTGGCTCTGTTAAGTAGTAAAAATAGAAAGGTATCAGGTGACAAGTCTTGACTAATTTTCCCAGGAAAGATTATAAAACGAAGAAAGCTGTTTTTCTTAAGGGAGAGGATTTGTGTTTTAGCTATATATCATCTCATTCAATTTGAACAGCTCTTCTGAAACTTTTAATTTACCTGTCTTTTCAACCTTAATAGCATTTTCTATTGCAAATGTGATAGAATTCTGTCAGAATTCTCCTCCTGTTTTCCTAAAGTTAGGGCATTGAACTCTTTGGAAAGGCCCATAGTCTTCCTTTTCCCCTAAAAAGGAAAAAAAAAAAAAGTTTCTCCTGACACAAAGACACTCTCAACACAAAGACTACTTTACCTATGATCAATAATATGTTAGAATATTTTGCTGACAAGATGTTTAGCAGATTTTCCACCCCATTTTGGTATTACAAAGACAGGGGAAGCAAGCTTTCATCTTGCAGACAGATAAAAGCTCAGGTTTTAGCTCCTATTTTTCCCTAGTAGGGCTCTAGCTAGAACAGCTTTCATTTTCTGCTCACCTCTGTATTTGCCCTCAAAATTGGCTTTACAACCCTACCTTTAATAACTATAGAGCAATAGTTACCAGCTTTCTCATAATGTATCTCACTTCCCATGCATTATCTTCTTCCTCATTCCCTCTCTCATTCCTCATTCCCAGGCTCACAGCTTGGACTCCAGCCCAAGCCATTTTGCTCCAGGTCAGAGTTATCCTTCCACAGTGTGTGCAAAGGGCAGAGAGACTGGGGCAGAAGAAATCCTGCAGCATTCACTGTATGCTGCAGAGTCTTGCTCAGCTTGTCATACAGCACATACATACAGAAAAGCCTAACTGGTGGAGGGGCTACTTTCAGCTTCTCGTTGAAGGAACCCCTGTAGATAGCTCTGCAGAAGCTAGAAGGAGATCTCTGGATCTCCACACCTCTGCCACATGTAGAGTGTTTTCAGGAGACAAAAAAAGAAGCTTTGAGAAACTCAGTGAAAAAGACATAAATATTTCAAAATCCTGCGTACTACAGACCTCAGTTCCCAGCACAGAAATGCTCCATTGGCAAGACCTTTACAGATGATCAAGCATTTTGGTTTTGCTGTAATGGGCAAGCTGAGATACTTTTTTGTCGATCAAAATGTTTTATTTGAAAGTTCAAATGTTTACAGTTGTAAACCAATGTAAACATTTAATCAGAAAGAGGTAACAGAATCTTCTTAATACTTTCATTCTCTTCATATGGAACTACTGCAATTCCTGCTGCAGTCAACATATAGCTTTAGCCAACCGAAAACTGCTTATTTTTTTTGTATGTAATCTATACATATATTACAGCATTCTGGAGAAACTGGCTGCTCATGGCTTGGACAGGCATACTCTTCACTGGTTAAAAACCTGGCTGGATGGCCAGGCCCAAAGAGTTCTGGTGAATGGAGTTAAATCCAACTGGCAGCCGATCACAAGTGGTGTTCCCCAGGGCTCAGTTCTGGGGCCGGTCTTGTTTAACATCTTCATCAATGATCTGGATGAGGGGATTGAGTGCACCCTCAGCAAGTTTGCAGAAGACACCAAGTTGGGCAGGAGTGTTGACCTGCCTGAGGGTAGGAAGGGTCTACAGGGGGATCTGGATAGGCTGGATCGATGGGCCAAGGCCAACTGTATCGGGTTCAACAAGGCCAAGTGCCGGGTCCTGCACCTGGGTCACAACAAGCCCCATGCAACGCTACAGGCTTGGGGAAGAGTGGCTGGAAAGCTGCCCGGCAGAAAAGGACCTGGGAGTGTTGTTTGACAACCAGTTGAACATGAGCCGGCAGTGTGCCCAGGTGGCCAAGAAGGCCAACAGCATCCTGGCTTGCATCAGGAATAGTGTGACCAGCAGGAGTAGGGAAGTGATCGTGCCCCTGTACTCGGCACTGGTGAGGCTGCACCTCGAGTACTGTGTTCAGTTTTGGGCCCCTCAGTACAAGAAGGACACTGAGGTGCTGGAGCGTGTCCAGAGAAGGGCAATGAAGCTGGTGAAGGGTCTGGAGAACAAGTCTTATGAGGAGCGGCTGAGGGAACTGGGGTTGTTTAGCCTGGAGAAGAGGAGGCTGAGGGGAGACCTTCTCGCTCTCTACAACTACCTGAAAGGAGGTTGTAGTGAAGTGGGTGTCGGTCTCTTCTTCCAAGAAACTAGTGATAGGACGAGAGGAAATGGCCTCAAGTTGCACCAGGGGAGGTTTAGATTGGATATCAGGAAAAATTTCTTTACTGAAAGGGTTGTCAAGCATTGGAACAGGCTGCCCAGAGAGGTGGTTGAGTCACCATGCCCGGGGGTGTTTAAAAGATGTGTGGATGTGGTGCTTAGGGACATGGTTTAGTGGTGGACTTGGCAGTGTTAGATTAACAGTTGGACTTGATGGTCTTAAAGGTCTTTTCCAACCTAAATGATTCTATGATCCTATAATTCTATGATTCTATTATTGCCCATTTGCAAATAGCACTTTAATCACAAGTTCAGTGGATTTGTGAATGTAGTGCTGATATTGATCGATGACAAACATGTTGAACCATACAGTCTTCCTGCTTTATGTTCAGACAAGTCCCTCTGATGCAGCAACAAACTCATTCTCCCCAGTGGTTCATGAACTGTATACTGAATAATAAATAACACAAAAGAATGCCAAGGTCTCTACTCAGGAAATTACTTACAGAGATGCTGCAAATGCAGAGGTGGCAAGAAGTCAAGCTGTGTACATATACAGTGGGATTTTCTTGTACTGCCTTTGAAGTACTCCTTTGTGCAATCTCTCTTTCGAGTTCCCTGACAATTATAACCTTGCTTTGTCTGTATTTTTTCCATAGAGCTGAACATGTGCTGACTCAAAAAGCAGGCTGCCATGAAGTGTTTCTCCTGATTCAGCCAAGTCCAGCCTTAGTCAGCACAACCTCTCTGTCTCTGAGCTTTAGGGCTGTAGATATTTTGGTCTGAATTCACTTTCCCTAATACCCACATGTCCAAAGAGACACCTGGCCACAACACCCTGCAGATCGGTTCCTGTCTTCTAACATATTTTATTTCTACTATTTCCAGTCTAACACCAGCCTACTTCTGGGTTATGGTTGGCTGCATAAGCTAGAAAGGAAAGGACTGAGAACAAGTAACAAATATTCTCCGTCATACAAGCACAGGTTTCCCTCTGTAACTAACTTCCTTCTCCATCAGCAGCCCACAGACCAGAGGTGCTGGAGAGGCACTTGTCCACCCTCTAGAGCACACATCCCTTGCTGCAGGTTCTACCTCAGGGCTCACAGAATGAAGTTTTGTTATATTTAAGCCAATCTCAAAGCCTGCTTTTACTCTGTACCCCTCCATCTCATTTTCCCAGTGCACTGGCGCTTGTCTGACTCCCCAGTAATTCAGTTCAGCTCACTGAAACAGCAGCCTTTGGAAAGAGCAGATTTTTTTTTCCCCTGGGTTAGTTTGCTGATGGTTTGGGAAGCTAACCCAGCTTTCAGAGGGCTGGTCAAGCACCAGACCCAGCTGGAGGGAAGCAGCAGGGACATACAACCAGATGGGTGAGGAAGGAGGAACGCCGCTGTCTCTGTAAAAGCAGTTAACAGGTAAGTTGGGGATAAGATGCCATACCTTAAGGAGCTTCTCATTCTCCTCTTGCAACTTTCACCTCTTTTGGAAGTAAGGGAGAGGTTATAATAAAGGCTCCTTCCCCAGAATATTTTATCTTCATATAAGAGCAACATAGGAACAAAGTTTGTTTCCGGAGGAGATTATTCACCTTGCTGTCTGCATGTATTACAATATTTTGTGCATACCTAAGATACAAATGATCCTCTACTGGCCTTTAGGAAAAAATCACCCTTATATATCTTCTGTATACTAGAATTTAAGCAGAAACGGGCATTTCTAGTCAAATGAATATATGTAGTATTTTACCAGCAACCGAATTCAATCCATAATTCAATCTACAAAATCCATACCCCCATTTTTAGGTTAATATTTGAAATTAATAATGGTCCCTCACAGAGCACATACCAAGAGATGAACTTTCAAGAGCCTGCATGCATCTTGCAGAGTGCATCAGTCTTGCATTACTTAGAATGAAGACTACACTGCCTGACCCAAGTTACTTCACCATTATTTTGTTAGATTCCTAACAGATTAAAATTGTCAGTGTTACTAATAAACTGTAATGTTCCTCTATTTTTATTTAAATATGGCTTAGGTTAATTATAGTTTCTATTTCATAACTATGTTTAAAAAAAAATTAAAATTATGATGACCTTTATAAATATGCAGAAAAAACTAAAATTCATTAATTAATAAATAGTCATGTTTATAGCATCAAAGAGCCATTCCCCATTTCCTGGATCGAGGGTGCTTTTTGAACTTGGTACAGAATCAGTGGCAAAATATCTTTAATCTTTTATGTCAACTCTAGCTTCATAAAAATGATACAGTTCCATGTAACTGATTAAGGAGCTGAATCACAGTAATGGACAAAACACTAATAATTCTCATTTTTCCAACCAGCATCAATTTCCGTCCCTCTGCTTAACCAGCTCACATTTGGTTTTGTTTCTGGTTTTTGTTTATCACAGTTTGTTTGTCATTATTCAGAGGGGGTTTCTATAGCACAGACAAGTGTCCAAAAAGATCCCATGTGCAGAATTCTCAAGCAGTTCCAGTATATAATTAGCTTAAAAAAAAAAGAAGGGTGCATTTCATTCCATGGCAAATGCAAATGTTCAAAAAACATGCAAGAAACATGAAATTACATTAAAAGAATTATTCATTTGAAAGCAATGGTTAGGAAACAGTGTTGGCTAGGTGAATGAATTGAATCAACTGCTTATTCTTTGTTCTGAAGCACATTCATAGATTTCCTCTCAGCTCTTATCATAAAATATAGCACTAATTGAAACTTAAGAATTGTCATGAATCTATCTTTGTGTTATTAATATGTATATTGGAAAGATCATTAATTGCATGTTTTACTTGGAAGATAATTGCTAGCTGTTCCCTATCAATGCGCTCATATTTTACTTGCTATCAAACAAACTTTAGGTGATGGCTGGATTCGATCTACTGAGAACACTGCCGAGATGTGGAAAGACCTCCAAAAAAATGGCACAGATGGAACTGCCAAATTTTGAAGTTATATAGCAGTTTGCAAAGAGGTAGATCAAGAAAGTGCTTGCCACTATTCCAAATATAAAGTACTAAATTAAATGCCGAAAAAAACGAAGAGGAAAACACTGCTATGCCCTTAGTTACTACCCATCAGTCATACCAGCCATAACAAATTTTAGTCATTGAAGTAGTACAAGTTTGCAGGAATTTTAAAGAAAGTTGAAAATTATAGAATATATCGGCTAATTGTCTAGAACAGGAAGTGACTAAAAAGTTAAATCGTTTTTTCAGGACATTGTCTTTTTGCCCATGAATCAGATTATTTGGCTGAAAAACCAGAAGTCAAGAAAGTGATAAATCTTGTATTCTTTTTCCAGTTCAGAAATAAAAATGAGATGGAGATGATCTATTAATTCTACATCTTCGAAAGACTTGGTCATCTCCTGATTCAGTTAAACCATTAAGCACAGCCAGTATTTCTTCCATACGACAGAGCAATTTAAGCACCTGATATTTTTATTGCTTTTATTAAAGAAGTGAAGGGTTTCTAATTCAATAGAAAGGAAATCTGGTTTGCATGTAAGTGGATCATAATTTCCAATCAAATGCAGATTGCCACAACTTCCAAGATATATATTAGTTACTTAGCAATCAGGAAATATATTATTTACATTTTTCTATGTTGAAAACACTTTAAAAGCATTTATAAATATATGTAACACTGTAAAAGTTGTTCAACTTAAAGAGATTTTATCTTTTGTATGTCAAGGTGAATCTTCAAGTGTAAAGGTTAAATTTAACTGAAAGTCAGGATTCAAATGGGTTATATTGGGAATGCTATTATACAGAACCTTAATTGAAATGTAAATAAGCAAAAAATGTTAAAAACACATACCTAATCTAAGTTTTCCTGATCACTGATTTAAATCATGATTTATGATCAGTGAATTAAAAAATCACTTAGATTAAATTTGATTAACAGGCATAGGGCAGACAAAGGCCGAAGTGTGTATTGTGATAAGTGAGAACTTATCACTGGACCAGATCTGAAAGTGAAACAAGCTGACTTTTCTCTGAGAATCCAAATATTGAACTGCTGTTGTGTAAATATTAGACAAGATCCTCACATTGAATAAAAATATCCTTTTCTTCACCTTTGAATAAAAATATTGACTTTCCACACAAGTCATCAAATAAATTAAATAATTAAGAAACTGTGTTTTCATTTCCAGTTGCAACGTTATGATAACATTTTAAAAAGACAAATTAATTATTCTTTTGGTTGTGGATTAGTTAAAACGTGCCCTACAATCTTCTGGACTTCAAAGTCAGTAGGTTATCAAATGCTCCAGTTTGTTGGAGATTAAACCAGTGACATCAACCATAGCCTTTTTCTAATTACTCAAATAATGTAAGCTGTAAAGCCCTGGATTACACTTCTTCCTAAAAGTAAGCAATCTGCTGTTCTAATTCTGGCTTGCACTAAGCTTGAATCAAATTATATGCGTGTTAGACATATCCAGGATAAACACACAATTTCAGAATCAAAAGAATTTCTCGCAATTGCATGTTCCATTCTTTTTCAGGAAGTCAGGAATGTCTATTACTCCTAAGCAAAGCTAGATCAATTTTTAATTAATCATAAAACAGAAATAGCTTTTTTATTTATTACATGTAGAAAGGCCTTTTGTTCCTGCTCAAACATACTCAACCTTGAAGCTAAATTCCTAACCAGAGATGGCTTACTGAGTCATGTGTTGGCATGATGCAGCAGAAAAGCATAATAATGGATTTTGACATGGGTTTTCGTCAGGGTCATGCCGAATTCTTAGCTTCTTGGAAGGCCTTCATCTTCCCGCTTATCTGAAAAATGCATATGTCAAAGATATAACCAGAGTCAATGAGTCAAAAAGAAACCATACCTAATCAAGGTGAAAAAACCCAGTGGTTACTGTGAATAGTATGAATAAATATTGCAACAAACTATCATGAGAAGTGGTGGACACTCCATTTCTTACTATTGATAAATCGTGCCTGAATACATTGCTGGAAAACACATCTTACAAGTAACTGTTATTGCAGATGTACCCGTGTGAATCTCTCTGCTTGTTTGCATAGACAACACAAGAAGGCACCGCAGCCCCTTCTTTCCTTGAAGTGTATGCAGTAAAGAAATAGTTGAGTGTCACAAAAATGACCCTGCTACTGGTTCTGCCCCTTTTAAGTCAAGTGGTTTTCATTTACATCACCATATTTGATCAGGCATTATGTGCATGTCTGTGTTCTTGGAAATTTAGTACTGATTGATGATAATTTTGATGATGGTAAATATTAGTTTTAAATTTGGGAAATTAACATTTGATTAGTAGATATTTAAAAGGAAATTGAGGCTTTCTAAAAAAAATGTTTACCTGGCATTAAAATGGCCTGTAAAGATTAAGACATTTAAGTAAATACTCATTTCACTACAGAACAGACACACGAAAGCAAAACCTACTCAGGAAGGAGATGGTACTAGGTTTTGTGCTGCATTCAGGCTTCACTTTCCAGAATCTTCCTCTCTTAATACATGTAAAATGAATTAGATCATTTTATTAACCTTCAAGGAAAGAATTGGCATTGCAACATAGCACACATCGTTCAAAAAGCCCTTTAGAAGTTACATTTCTCTCCTCAAAGTAGAAGCAACTATTACATAAATCTAGGGCGGAAATGGTGAGGAAAAAGGCAATAAATGTGTATACTTCTGGTTTTCCCATTTACCTGAAGTCATTTAGAAGGTCTGTCATTATCTGTCTCTGTTCTTCATACTTTTCATCTGTGAAATGACAGTAGTCATAAGACCCGTCTTCATAAAGCTCTTGCAAATCCATGCATAGATATTGATATATAAAAGCTAAGCAATATCACTATTATACTGCTCTTCTACTAACTCTTGAAAGGAACAAATGCTGAGCTATGCAAATCAAATAGCATTTAAGAAAAATTAAGCGATCAATTCTTTTCTCATGCTTTCATCCCAAAAAGTTCCAAAACTACCCTGAATGCTCCCAAGGTGTCTGGCACAAAACACAGTACTTGCAAAGCACTTTGCCCTCTCTGACTGCCCATGAGAAAGTAACCCAGGTTTGTCACGAAAGCGATTCCTTTGCAGTATTTTCTTTACGACTTGACTGTGAAGAGTTGAGGGCATTTCCCCAGTCAAGGGTTTTCAAGTTTGCTCACTTCAGCTTTCTCCATGTTGTTTTTCTTTCCTGGGGGTAGTTGGCCCTAAAAGTGTCATTACCTGAAAGTGGATCTTTTCCCCGAGGGGAAGGTAGATCCTCCCACCTTACTTGAGCCTTGCATGGCCCCAGAGGGACTTTCCAGGCTTCACATAACTCTTCTGAAAGTTGGTTGGAGAACTCTCAAAGCTAGAAGAAAAGGACTTCAAAGATGAAACAAGGCAATCTAATGCCACAACAACCATTTCACTACCAGAAATGATCCATCAGTCATATCTGCAATTTTTTTGTGACCAAAGGGCTTTTTTAGGTTATAAGTGCTTATAAAGCACATAAATGTCATTGCGAATTAAGTGTTTCAGAGCAACAATTTACTATCACACAGTGTACTAAACAGTTTGGAATGAGTGTACTGTTCCCAGGCCAAACACAAACTCCTTAAAAGCAGAACTGTGCATTCACACAAAGTCCAGCAGAGCTTCAGATCAGAGTTCAGAACAGCAAGGAGACTGCTAGAATTGTATTTAACCGTAGTGAGTAGCTCACTATAAAACATCACAATGGCTTAAATTTGAAATATCACTTTTAAATTACAAACAAAGTATCAAGGTCTTTCAACAGAGGAATTCGTGAGGCTTTGTTTCTTATGGATCTTGCAATGCTGTATTTCCCCCTGTCATAGTAACTCTAGCTTCTCTGCTTGTGATGAGCCCCCTTCACCTGCCACAACGTCACCCATGTTCCCCCACAACCCCTCACTATCTACATCCTCCAAGCCCAGTGCTGGGGCTGGTTCCCGGCTTTGCTGTGCTGAATTGCTGAGCAGCATTCATCTGGTGACCGGCCAGCAACAGGCCAAACAGAGCAGGCACCTCGCAGGTTTTCTCCCAGGGAGGGTTTCTCTTACCCAGCTGCAATATGCACTAAATTTTAGTAATTTAATAACAAAAGGTCTATTCATCTTAGAAATATGATTAAGATTGGACAGTGGCGCAAAACTTTGTTCTCATGGAACGGAGGTACACAAACAGACGGACAGAGTGACTACATAGCCCTTATCACCTTAGAAAACTTGCTTAAAGAATCTGTGTTAATGAAACCCACACAAGGAAATCTGTATTCTTCACCTTACACTTTCAAAGAGAAGCTTAGCAAGGTTGTTTCTCCTGATTTGTTTTTGTCCATTTAGACTCTATGTGGAGGCATGGGCAAATAGGCAAAAATCACAAATACAAAAGAAGGTTGCTATTTTGTACAATATCTGACAAATGACTTTGTGCTGCTGATCCCACACACCAGATGGTATACTGCCATAACCAAAACTGGTGCTGACATAAATATTGTCCATACTTGCAAATTTTAATTATTTTTGGATGCAAGACACGTACACATTCTTTTTTATCTAGAAGGCTTTGTCATACAACTTTGAAACAAGAAATACCTCTAATCAAAATATTGCTCTAGATTTTCAAACATTCTTAATTAGTTTGTCTAACTGGGGTAGGGACAAAACTAGCTTTCCTACTTTCTTTTTTCTTTTTGCAATGTAGGGTGATTTTTACTTTTAAAAAAATCTTTGATAACTTGCTGCATTTTGTGATATGCTTGGGTGGATGTGAAGATAAATTGTAAAGCTGATTTCCCTGAAGAACCTTGAGTTCTGACAAGTTAAATCCTCAGGCTGAGTGGGGCGGCTATTAGGAGCAGGAGGTGGCTCTTTTACCCTGCGGTGACATGCAGAACCAAGCTTAGTTGAACAAAAGCGTAGTTTCCAGTAAAATCTCCTTCCCATGAAATTAGAAATACATCAACTGGGGGAAGGGAGAGAAGACAGAGGAAAAAGTACATTTTTGGCTGCAGCAAAAATGAGGGGAATACGGAAGAGAGCTCTATAACTCCAGACACATGCTGTAGGCTACCTGTACGCTTCATTTTATACAAGTGACTGTCTCACAGAAAATCGCTGTCAGAAAGTTCACACAAAGCTGCCACCCACTGTCAATACCTACACTGAAATTAACAATTTTACCCAATGTTACTAAGCAGCTTTGAGTGAATCAGAGGTTTTCCACTCAGGAGAAAACTTGTCAATCATATCTGCCCAGGAATGGGGATAACAGTTTTCTCAGCTTGGACGAGCTGCAGTGGGACATGGGAATGGGTTGTTCAGAGAGACGGGAACTAGGCAAGACCCTGAGAAACCCAATTTGACTTCAAAGTTGCCTCTGCTTTGAGCAGGGAGGTTGGACCAGATCACCTCCAGCAGTTTCTTCGTATCTTAAGTATTTAAAAATGTGTTTCAGCAGAGTTTCTCATTCACACTAGTTGAGACACAATGTCAACCAGAAATAAGCTTACCTATGTTTACTTTGTTTATAACCTTTCTCTGTGCATGTTTATGATAGTCATCAGTTACAGGATTGCCTACTATTTTTTCCATTACCATTTTCCTCCCACACCCACCTCTGTTAACTTCTGTTAACACAGGCAATACCAGTTGTTCACTTTTCTTTTTTTTTCTAGACGTAGTTCAGAACATTTCAGAAATGCCTGACACTTCTTAATCAAACATCAGCTGAAGCAGATAGCCGGTGTGGAATATTTTTGCTCCGACTGCAAAATTTTCACAAGGTTATAAGCAACCAAAACCAAGGACTTACAATGGGAATTATTCAGTGACCTCAACAAAATATGGTGTTACCAGCCCTTCCAAGATTAATCCCTTGGTCGCTGCTTGAGAATTGATATGACAAACTAATAATCTGGACCACAAGTTTACACGTGAACGTGCTTGCTCTGTAACATCAAGTACCCACCAGCCATGTACTGTCATTCCAAACCAAACTGAAAATCAAGTCTGGCTAAAATAAAATTTTGATATGCCTTCATCTATATAAAAGCTCTGAACGGGAATGTGCTTGTCTCACAAGCACTGGCTCGGCTCAGGTAATGTTAGCTGTTACAGGAGCTTTGCCAAACATACCATACATATTTTTGTCTAACCTACCAAATTATATTTCCTTCAAAAACAACTGGGCTATTCCTCCACAGTTATGACAGGATTCAGAAGAGTGTGAGAGAAGTAGATGACCACTGGAAACTTGCCACAAGTGGTGAATAGGCAAGGTTTGAAAACAGGGTGAGTACTGCCTGTATCCTCCCAGTTTCCCACCCAAAAGATCTGTAAAAATGCAAAGATGAAATCATCCTGCAGCTACTGATGGCACTAAGGAATAAAAAGTATAAATGACCCAATAGCCTCCGTAAAACTATTCATACACACTACCTGAGGACATGCTTTGATGTTTGGCTGGGTCCAGGCCATGGGTCACATCACAAAACTCATAAGCAACGAAAGGATAAAAGAAAATGCGCTGGTACCAACTGTTCAAGATAAGAAAGGTAGCAACGGCCAAAGATGAAAAAGACAAAGTTGTTCCAATATAACAAAACCAAATGACTCTCAAAATTTGGTTCTATGAGTTAGGAAAATTCCCCTCTGCATTTCAACTGCCAAAAAAGGAAGTACTAGTAAAAACAGACTCAGATGGTAACTTGGATCTTAATCTTACCATTGTCTCCACCCACCCCGGCCTTCATGACATCCTACTGAATATAAACATGAATACAGAAATCAGCATTAGCAAATCCAGAGGGAGGGGTATTAATGGATTTATGTGAGGCCAAGAATAACCAGAAAAGATGCCTGAATTGTCGTCTCCTTGCAGCTTCTCCCAATGTGTATGATCATAATTATTGTAGGAATGCCAGAAAGACAGGGAGCTATATTTAAACTCCAAAGAAGGTATTTGGAGTTCAAAATGCTAATCATATTTACGTAGAAAGGGAAGGAAACCTTGTAATAACATCCATGTGAATTTTATTAGCTTATTTGTGTTCATTAAAAGCAGATGCTCTCTGTAGCCAAGAGAACAGGAGCTTACAGCAAGAGAAAAGCAGACTTGGCTGGTTAAAGCACAGCAGTTATTTTACCTCACCATGTGTTGTTTTTCAAGCTTCTAGCAGTCAGATGTCTGCCGGAAAAACACGGTCATCTGCGAGGGCACAGGGAGTTGATCAAATAATAAAAGCTTTGTCTCATAAAAACTGATCTAGTTCTAGGGGCAAAAGAGCAAAACTCCTTCCACAGGTTAAAATGACATTTTATTTCCACTGTTTGGAATGTAGGCTTCCTATCTAAAGTATTTTACTTAATAATACAAATAAAACATTGCACTGAATTTTTTTCTATTTCCTTGAACACAGTAGTTCATACAATAATAAACTTACAAAAAATCAGCTGAAGGCAAATCTGACATTCTTCTGACATCAAAATTTACAACTTTATAAATGTCTTCCCTCTGGTTACTTGCTGACATGAATGATAGAGATGTGTGTGTCTTGTGCAAAAAAAAAAATGGTAACTTAGATACTATCATGATCTTAGGCAGCCTCAGATTTTGCATTTTAAATTTGCAGTAGATCTGAAAAGACTTATAGCCAAAAAATATAGTCCAAGAAAGGAAAAAATAAGACCAGTTCAGGGAAGAGTGGTAATGATGGGATGAGTTTACCTGAATGAATAATGGATGGAGGGACATCCATTCTGCCCTGCATTTTTAAAGCTTTTTGAATCGAGCAGGTCAGAAGACTCTAAAGTGTCATTTACCAGAATTATCCAATACCTTTTTAACTTCAGTAATACCTACCAATGTAACCCTGTTTAGCCTCTAATCAATTAGATCAGCCATAAATGAGGCTATACTGGCTCCTAAGTGAAAGTACCTGCTGAAATCAATTATACCATATGTACATAACCATCAACACAGCTGACTACAGTCCTCCACGCTTAAAGGCACAAATGGCAGAGACAATGCACAGGATCTCCCACTTTTCCTTCTTCAGCGCCTGGGTACTGTAATCCTATGCTCAGCTGTTCTGTTTCTAACGTGGTGCCTCAAGTAAATGGGGCTTATGTAGACAGTCTGTCTGTCTCTGTAGCTGTCTGTCTCCCCAGGGACTTCAAGTTTCAGCCAAACTTACAGAGGAGTGGAAGTCTCAGACATAATGGTAGACCTACAAGCTTCATAAAAATTATCACCTGGTTAAAGAAGTAACAAGCAAACGGTCTGACTGCGGGAAGAAGAACCGAGCAAGTGAATGTGAGCTTTTTAGCTTTACTAGAGATTCCATCAGGACAGGACACCTAGCAGATGCTCCAGTCATATTAAAAACTTCAGTTGGAGCCTGTAATCAAGTGCAAAACACAAAGATAAAAAAAGTTTTCTTGTTTCAGGATTTGAAAGAACTAATTGCTTTTTCAGGACATTGAAATGAGAATAGAAATGAACCAGGAGGCAGAGACAGTCAGTCTCTACCATATGCTCTTCCATGCTCCCAAACATTTCTGCTTTACTTAATGTTACTGCAGGTCGTGACTGCAGCAATGGCTTGTGGAAGCTTCCAATTGCAGCAGGGTTTTTTTTTTCACAAGACCAAAAGATGCTTCTCTGCTTTATTTGCCGGGTAATCATTTTCCAAAATACTCTTTTCCTCCACTTTAAAACTGGTCTCAAGTTCTAGACTTGTCAAGTTTTTTCCAGCTACACTTGAAGTTCAAAGGACAAGATGTTTTGAAATATTTTGAGATTGTTCTGAATACATTAATTTTTCTCAGTTCTCCATTTTTCAAAACCCAAGCACTCAGATGCCATCAGCCATCCGGATACCACAGGTGTATTGGAAACAAATCCTTATTAGCAGAGACCGTAACCTTTACTGAGTACATTGACAAGATATATAATACATTCTTGAAATTTAATAAAAATGTATTCATTTATATACAGGCATTAACTGCTATATTGAAACAGGGATATTATCAAGTCCACAATTTGGTCTCATAACTCTCACCAGATTATGCCTCAAAACATAGTCAAATAAAAAAACCATAGTTATTTCAATGAATCTTGCCCTTTATACCAATAACAGGGTTTAAAGGGGATTCTCAGGCATCCCTTACTATGAACCTTAGCCCAGAACAGATGTTGATACTGACTTTTACCTCAGTACAGGACACAAGCCAGACCGAGAGAGCAGGACAGGGAATTCCAGTTTCTGCAAACACAAATAAACTTCAGAGAAAACTGCACTGAACAAAATTGTGATCATTTCAATCCTGAAATCTAAGGATCAGGAAGGAGAAGAGAAAGGTTCTCTGCAAAATCTGAAATGGGTCAGATGCATGCTCAGTGTGAAAGGCCACCCCAGCATTCCCTCAGGCACTGCAAACAAGAAGGCAATACATGGTCATTATGGAGACATGTTGCTGTGTTGGACCGTGCTGGTTTATGGCTGTAAGAGAAAGAACAAGCAGCATACTGAACACGATTCTGCATGTAAATGAAATTCTACCCTTATGGTAACCCTTGCTGATTTCAAGATGCATGGTTATAAATAATGAGCAATGTGTCCTTTTATTTCCAGCTCATATATTGCCAAAAGAAATAAGAAGGGAAGCTGCATTCATGTCCAGGATCACAGCGTCTGTTCCCAACAGGTTTTTTCCTTATATCCTTTCTTTTTTTTTTTTTTCCCAAAAGTGACAAATGATAATGTGTGGTTGTGCTCATCCTTGTTGTTAGTTGAAGCAAAGTCAGAGCAGTTTCAGCATGGATTAATATGGATCATAAAAGCCTTTGCAAAGTAAGTGTTGTTCACCAAAGTAATATACAATTTTATTTCTTTCCTACACAGTTTTGCTATGTTATTTGGCAACTGCTTGCTAAAAGCTAGTAGTAAAATATCTGCTTTAAAAAGGACACCAGCTGGGGGGAAGGTGTCATAGTAATTGTCAGGAGGTTCAGTTTGTTGTTATAAAAAGTAAAAATATAACATTAGTTGACATTTCCCAAAGAGTATCTATGTCGCCTTGCAACCATAACGCATTGTCGTGAGGAGTTATCTGCAACCACCTTTTGCAGAATTTGTGTACAGAAAATCGTCTGTCCTTTGCAGCTGTGTAACTACCCGCCCTCCCCCTGCCCCGAGCAAACTCACAGCACTGCTGTACTAGACCTAGTGTCTTCATATCAGCCTGGAGGATCCTGCAACACCATGCTCTGGGATTCCACGCACTGGTCACAGAATGGGGGCCCATGTCTGGCACCTTGAGTCACATGAGAAGAAAGAGATGCAGAGGAAGGCTGCAGGTGGGGACTGATCTTCTAGACAGGCTTTTTTATTACTTTTATTTTTTCCTTTTTTTTCTATGTAATGCACAACCTCCTGCGCTCTCTCCCACTCTATGAGTCCAGGCATCAGGCACACTCACCTGACAGATCATGTTTAAGACTGACCATCCATGATCTGCCATATCCAGCATGTGGGGTCTTGGAGTGGGAGAGAAAATGTACAGAAGCTCCATTAAAAATTTGAGGGAGAGCAGGAAGTAGGAGCCAATTAAATGAATCAAACATTCAATATGAGACACTTGACAGAACCTCCTCAATCTCCTACCGGTGCTGCATATCCACAAAATGGGTTTGCACTATACCTCCTGAGAAAAACAGCCACTCTAGCGCTGTATCCATGAACAATTAAAGTCAAGAGGGTGAGATCACCCATCTTCTTTTTCTTATGCCTGATATTGCAAATCTAGAGATTATTCACAAATACTTCATATATTGCCATGGGGTAGCATTCAAGTTTTAACAGAAAATCCACTTGCATGTGCTCTCTTTAGAAGTTATTTGAGAGTTACTGCAGTAACTCACTACAGCCCATTATACTGCAAAATGGATCTGGTGTTCTAAAAAGCTTTCCTGCTTTTATTTTTGCTATATGAGAGACATATGGTGTCTCAAGAAATAAGTAGTACCTGACTGCATTCAAAATCACCTTTTTAAGTCCATCAGCAAGGTTTATTTGCATGAAGAACTGCATTTTAAAGGTTAGGTTACATACCTGTTATCATAGAAAAGCTATCGTACTGCTTTAAAAGAGACTGCTCTAGGCCATGACAAATTACTTTCCCAAATGTTCTTACTATTAAAGGCTAAATTCACTGAACCAATAACTTTCTGTTAATTTGTAACATTTTCTCAAGTGCTGCCTTTGGAATAGAAAATGAAAATAAATTATCCTCCTGTGCTTAACAATGCCTTCCTTGCATATAAATGTGCTCCAAAGGCTTGAAGACTGCTTAACAAGGTCTCTGGGTGTAGTTGAGATCTGCAAACTCTAAGAATTAAGGACCCTAAAAATCCACAAGGACACACAAGCCACCAACACTTACTGCCGTTGTTTCCAAACATGTAGATTTCAATGGCCAGTCTAGCTCAAAATAAGAATGCACCTCAGAATGTTCATTTACTTTTCATAACACATATGAAACACACCTGTGGATGGTGAATACCTCGATTCCAGCTCTTTCAGTGTTTTAGAAATCATCCAGGACATAAACTGTATGCTCTGTAAGTTATACACAAACTTGATGGCACCAGCACACAGCAAGGAGACCCTTAAAGTGAATTAATTTGATTAACAGAGACACTTAAGATGTATCTGCTGATCTTTTTCCCATCTTCGGTCTTATGAAATCCTTGAGCTAGCAAAGACATCAGAGAGGACTGCAAGTGACAGCAAATCTGCCAAGCTGAGGAACTGACATTTTAGGTACAGGTACTAAAGAGGCATTTGAATGGAGAAAGGGCAAGAAGTCAGGGCTAAATCAATAAATATAGGTAGTAAAAAGCTTTTATCCTGAAGTATACTCACCCCTAATGAGAGCCTCAACTTAACATTAGCCACTCTGACTCCCCCGTTCAATAGTACTTAGCAGCTGGTGGCAGTTCTGAGGACAGAATGGGGAAAGATGGCACTGGCAGACAGGTGGTACTCCACGGCTCTTTGAACATCCCCTCCAGACCTGCAGATCTATAAAACTGAAAATAAGGAGCAACAGAATAAGTCTGAGTGACAGAGAGGAAGAAAAGGCAGTTCTGAATGTCTAAGGATGGGGAGAGAGGAACCTCTTGCCCAGGTAGGGAGTGAGTACAATCCTCCCACATTCCACACATTGGGCTAAAGAATCACTCTCTTATTTTCTTTCTCCTTAGTCTAATGAATAGTATTCGTTCCCCTGTGGGAGGAAAAAGGAGTTTTTCAGCAGAAAAAAAAGAAGAAAAGAGGCTGAGTCCTTGGAGACCGAGCAGCCTGGTGAGCAGTGTCCTGGTGGAACAGAAGGGCTGGGCTCAGGACCCAGCTTCAAACTGCTCAGAAAACAGAGTTAAAAAGAGTGATTACAACTCTCAGGTGACAGTCCTGCTCATCATCCGATATACACCAAGGGTTTTAAAACCCAAGCCTGCCACTACCACCACTGCCAGACCTGCCTTTTGTTCTCTTCACCCCCTAAGACACCGCAGGATTTGACCCTCGAGTTCCCCAGACAGGACAGCAGTCTTGTTCTGCTTCAGGGCATGCTGAAAGCACTAGAGCCGTGACAGGACCAAGCGTTTGTGCTTGTGTCTCACACGGAAGCCCAGACAGGATCCGTGGACCCAGTGTTCCCCGCTAAGGGGCTTGGTCCACTAGGTGTTGTCAAGCTGTTTGGTGTAGACTTTATTCGAAATACAGTGTCAGCTACCACTTCCTTCCAAAACATGGCTGGGGGAGGAGGAAATACTCTTCCCCCTAGGCACTCACAAATGGGTGTTTAAGTCCTTGTGCAGCTTGCTTCCCTGCCTTCCTCTGCGGGTTCAGAGTTCATGCATGCGGGACTGCAGCCCACATCTCCCAGCTCACTGAAGTACCCTAACCACCAGACTGGACTTGCACTGAAGCAGAATTAATTCAGGACTGAGAGAGAGGCATCACAAAAAGGAAGATGGCCCTCTAGCCCTTTCTAATCATGTTATCTAATGGCTATAATTTGGCTATAACCAGACCTCAAACTGGAGACTGGAAATCCCTCTCCCTGTGTGAGCACTATGACAGAAAACCCTTGCCCTTGCCCTTGCCAGAAGCAGAGTGTAAGAGGAGAGGTGGAGAATATGCCTTTCCTTCCATACCTCCTTGACTCCTCCTAATTAGACCCTGGCCCAACAGTTACATTGCTTGCTCATGAAGGGACTGTAAACTCCCTGAAGCCAAGGTGAACAAGGATCCTGCTTTTGAAAAAAAAAGTCTTTTAATGATCAATTTAATTATATAACTGTAATGAAATTGCTGTTTTACTAAAAAGAGTTCTTTCTGAAGATACTAGAGGCATTTCTGTATTTGTGGGGGCTTTCAAGAGCACAAGAGAAATATTGTTATTAAAAGCCCTTCTCAAGCCCCATCAGTCTGGTGCTGCATAGGGTATGAAAACAAGAACTGAAAAGCTTTCACTCTAATAGATAGTTTGGTACAGGGGCAGGGAAACACAGGCAGGATCCTGATGGTTTTGGAAGAAGGAGACAGCTATCAGCAATTCTCTGCAACAAAAATCTCTACTGGTGATGCCAGAAACCTTACATTTGTACAGATTTTCAAAAGAAAGGTTTCACGTCCTAATTAATGTACTGTCAGCTTCACACAGCTTGTGCCCATGTCTGATCCACAAAGATTTTGAATAGGTACTCTTTTCACATCAGTACTATTTGGTAGAAGAAAGCTAATTACCAATTGTTAGCATCCAAATTAGATTTTAGAAAACAATATTCATTGTAATTTAGCATGTAACAAGTGACAAAAGCACCCTTATGTTGTGAAATAGCACAATGAATTAGATTGCATCATGCCATGAGCAAACTTGTCAACATTCACTGGGAACGAAGAATTGCTGGGCTTACAACCAGCTGTTTCCAGACTTACAAGAATCCTGTGGTTCTGAACTCCTTTCAGACCGTTCGATGCATCCCTTGATCATGATTTCTCTGCAAAGTCTGCTTATTGGCAGATGGCCTCTGTCTGTAAGCTGAGCAGCACATGTAAGGATCATCACAACTCCCATCAATTTCTTGAGCATCTGGGCCCTGAGATCTCCAACATAAAAAGCAAATCCCAGTCAGCATTAACAAGAAAAATAAAATTGGAAACCAAAATTCTTACTGCCTGAAGTATTAGACACTTCACTGTGACTTGGGTCCTGCCTTCCCCAAAGTAATTATCACGATGTCCAGATCTCATGGCTGGAATCTAAATAACCTGACGACAAGCAGTACTGTCACTTTGCACCTACCAGTTCTCCACACTTACGGAAGTCTGAACAAACTGCAATTTAAATTGCTAGTATTTTAAAACCAGTTTAGTTTAAAGAAAGTGTGCAAAATACTCACAAATGGACAGCTACTCCATGTGCTACTACAGACAGAATTTTAATTCCATAAGTAAGTCTTTAAGAAGAATTCAGGCTCAATATTTTCAGTTTTGATAGCAGGGGAAGGAGACTAAAAATGTTATTATCATCTTCCTCAGACTGTATTGGCAATGTGATCAACTTAAATTTCACTCAGTGTTTTGATACATTGAGGCAACGAGAGAAATTTAATGGTTTAGTCTAAATGAAGACAACAAGTGTCTTTAAACAAATGAATATTCCAATGGAGGGTCTGAAACCAATCAATGTTGAATCAATAACCTGGAGATTAAAATTACTTTATTGGTGTATCATCCAAATGCACAGAAATGCAGAAATTCAACACAAAATAAGAATCACAGAATCACAGAATGGTAGGGGTTGGAAGGGGCCTCTGGAGATCATCTCGTCCAACCCCCCTGCTTGAGCAGGTACACCTAGAGCAGGGTGCACAGGACCGCATCCAGGCGGGTTTTGAATATTTCCAGAGAAGGAGACTCCACAGCCTCTCTGGGCAGCCTGTTCCAGTGCTCTGTCACCCTCACAGGAAAGAAGTTTTTTCTCATGTTCAGGTGGAACTTCCTGTGTTCCAATTTGTGCCCATTGCCCCTTGTCCTGTCGTTGGGCACCACTGAAAAGAGTCTGGCCCCATTCTCTAGACACCTGCCCTTTAGATATTTATAAGCATTGATAAGATCCCCCCACAGTCTTCTTTTCTCCAGGCTAAACAAACCCAGGTCTTTCAGCCTGTCCTCATAAGAGAGATGCTCCAGTCCCCTGATCATCTTTGTAGCTCTCCGCTGGACTTGCTCCAGCAGTTCCCTGTCCTTCTTGAACTGGGGAGCCCAGAACTGGACACAGTTCTCCAGATGTGGCCTCACTAGGGCACAGTAGAGGGGGAGGGTAACCTCCCTCGACCTGCTGGCCACACTCCTTTTGATGCACCCCAGGATACCATTGGCCTTCTTGGCCACGAGGGCACAGTGCTGGCTCATGACCAGCCTGCTGTCCACCAGCACTCCCAGGTCCTTCTCAGCAGAGCTACTTTCCAGCAGGTCAACCCCCAACCTGTACCGGTGCGTGGGGTTGTTCCTCCCCAGGTGCAGGACCTTACACATGCTTTTGTTGAATTTCATTCGGTTCCCCTCAGCCCAGCTCTCCAGCCTGCCCAGGTCTCACTGGATGGCAGCACAGCCTTCTGGTGTATCAGCCACTCCTCCCAGTTTGGTATCATCAGCAAACTTGCTGAGGGTACCAGTCTATCCCTTTGTCCAGGTCATTCATGGATTTGAACAGGACTGCATGATGAATAAAAAACTGAATTTCTATCATAAGGTAGCGCTCAAAAAGTGTTTGAAATCAATAGCAATATCACCCACAGCTCACCAGGCTTCAATCTGTACTGAGTCACATCTTTAACAGATACCTTGTGCCATACTAAAGAATTTTAGCTTGCCTGTAGCATGAATTTTAGGACAAGAAGGAACCCTTGAGCATTATATGCAGCCATGAACCTCCATATTAAAAATCACTTCGCTATGTGCCCTTGGAAGAAAAGTGTGATTTACAGCAGCTTTAATACACAAGCCCATTTGCTCAGAATTATTCTATAAACTGTATGTCTGGATGACAATAAATCCACAATCTCTGTTATTTGCTAAACTAGCTTCTGTTCAGTTTCAGTCTCTAAATGTAGGGTACTCTAAATTATGGTGGAAATGTAGTGAGAAACTTTGCTGGGGGAGGTTAAAATCAATGTGTATCAGAGGGAAGGGTGTTCTCAGGCTTTCAGCTGCAGCTTTGCCTCTTCCTGACCTGGTCGCTCTTCCCCACTTGCAGCAGCTCTCCCACAGATCCCATGGTCAAGACAAGCCGGGTACTTGCCAATTAATTTTAGATAACCCCTTGTATCATTTGATAGACTCTTGTTTTCATCAAAGCCCAGTTTACTACGGAGCCTCCGTGGGTTTTGATCATTTAATTAACCGGAGGATTGTTTTCCAGAGCTAACACAATGCCGTTTAAATTTGTCTGCCCCTTATGAGCGGCCTGCGGTTCCACCTCCGCGCACGGGGAGTTTTGATGCGTTTAACGGGGACCGCATCTTCTCCTGCGCCCTCCCGAAAACCCTGCCTCCCCGGTGGCGGCTGCGGAGCCGGGCTGCCTGCCCCCAGCCCGGGCGCTGAGCAGCTGCCGGGCGGGCTCGGGG
>WAAD01042441.1:73322-132560 GCA_013389945.1 Fregata magnificens
GGGGAGACCTGGTCCCTACCTCCGCCGCCGAGTGGAGCGGCTGTGGCCGGGCCTGCCCGGGGAAGGCGGTCAGAGACCCCTCGGGGGGTGGGTGGGCGAGACGAGGGGACGGAGCGGTGCCAGTGGGTGCCCCTGGACCGATGCCGGCTTAGCCCGCCCGGCCGCCGGGCTCGCCGAAACTTTGCCCTCCGCCGACCGCCGGTAGGGACCGGGGGGCTGCAGCGGGCAGTCCCCATCGGGAGGCTGCTAGGAGCCCCCCCTCCATCTTAGGCAAGGGGGTTTCGCTGAAGTTTAGCCCGTCAGAGCAGCATTTGGAGGCGGTGAGGATCCTACGCTGGGCAACTAAACTTTCGTGAAATCTGGCATTGCTTGGAGACTGGTTACTGATACTGTAACAGGCGCTGCCGCTTATCACTGCGTTTTTTCTTAATTATTTGCTGATCTCCTTAGCAACTGAAGTCATTTGCAAGGTTTAAGCTAGGGTGGAGCTTGATTCACAAAGTAACATGGCAAAAAGGATGCATTGTTGTTTCACTGATACATATTTCCCTCGTACTCTCTCAAGACGGATAAGAGCTGCAGAGTGTTGACTTCATGTAGCTGGTACTGGCATAGACAGACTGCTGATGATTAGTCCAACTCCGGCCCTGTGGTACGTTACCCAGTTACTCATCTGTGTCTCAGTTTTCTTTAAGCCAAGTGAGTTATCATGGGTGCAAAAAAATAAATAAAGCTGACTTCAGAGAAATTCAATCTTTAGTGAGGGATGAGTGGGAGAAGACAGTTTTAGCTGGCTAAGGTTACTAGGACAAATTCATCTCTATTGAGCGCTATTGAGGTCTGGCCAGGTGCTGACCTCAGGGATCAGCTTGCTGCAAAGGTGATGTAAAGCCGTTTTTTCATCACTGTTAGGTCCTGCATCAAACACAGCTTAGCCCAGTTCAGGGGTTTAGTCCAGTGTAGCAAGACATCACCCAGATGTATCTCACCAACGGTCTCTGCTCTCTGATCCATCAAGTCATTAAATCTCATGGATTACAATGGCTGGGTAATCCAGATCTGCTCAGTCAGAAATGCTGAGCACAGCTGTCAGGCAGATTTGATGCAGAGAGTGCCTTTCCCACTCAGGACTGCTAAAAGCAGAGTAGAGCCTGGATCTTGGAGTGAGGTGGCTGCTGCAGAGATACTCTCTCCAACAGCATCCCACATACGCACACACAAGGAATGGAAGTTTATGCAGACCGTCCTTGTAAGTGTAACATTTTAAAAGATTAATTATGTAAAATGCCACTAGTCTGTTTGTAATTAATGGCTCTATCATGTACTTAAGCAGGATTCATAAAGTTAGGATTAAAAGCATGAATAATTGTATAATATTGTTGTTATAAATTAATAAAACCCCATTCTAACAGTTACTTTTTCTTCCGAGTTCATGAGGAAAGCTTTGTCAAATGCCATGCCAAAAAAAAAAAAAAGGGCTGTGAGGAAACATTGTTAACACCTGATCCATCACTGTTTCATTTCATGTATTATTATATTTAACTAATACAGCCCTGATTCATCTGATATCTAGTCTGGGAAGAGGGGGAGAGCAACTGTGTGGGCATTGGAAGTCAATGGGAAGGTGCAAAGGTGCATGAGTGAGTTGTGGGCTGGTGAGACTGGGGGACAGAGGAGTCAGAGGGGACAGTCACAGGAGACGTGGCACAAGGGAAAGAGCTAGGAGGTGTAGAAATTGTGTGGACCTTTTGGAGGGTGGACTGAGATCTTTAGTATTTTCTAGTGTTTGAGCTCTCTAGAGACTCAGCAGTATTCCTGCAGTAATAGAGGGGGGTTGTGTGCAAATATTTGCATTTTCACTGTGCAGAAAGTGCCAGCCAGATGTGGGACTATTTGCATCACCAAGGTACAGGAAGATGTTATTCCTACTGTAAAGCACTTATCAATCCAGTTTGTTCAACATTGAAAAGACTAATGGTAGCATTTGCAAAAGCATTCAGGTGGCTTGTGATCTCCAGTCCAATTCACTGCTTAAATTAAGAGATGTGCCACATAAGGATTTTTTAGCAAAGTCCCAAATGAACTCGGAGAGACAGCTCAGTGTACAGGCTTCCCTGGAAGAAACAGCAATAAGCCTGAAGGTACTTACAGGGGAAGAGAAAGCTGGTGTAGAGATTATTAATGTAGCATTAGTGGGAGAGAGAGCCCAGAGAAAGTGGAAATGAGTGTTTAGGACATTAGTGGATCTTGCAGTGATAACTGATGGTAAGGATGTTTACGGTTGCTGGGCATTCCCTCTTACATAAGCGGCTCTGGGTGCTCATTACTTAAACAAAACAAAACAAAAAAACCCCAACAAACACACACATTAAAAAGATCAAAACCAAAAGCCAAATCCTCAATTTCTCTAGGAGTTGATCTGTTGTAGTCAATTGAGCTGTTCCTGCCAACAGAGGATATTCCCTGTGATATGAGGATATGTCCTGCATTTCTTTTCAAACAGTTAAGAAGCATGTGCACCATTACTGTACAGATGATTCATCTCAGGGAGTACTGTGTTTTTGGCAGTGAACTTAAAATATCACACTTTAACACCACAAAGAAATTATTTCTTTGAGAAGAATTCAAGTACAAAACTCTCAACCATGCCCTTTACTATAAATCAAAAAAGCTATTTACCCAGCTCATTCACAAATAATGGTGAAGTACTTAGCCAGAGTCTGTTGGCACATGTTAGCTGGTAGTATTTAATAGCAATATCTCTCTTGAGAAAATACATAATATTGAAGTTTGTAAAATAGTACATTTCTAAGACCTGAAGTAATGTTACTGGGATGAAACAAAAATGCCACTTTTTAATATAACGCTGATTGTAGGCTTTGTTCCTCCTTGCCACTTAACACGTACACGTTACCAACCCAGAAATGTTCATGAAGTCATTTTGAAGAAGTTCAAATGATCACATAGGTTATAAATATTTATATTGAGTGTGCTTGGCTTTGCAGACCGTCCTGTGTAATTTATGCAGAAGTTTTGGGGAACACAGGTTGAGGGGCAAGTTACAGGTCAACAGTCCTACTCTCCAAAAGGGCAAAGAACCTGTTGGGAATGTACTGCACTGTGAGTTGGGCATGGCAAGGAAGGCTTCTGCTTGTCAGGGTACTCTCAAAATAGCCTTGTGTGGCCCATGGTACATTTATGACGTCTGTAATTTGGATTTGCTTCGTCAGGCAAGGCAAGTTATCTGAAGTTATCTGAAACAGTTCTCATTTGGCAACTTCAACGAGCTTTGGAAATGCACAACCCAGTTTGCAGCCTTTGCAGAGTGTTTTTGCTCCTTAGAACTCAACGGTATTATGCTGATTTACACCAGCCACTGATCTGCCCTTGGGATTTGGTTGCAGACTAGCTCAGAATATCTGGTGAGATAATTGTAGGTATGGACAGAAACGAACGTGCAAGGCTATTTAGTGTATTAAACCTGGTAACCCTTCCAAAACTGAGCATTGACCTAGTATGTCCCAGTTGGACTATCTCCAGGATCACAGTTATATTCAACATAGGAGCTGATTTTTGAAAGTGCCATTCATCTTTTTGCAAGGGCAGTTACATTAAAAATTAGGCTGCATAGGTTGCAAAATCAGGCATTCAAATATTAGTGGGAAAGGCAACCTATGCAACAGCAGCTTGTCTCCCATTTTGTGGATGCTTTATAATTCAGTCATCATGCACATGCTTTTATGGTATGCAGTTTTCAGATACCTTGCTTCACGCAATATACTAACTAAATGAGCGGTTATTAAATACTTTTTTCATCTGTCAGTGTGTTGCCATTGTGCCTCACGTACTGCATGCCATACAAATCCACACTGAGGTACAGAATTATTTCCTGATGGTCATTTCTATAATGCTTTCATAGGTCTCACCCTCGAGAAGAACTTGCATCTATTAATTGTTGCCATAAATGACTAGCTAGCTAGCAAAACCAACTAAGTTAGGTGCTTAGGACTGGTTTAAAAAAAAAAAATGCCTCTGGGTTCCTAACTTCCCACTGACAACCCCATGCAGTTAGATACTTCAGTAGGATCTTAAAAGCCTAGAAAACTTTATGAATCTTGATACTAAGCTTTTATTCTAATAAATTCATTTATTTTTACAATATTCCTATAGTTAAGATCATGTTGCTATATCCCTTTTATAGACAGGGAAGTAAGGAGAAGCCTTTATAGTCAGAAGTGCCAGCTAGAGTCATGGCATTTTGACTCTCGTCTCAGCGCTTCCTGAGATCAGTCCTTCCCAAACTTAATACACAGAGGTTCCTTGTTTTCTGAGTGTCAAGCTGGTGACTGTAGTATGTTCTTTATTTTCTAACAGTCACCAGTGCGCATAATTTGCCTGATCTCACCGGAATTCTGTGGCAGAGGCTAGGATATGCTCCAGTTCTCAGGTACAGGCGTTTACTGAGCTCTTGGTATAATCACCCTTTATTTTCCCTGTTCTTCCTCAGATCCTGTGCACAGTGTGAGGAAAGGTTTTGGGGAAAAAAATTAAGCAATCGTGTAACTAAGGACTGTATATAAAATCTAAAATGGCACAGAAAACCTTAATGCTGACACTTCAATTTTTGAGCACTTGACTTGGCAGTCTTGCCATTCTCTTAATATAGTTTTGGGGAATGCAAACGTTTAAAGGCAATGTATATATAAATTCTTGTGAAAGGTGAATTCTCCCATCCTTCTGCCTTCATATTTCTTCTTTTAATGGGTCATTAGAAGGTTGAGCTCTTTAGATTCATAGCACATCCTCTACCACTTGCCTTAAGAGTAGATTTGTCAGCAGAAGACAGCAGCCTGCCAGACTGGCAGAAGGTTAGAGAGGAGGGGAATAAGGAACTGACGGGGAGTGCAAATTAGTGCAATGCACATATATTAATTAATTGCACAGATAATCTTAGACTCATAAGTAGCAGATGTAAATTCTCTGGCAAAGTGTGTTCTAAGGTTCACCTCCTGAAACTCTTGCCTCTCTTCTGCTTAACCCTGTTCTTGCCCTTTACACCCTCCCCATCTGCTTTTCTGGTCTCGTATGCCTTAACTGACTTCTGCGTCCTCCAACTACCTCCTCCCCAGTTGCTTCATTAGTAACAATGATGATGCTCCATTAGCATCCTCCTCCCCTGGTTTTGCGCTTCCTTCCCTATGCATCTCTTATCCTCCTTTTCCCTCTCTCCCCTTCTTTGGCTGCTTCTCTGCCCTGCTGTCCTCCACCCTTTAGGTCTTGACTTTAATGTTATTGTACTCAAGACTCATCCTTTCTTCATCCATCTTGCCTCATCAGAGAATACAACTTCTCCTTTTACTCTGCTTCTTTCCATCTGAGGTTGCTTCTTTCTCCTCCTCCCCGCTGTCCACAGGCAGTCTCCCAGCTCCTGGCCACAGCTGCTATCAGCAGCACAGATCAGACATTGTGGGGTTTGTCCTGCTCAGATTCTGTACCAACCAACGGGTGGGTGAGATTGCAGAAATGAGTATGAGGTTAATATGTGGGAGCTGAATAGCGCGTTTGAGCTGTGAAGGGGTGGGGATAATCAATGCATATGGATTCACCTGGGAATTTACTGACAAACTCTTAAAAAGTATCCAGGGAAAGCAAGAGTGAACAGAAATGTTCATTACTCTGCTGAGTATGTGTACATTTTCTTAGGAGATGGCAAAAAGCATATCCCTTGGCACAGAATCACCCCTGCCAAATGTTACATCCCTGCTTCAAACCATAGTGACACTAAAATATTCTCAGAAAAGAGTATGGTTGGGTTTGTTCTTACTATTTAAGTATGAGCAAAATATTTTTTTCCTTTACTAAGTTTTGAGAAACGGCTGACTCATTCTTACCAAAAGTTCCCAAAACTTGTGCCTGAGGCAAGTAGCAGAATACAAAATATTCCAATTGGACATCTTGAATAACTTTAAAAATAGGCTGTTGCTACCTGAACTATCAGTTACTGAATTTAAAATTAAAAAAAAAAGAAAGAAATTCATATGACATTTAAAGCTAAGTAGTCTGAGAAAATTCTTTGCCTGAAAATGTGTGACATTTTCTGATTGGGAAGAAACACATGTTGTAACTGCTCCCCACTAGACAAGAAAATAGCATTTTTGGATGAGGGTTTTCCTTTCCTGTACCAGGAGTTTTCTATCTGGGTTGGTTTGGAAACAGGTAGGGGATGCCATTGCCCAGTCATGTTCCACAGAGGAGCATTTCTGATTTATTTTTTTAATGAACTGTCAGAAATTGCATTTCTTCGTCCAAGACTGAAGAATAGTTGTATTGTTTTTGAAAAGAAAAAAGATCATATCTGTAGTGTGAATATTTACACATGGGTGCAGAATTTCATGTTTACATAAAACCAATGTTAAGCTTACATCACCTAAGAACAACTAGATTTTATAATTAACCATATGAAACATTAAGGATTAATTCCCTGTATTTTTCAAAAAGCATGCATAAGAAATCAGGCAGGGTATGAATTGTAAATTTTAACGTCCTGTACCTCTGTATCCCTCTTCTGACAGCAATTAGTACAAAGCTAGCTGCACATATAATCTGTGGCAAGGAGCACTGGGAGACAGCTAAGAAACAGTGACAATGTCTTTAAACTGGTGGACAATTCCTACTCGACTTGGAGTTTTTAAAGTGAACTGCAAAGGATTGGCATGCCTCTTGGTCTTCACAGTGAGCGTCTGTGGCAGTGTCCCGGGGATGTGTCCAACAGCCTGCATCTGTGCCAGTGACATCGTAAGCTGCACCAATAAGAACCTCTCTCGAGTGCCAGGAAATCTTTATAAATGTATGAAAAGGCTGGATCTGAGTTATAACAGAATTGGGTTTTTGGAGCCTGAATGGGTCCCAGCGCTGTTTGAGAAACTGAACACTTTAATAATCAATCATAATAGCATTAGCAGCATTACCACTGGAAGCTTTTCCACAACCCCAAATCTGAAGTACCTAGACTTATCATCCAACAGCCTGAAGACGCTGGGCAGCCCTGTGTTTCAGGAGCTAAGGGCGCTGGAGGTCCTCCTGCTGTACAACAACCAGATAACACAGATAGAGTCTTCAGCCTTCGGAGGATTGTACAAATTGCAGAAACTGTACTTAAGCTATAACTTGCTCTCGCATTTCCCGCTGGACTTGTACACTGGAAAACACAAACTGACAGACCTTGTGTTGCTGGACATTTCGTTTAATCACATCCAATCGATGCCTATTCAGCGCCTGAGTTCAGTGCCAGCGAAACATCTTAGTGGAATTTATCTTCATGGCAACCCGCTTTATTGTGACTGTGTGCTGTACTCCATGCTACTCTTCTGGTATCAAAGGCACTTCAGCTCAGTGGTGGACTTCAAAAACGAGTACACCTGTTTGTTGCGATCAGACCCAAGAGGTTACAATAAACTGCCTTTACTGCACGACAACTTTCTGAATTGCTCTGAAAGCACCGTCAACAGCTCTTTCCAAGCCTTTGGGTTTATTCACGATGCCCAGGTTGGTGACAGGCTGATTGTACACTGTGACAGCAGAATCAGTGATGCGGGCACGCACTTTGTTTGGGTTAGTCCGGACAATAGATTGCTGGAGCCAGGCAGGGAGACTGACAACTTTAAGGTGTTTCGTAACGGCAGCCTGGAGATAACAGATGCCCAGCTAGAGGACTCAGGGCTGTATTCCTGCATTGCAATAAATAAGAAAAGACTATTGAATGAAACCATAGAGGTTAGAATAAATGTTAGCAATTTCACAGTGAACAGGCCCCACGCTCATGAAGCATTTAATACAGCTTTTACCACCCTTGCTGCCTGTGTAGCCAGTATTGTTTTAGTACTGCTGTATCTCTATCTGACCCCCTGTCCATGTCAATGTAAGGCGAAACGGAGGAAGAGGAAGCTGAACCAAAGCAGTGCCCACTCATCCATACTGAATTCCACACCACCGAAAGAGCTGCCAGCCGACGAGAAGAAGGCTAGCACTGGTAAACGGGTGGTTTTCCTGGAACCTGTGCACGAACCAAAACACAGTCAGAACGGGAAGGTAAAACTGTTTCCTAATGACAGTATCATTGCTGAGAGTATCTTAAAAACTACTCGAACAAAATCTGACTCCGATTCTGTCAACTCCGTGTTCTCAGATACACCTTTCATGCCATCAACTTAGTTTGCTGCCTGCGTTTGTATCGTGCAGTTACATTTCTGAATACCTCCTTAGCTTGTAGCAACCATCAGGAAAAACAAATAAAAAGAGAGAAAATGTTTTAAAAAAGTATCTGTTGTCAGTCCTTGAACTGTGTCTCCTTTCTTTGTGAGTGCAGGGCCATGCAACAGTGGTATCTTGTTGGGGAAAAGCGTGGCATTAATGTGAATGTCTTCAATGCAAGCTTAGCCTTGGCTTTTACTCTCTGGTCCGTACACAGCAATTTCTCATGCATGTTTAGAGGCACTTTCAGTGCATGCAGCTGACTGTTCGGACGCAGAGGCTGACCCCTATAAAACACTCTCAGTCGTGTTGATAACTCAGCTCCTCTGCAGTGAGCACAGAAGAAAGCTCAGATGGCTACTGAGAAAAATGCCCAGGTTTCCTGCAACTCCTTTCATAGGCTCAAAAAATCTTTGCATTAAAATCACTAGGGGAAAAAAGTCATGAGTTTTCTTGGACTGATCAGAACAAAAAGATTCGATTTGCCACCAGGATGCCTAGCAGCACTGGATAAATGTTTATGGCCTTCAACTAATAGTGTGTTTGCCAGTAACTGCTTGAAAACTTTAAATGGGGGGCATTGTATTCATTTTATTCAAAACTTACTCATGGGATTAGTCATGAAAAGTAAAGTGGTTGTATCTGTTTATAAATATTGACACATAATGAAAACAGGTAAAAGTTAACACATTACCTTTGCAATTGCCTTAGTCGAGGAATGAAAGTTGTCAGTCATGAGGACTCAAGCTAATCAGCAGTAACTCATTAAGCTGCAATAACTGGATTGATTGTAATCAGCTGTCTTAACCTCCGCTGCTCGCTGTACGCTTGGCATCACATGTGGTGAACAAGCCTGCCGCCATCACCAGGGCTCCTGCTTCATCTTAGGGGTGGGTGGCTTCTCTTCAGAGGTAACTTCACAAAACAGGGGAAATATTTCAATTAATCCTTTCAGTGGCACATGGTTCCAGCAGTCTTATAAAATTTGCTTCCTAAAGATTTTTCTTAAAAGGGGAAATACAGTATTTGGACAAATTCATGAAAAATATAGACTTTATGCACTGTGAATTCAGAAAGCACAGCTTTTCTCTAGCCTTGGCCTTTGTCTTGTATATGCTGCTTCCTTCCTTGCCCAAATATATCATTGTCAAAGTTTACGAACCTGCTGAGACTGCCCTGGACTGGTCATGCAACATAGGTTGCATGAAGTGTTGTGTTATTGTAATGAGCATACTGTTATATTTGCTATTTCTTTTTCTATTTGCCTTTTTTTTTAAGCTTACTTACATTGGGATGGGGCTGGACTTTGCCAATCTTCCTCACATTGATTAGTACCAACTTCAAAGAGTTTTGCAAGGAATTACAGCTTACCGAAGAAGAGTAATTGGAGCATGTCTGTCTCATTCTATCCTTGGGGAATATACTGAAAGGGTAAAGGATAAACAAAATCAGAATCAAAGGGCTACATGGTATGGCAACTGTAATTTATTTTTAAGGCTTACTGTAGCAGCCACTTGGCATTTTTTGTGATTTCTTTTGAGAGGCATGTCGTCATGCTAAAGCTTATATCTGGCTGAGCCAAAGCTATCAACAATTGATTTGCTATGGAGAAATCCTCATGTAGCTAATTGTTTGAAAGCAAGCTATCTGGAAAACAGATTAGATCAGGAAACAGTGTTGCTGTGATGTGCACAAATTACGTAGAATTAGAAATCTGCTGGAGATTTTCATTCAGGTATTCAGGGAAACAGAAGATGGAAATCCTTTTCCTAGGCAGAGGATAATAAATATTTATGAGAGAAAGATCACCACGGGTTTGGGTCTTTTATTTGTACATTTATCTGTGTAAATTTAAAAACAGCTTCTGCTATCAAGCAGGTCAGTGTCCTTTCATAAAGCTCTTTCTTTCTTTTATCTGTATGCATGCATTAAAACAAAAGCCATACATTTATATACAAGGTATGATTGAAAACCAGTGATTGCCTTTGCTGAAATCAGTGATATAGTTGGGTCATCTGTCAATGAGGCAAAGGCCTGGCTTTTAAGACACTGTCTCCTTCTCAAAGATTTTTTTGTTGAAAAGATTCAGCTAAGCTGCGTGATCTGGGGCTGTGCCACATGTGTGGTGGGTGGGTGTCCTCCATGTTGTGCAAGGAGGGGATCAGTGACCTGGAGCCAAAGGGATGAAATGGTGATGGGGCAGAATGGGAAACGGAGAGGCAAATACTCCCATGGAAGGTTGTACAGATTGATTACAGCTCTGGGCAGATATTATGCTCAGTTGTCATACATGAGGCTAATTGATCCAGATTGCGGCACTGACGGTCAGTACCATATTGGGCTGGAAAAGAAAACAGGCTGTTGTTGGTGCAGCTGGGAGGCAGATGTACACATCTCCTTAGCAGCTACAGCTGAGCAGCTGCACCCCGCTGCTGTTCGCAGTGCAAGCCAGTGACACCGTGTATCGAACTGACCATGCATTTTAAAACTGCATGGTAGTCCTAAATAAAAAAGGTAGAGATCCCGCAGCCTGCCTTCCACTGGGCTGCTATCCTGCAGCAAGAATGTGAGGATTTGTGGGATCAGAGTAATCCTGCCAGATGACTGGAGGAGCTGAGCAGATATTTACTGTGATTCTTAACTGGCTGTATTTTAGTGACTGCTTCAAAGTGTTCAGAGTTGTAACTGTGATTATGAACAAGGTGGTAAAACCAAAGCTTCTCAAGGAGCCATTGGCTTGTTTGCTGCTTCTTTACATTATCACAGTCTCATGAGTTCAGTAGGTGCAGCTTTAATAAAGGTTTTAAAAGTCTTTACTGAATATTTATAGCCCCGACAACACAAATCTACAATCTCAGTCCTCTCCTTGGAAGGCTGTGGAAAGCTGATGCAGCTCAGCTGTTCCTCCCTTCCCACCGCAACACAAGCCCCCCGAGGGCTCTGAGTGGGGAGCCAATGCTGCTGTCCTGCTCCACAGCCACACGGCACCCTGGGCGATCACAACGAGCTGCCCAGATGCCACACCAGCAGCTCCAGTGCAGTCCACCCTCCCAGCGAGCCTTCGTTGGCAGGCCTGTCCTACTACCGTGTCATCCCCATTAGTCTATGTCCTGGATTTCACATTGTTGTTTCCAGTAACTACCAAAGAGCCGAATGATATTTTTAATACCGAGTGAGCGCAGTTCTGCAAGGTGTTGAGTGCTCTGGCACCAGTCCAGCCACACTATTAAAATGGCTTTGCAGTAAGGCAGAGGTACCAACCCACAGGCAAGAAGTCTCTGGTTGGCTGTGGGGTCACCCACTGCCTCTGCAAGATGCCTGGAATGAGATATTCCCATGCAGCTCAGATAACTCTGGGTGAGTTTTGCTCCCCCTTGTCCTCTTTCCAGTGCCTGAGACTGTGCCACACAAGGTCATAGACAGGGCTCTAAACTGTAGCTGAATACTGTGTCTTTTTTGTGGTCCTCCTTTAAACCTAGGTCCTCCACCACTTTAATGGTGGTGAACCGCTTTTCTCTTACTCAAGGGCCTATTGCATCAGTTCCAGCTGTCTCACAGATCAAAAATAAGGGTAATGGCCACAGACAGCTCTGGGAGGTCATGTCCTTGCCTCTGTGCATTTCCAGTACTGCACGTGCCTACAAGGCATAAGCTTTTGTGGAGTGCTTTGGAAACCGGTCGTGTGAGGCCAGCATGAAACCTCTCAGGCCAGTCCTGGGTGTAGCAACAGCAACTGCACAACCGCATTGTCCCCGTATTACCCACCTGTAGTGGCAGGTGAGAGGGAAGGCTGCTAGTCATCTCTCCTGACCTCGATAAGTTTAACTATCTGACGGCGACCACCTCACTAATGATGAACGCGTACAACGGCTGACTGCCCCTCAAATACACTGAGCAGCTGCCAACCAAGCTGGAAGCTGAGGGTGAACCAAAGTGCTTTCCTGATACCAAGCCTTAATCTGCTGTTGGTTATGACAGCCAGTGCTGTGTCCTTTTAGCCCAGGTGTTCACCCCCGGCTTGTTAGGCAAATAGTGTTCCGGGTTAGAATATATCTATCTCCTTAGTATTGCTTCTTCAAAAAGTCAGATCTCTGAGGACTGCTAATGACAGTGTCAAAGGACTAATGGATTATATAGCTCATTATTCTGAACAAGCAAAACCCTAGGGTCAAGTTGTGATTAAACCATAAACTTTCATTTAGGATAGCACAAGATTATTTCTTCCTACTAGAGTAAATCAACCTCCTTCACAGTGCTTTTATATCTCAGCTGCAGTATATTCCTAATAACCTCTCATATCTCTGAACTGGGTGAGAACAAACCAGCCTTTGTGGTCCAAAGCATGCTATTGTGGTCACCTCTAATGTAACGCAGAAGTGACAGTCCCCTGTGGACTACAGCTGATGACCATCCCGCCCAGCACACATTTCTGCTCTCTTCATCGAGGCTGAGCCGTCACCATTTGGCCGTGGCAGGTGCAGGGACCGTTTCCAGCCTCTTCCTTCGTAGTTCTCTGTGTCAAGACTGGCTTCCTGAAGACAGTTTCTGGATGTACTGCAAAGTTGCTGGAAAGGATCGTTTTAATTGATTAATTAAAACAGCTACTTCCAAATGGCTTCTAAATGATGAGAACTGGCATTGGTAAGTAATAGCCTTTGAGAAGACAGGATACAGGTTTCATTTACAGATCAAGCAATTTACATTTTACTGACTTTCTTTTTGCTCTTTCTGGTAAACAATACTTGAATCATTATATATAGAGAGAAAGAGAGTGCATATTTAAGGAATTTTTGTCTGTTTCTTTTATGTCTTTCCATTTGTCCAGCAGGGCTCAGATGTGGATAAGAGTAGAAATTTAAGGATGAAGGGGATAAAGGCAAGAAATAATTTTGGCCAAAGTTCACTTGGTATTTTAAAAAAAGGCTAATATCTGAGCTCTTGCCTTCAGTGGGTACATGATAAAAATTAAAAAATGAAACGCTTTATACACTTACCTAAATACAGAATTCATGGATGTTTTAGAGGGTCTGGGTGTTAACAGAGTTCAGACCGTAATACAGGTATGAAAGTGATCCATACAAAATCAAAGTGTGAGAGTATTAGTATTTGTTTTTGAAGAAGAGATATCCCAAACTTGCTGAAGAGGTCATGTCATCAGTAAAAGGATCATGCCTCTCTGCCTTACTTAATAGAAAGCTCTAATTTTAATATTACATATCAGAACAGATGCAATGGAGAAAATATTTTTCTTGTGAATTACTGGTTTATGCTCGCATTATGTTAGGTGGATTTTTTTCCTTATATAAATCTATTTTCCTTTCCTTTGAAGAATAACTTCATTAACTGGAATAATATCTTCTCATTTAGTTCTCCTAATGAATTCGGCATTTGGTAGGGGAGGAGAGGAGGGTCTAGAATGATACAATCAGTTTGATGACACCTAGATATCAGGAAAAGTTAGTTGTGGATTCAAGTGTTTTCTTTGATCAAACATAGAATCATAGAATCATTTAGGTTGGAAAAGACCTTTAACATCATCAAGTCCAGCCGTATCCAGCCAAGTCCAACATGAGATTATCCAGGCATAGACCTCTAGGTTGTTTTGATTTAACTGAAATTTTCTGTCTCATTTGACTAATTTAAAATGGCATATTTTAAGCCTTTTATTTTTTTAAAGGACAAAGACTATTCATGCAACTTCTTATATCAACTTAACTAAATTGATTTAGAAACCATCACTAATGTGAAACAACTTTGTTAACATAAAGCAACTCTGGTATACAAAGAGGCTGTCCAGTCTGTATGAATATTTCTGCAGTCCAGGATCAACTGTAAGTATTTCCTTGGCAAACTAGAGCCAAATTGCATCATGCAGACCTTTCCTAGACAAGCGGGAAGATGTTTTCTTCAATCAGATTAGCTCAATCAACAAACTCAATTGAAATCCTCATTTAGCCCTTACCACTGATCACCTTTTGAATTCAGTGACTTTATTTTCACTTTTGAACTACGTATGGAGCGTCACAGGCCGCTACAGCATATATCCCTGATAGAGACATCAGGAGAAGGGAAGAACTCTGGAGAGGGAGTGAACATGTTTGCTCAAGAGCTGCCTAATACGGTACATTGCCAATTTGTCTCCTCAAGGGTTAATGGCCTTAAAACCAACGTGCTCACCAGGACCAAACAAACCTTAGACACCCTCTCCAGAAGGGGGTGGAGGCTCTGATATCTGCTCCTTCTGCAGAGCACAGCTGCCCTTTGCATAAGACAAAACGTCCTTTCACAGAAATGAAAGGATTTCTAGCACTTTCCCTGGTAGCTGAGATGCTGTCGGCAATAATATACCACAAAATAAATTAGCTCAGATAAGCACTGCTGTTGCCTGGAGCAGCTCAATTAGCCTTTTGCACTTGGAGCAGAGGGTTTTATAGCACTAGATAGAGCCTCAGACCAGGCTACATCTGACTTTTGTCCTCTTTGCTCTTTTTACTTGGCACGAGAATCACTGAAAACCACTGGTTTTGTTATATTTTTTACCTGAGTATTTAGAACAAACAAAATCTTGAGCCTTTCCCCAGGCAGTCCGCTGTTGCCTAAATGTTGGTGGAAGGGAAACAAAGTTTTTCTCCTTGGTTTTAGTGCCAGAACCGAGATTCTTTCTGATTTAAGCCATGGAGGGAACAGTGTTGGTATGGTGTTACTACTGCTACTAACACGCTCAGATATGTCAGTCAAGGCTGGATCCTGCTGAAGGTGACATTTTGCAAAAGATCTTAGGGTATACTTGCTGCTCTGACCTTGTTTTTTAAAGCAGAAATTAATATACTTGAGCTATTGCCTGAAATAATTTCAAACCCTATTTTTCAAACTAACATTCATGAGGGCAAGTGAATGACATTTGTAATTGCAACCCAATCAGTAATTTTGTAATTTGGGGATGGGAGAACTCTCCTTTGATTTTATCTCCTTTCCTTCCCTTTTTGTCCATATACTAAAAAGATAGTTGATCTATTTTTCAATTCATGTGCCTCCCCTCCCCTGTTTATTTTCAAGCACGGATAATCACTGCATACATTTTAAGCAAAACCATCATGTTGCAGTGAATGGCCTCTATGATCCATATGTTCTGTAGAGATAAGCTGATTTGTTGAGTATGCCGTCCTGTATATCATTTCACATTTTAAAAATATATTTAGACATGCTGCTATTATTGTTGCTACATTTGTGGTATATAATTTTCTTAAAATTTCCTTCCCATTACAGAAAAAAAAAAATACAATAAAATGCCAGAAATCATTGCATTTACTAAAACCAGTCATTTTTGTCCTTTAACACTGTAATGTTTTTGTCTTTTAGCAGTCTCACCTATTAATTCACACCTAGTGCAGAGTCAGTCTGGCTTTCAACAGCACCTGCTTCATACCAGTCGTGAAAACAGGCTTCTTCCCTTCACCTAGCAAGGAAAATGCTTTTTTTTATGAATAACAATACTTTATCTCACATCCACAAGGTCTGTCATAAGATTTGGTCCTAGGCAGAGTCTATATCTGGTTTAAGAAATATTACAGGTATGTAGAAGCTATATTCTCATCATTTATTCCCCAAGAATTTTATTATAGGGTTAGCATTGTGGCTGTTGGCATCATCATTTTGTATTAAAGAAAATGAATCGTCATTGGTGCTCAATCTGCAAAATTGCCATTGCAAAGTGCTGTTTGCTGTATTCAGACTGCTTGTGATGAATTCCCAACTCAATCACGTGCCTGTCATCTTGTGTAAGTGCCTGAGAGCGATAAGAATGCACATGGCCAGTTCTCCAGCACGGCCAGACCCGGCTCTTTTTACACTCAGCAGGGAGAAATTGTTGGAAAGCACACCAGAAGCTGCATGCTGTTTACTTGGCACATTCGTGGTGATTTATAATTGCTTCATAATAAAGAAATGCAATAGAAAGAAGTTTTAAAATTCTCATCATCATGATGAATAAAAAGGTTACAAAGCTACCCTGTCATTACTGTGCCATTTTCATATTCTTCAAAAGTATAAGTAAATCTCTCCCTCTCCAGTATATACAATAGTATTAAATTAGGCCTATACAAAACACCACACTCCCTGGGAATAACTCAGAGTTATGGGTATATTTGCTCAGTAAGGCATAACTTGCAAAATTTATGTTCACCTACTACAAAGAATCATGGACTGTGCTGGTTTTCATTGTCAGTGCAGATATGGGTAAAAAACTGGCTGGACGGCCAAGCCCAGAGAGTGGTGGTGAACGGAGTTAAATCCCGTGGGCGGCCGGTCACAAGTGGTGTTCCCCAGGGCTCAGTTCTGGGGCCGGTCTTGTTTAACATCTTCATCAATGATCTGGATGAGGGGATTGAGTGCACCCTCAGCATGTTTGCAGACGACACCAAATGGGCAGGAGTGTCAATCTGCTCGAGGGAAGGAAGGCCCTGCAGAGGGATCTGGGCAGGCTGGATCGATGGGCCAAGGCCAACTGTATGGGGTTCAACAAGGCCAAGTGCCAGGTCCTCCACCTGGGTCACAACAACCCCATGCAATGCTACAGGCTTGGGGAAGAGTGGCTGGAAAGCTGCCCGGCAGAAAAGGACCTGGGGGTGCAGGTCGACAGCCGGCTGAACATGAGCCAGCAGTGTGCCCAGGTGGCCAAGGCGGCCAACAGCATCCTGGCTTGTATCAGGAATAGTGTGGTCAGCAGGAGTAGGGAAGTGATCGTGCCCCTGTACTCGGCACTGGTGAGGCCGCACCTCGAATACTGTGTTCAGTTTTGGGCCCCTCAGTACAAGAAGGACACTGAGGTGCTGGAGCGTGTCCAGAGAAGGGCAACGAAGCTGGTGAGGGGTCTAGAAAACAAGTCTTATGAGGAGCGGCTGAGGGAACTGGGGCTGTTTAGTTTGGAGAAGAGGAGGCTGAGGGGAGACCTTATCACTCTCTGCAACTACCTGAAAGGAGGTTGTAGTGAAGCGGGTGTTGGACTCTTCTCCCAAGTAACAAGCGATAGGACAAGAGGGAATGGCCTCAAGTTGCATCAGGGGAGGTTTAGATTGGATATTAGGAAAAATGTCTTTATCGAAAGAATGGTTAGGCATTGGAACAGGCTGCCCAGAGAGGTGGTGGAGTCGTCAACCCTGGAGGCATTCAAAAAAGGTATAGACATGACATTTCAGGGCCTGGTTTAGGAGTCATGGTGGTGTTAGTTGATGGTTGGACTTGATGATCTTAGAGGTCTTTTCCAAACCCTTATGAATCTATGATTCTATGTCTCCTTGCGGTATTATGCAGGGTGTATTTAATAGTGATGACGTGTGAGGGGGGCCCTTTTTCTTATCAAAACAGCATTCAAAAGGCAGAGCAAGGTCTGACGCTCAGAGGCGGTGCTGTTTTCTTGCCACACAGAAGCGATGAGCTTCTCTTGTAGAGATCACAGGCTGCTCCCTGCATTGGCCATGCAATTTGTTAGAAATAGAAACGCTGTAGAGGGAAATTTTTGCCGGGTGAAAGATACTATCCTTTGAGTTAAAGGTGAGAAAATAACAAACAGGAGTCAAATAAAAACAAAAGCAGTACCTGAACCTTGATAGGGGCTCAGGCTTTTGAAAATATATTAAACCTTCATACTGTCTTAACAATTTCCTCCTGTGTAGGGAACTGTTGTCACAGTAATTCAGGTGCAAATTGTTCACCCCAGAAATGAGAAGACCTTCCTATGGACAGAAAAGAAGTACTTTCTGGTTATCTTTAACTGTCATCATGTCATGAGTTCAGACCACTTTGCTCACAGTAGGTAGATGATAGTAATATTAATCCATGATCTCCTTAAGAGGCAGTGTATAATTGAACTGATTTGTGAGGGTGGCACAGGACTAGTGACCTGGGTTTTTCCTTAAGTTTTTGTGCTTTTGAGTAGATCTCTTACTATCTCCAAGCCATCACTTGTAAAAATAATTAACTTTAAGGAGAGATGCTGAAATCTTGTCATTGAAGTAGGAATGTTTAGGATTTATATTTTCCCTCTATAGAAAAATCAAGTAACTAACTTAATTGTGCCCTAAAGACAGAATGTAACATTTTCTTCTTTAAAGGTGTATTCACTAAAGGGTATGACATTGCAACAGAGTATGTGTGCTGCTGTCAGCTTTGCCAATTAATATTGCATCCTTGTAGTGGGAGGAGAAGAACTGACACAGTAAGAGGGGGAAATGCGTGTACATCTCTGGAGACTAAATACAAAAGATGAGGCTGGCTCTATACGGTTCCCTAAACAGCCAGTGTGGGGACTCATGTTCTCACGGAGGCCAGAAGAAACACAGCTCTTCTGGCCGCTAACTGCACCCAGGCGGACCAACTGCAGCTGTCACCAGAATGGACGGATGCCACAGATTTCAGGTATTCCAATACACTCATACAAAGCAAAGTAGGATTAGCCTTATCTTTCTGATAAGGAATGTTTCTCTTTCCCAAAGCTTGTGAGAGGAGTTTGACCAGATCTTTAGGACCTGAAAAAGGAGCTTCATGTACGTGTAGGAAGCTGTAAGCTACAGTTTATTACTATTGATAACCACTGTTGAAATACTGTGTAATGGTATTTTGGTAATGCATACTTTAAAATCTGTCTCTGAGCATCTTTGTGGACCTTGATTTATCAGTAGCTGCAAAACATTTTGATTTCTTGTGACAGGAAGCATTACAGTAGCCCATATCATATTAGGATGTTTCCACACCATGGATGCTTTTTGAATGTGTTTCTGCGGCACAGTAAATGTGCATTGTACTTCAGGGAGAAAATACTTTCACGGGTAGGTACTTATCAATGTACAATGTCTGTGTTTTCAAATATATCATGACATTACTTGCTATGACCATAACATTTTCACAGAAGTACTCCCAGACTGTAGCCTGCTGCCATCTGCTCAGGTTGAAGAGAAATATTTTCCTCCAGAGGATGGTTTAGAGCTTCAGAAAGCCTTTCTCTCTGCACTGACCACACAGGAAAACTAGGGAGACTAATGTCATTGAACGTACATTAGCCTGTGGGAATGCTGCCATAATGGACCATTTGAGTCTAACTCTCTGAATCCTTTCAAAAGGCCATGCTCTCAGCAGTGGCAAGTGTTTTTCTGTAACATCCATGCTGAAAGACTCTCCAAAAACTGACATATGAAGCCAATCCTTGAAGTCAAGCTGCATGCTGTAGTAGCCAGAAAGGAGCCTTGCTGATCAGTGAAGATTCGATGCCAGCTGACCTTTCCATGCTGCGAGAAATGCTGATTTTGGCTGTAAGATTTCAAAGCCTCTCGCTGCTGAGAAAGAGTTGTTATCACTGACTGCTCCATGGTGTAGCACTGGCATATTACTGACATTAATCTGCTGACACAACTCGAGTTCAGGCTTTGCTTTCTGCCAACTCTACTTCCTTCTGTGAATAACAGCAGAATCTAGAAGTTTTTGTGGTTTGGGGTTTTTTTTTTTTACATCTTGTTTTTATTTCGTTTCTACATGAATTCATGAACATAAGCCAGGCTTAACTGCACTGCCCCTGTGTAACCTCTTTTTCCTTTATCTTCTCTTCTCTGTATCTCGTGGGCGTTGCTTGTGGGCATTGCTCATGGTCAGGCTGAGGTTGTGATGCGCACCCGGCAAGTGGTCCAAGGAGGATCCAAGAGGTCCGAGGAGGCCTTTTTACCCCTGAGGAGTCCCTGCAAACGTGAATAGTTTGGAAATATCCAGGTAAGGTCTGACAACATAGGACACATCACTCTCGATCTATGCCAAAGTCTAAAATTGTCTTTTGATACTCAAAGCAGGGTTTCTTGAATGTTTCAAAAATCCTCTGAGACTGTCAGTAATCTTTACATGAACAATATATGTAAATATACTGTGTCTGTGGGCAATTTTAACTTTGGCAGCTGAAGCACAAAGCCACTGCAGTTTTCTATCATTGTTTCCAATTTAAGAATATCAGTAACAAAACCCTCCAATTTAGTCACCCACAAACTAGCAATCACAGCATCAGTGAGGCTGTTAAAGCTGGAAGAGAACTGAGCTAAATTTTAGAAGAAGGGACAATGAGAGAAGCTTAGGGATCAGTAAAAAGAAGTGTGACTTGAGTCCCTGAAGTAGGTAATCTAAGGGATAGAGCACATCAGAAAAGGTAGGAATTGGTGATAGGAGCTACATCAAATGCACAATGATAAACTCACAGGAGATAACTTAAAAAACTGGGAGAAAAGTGTATTACAACTGCACCAAGACCTTTATAAGAACCTAAAATCAAAAGGAGTCATACCAAAAGTAGAAATAAGGAACATAATTTAAAAGGAATTGAGAAAATTCAGACGGTTAAGGTGTTAACCTGATTTTGGAACATAAAGGCAGCAAAAATATGCGAGGTACAATAAGTACATAAGAAGCAAAAGAAGGGCAAAGTAAAGGTTCATTGCTTAACAAGAAAAGCAGAGTACTGAAATGTTCACTGTCTTTACACAAAAAGATTAATTTCTGATCAGATACTTAACCACATTAAATTTAATGTGAAAATAGGAGCATAGCCAGAATAGGGAGAAATTAAGTTAAAAAATGTCTGGATAAGCTAAGCATAATTGAAGTCATCATGGCCTGATGACATTCAACTTCACTTGTTTAAAGGAATAGGAAGAAATCTCTGAAATAATCACTGTTATATTTGAAAACTCACAGAACATGACCAGGTCCCAGATAATGCAAGAAAAACAAATACAGTACCTACCTTTTAAAAAACAAACAGGGAATTATAGATTATTCAGTGAAATGCCAATTCCTGGAATGATTCTGGAACAAGTGGTTAGATAACCAATTTATAAGTGCCTGGAGCATACTAAGATGGTAAAAACAGCTGACAGATTTGACAAGAACAAATTGTATTGACCCTGCTCACTGCTGACAAGTTAACTGGCCTTGGCTGGATAATAGGAACAGCTTTTTGGCCACCTGGACAGTGAAACAATGGGAGACACTGTTGACTGATTCTGTTGCATCTACCTTTGCTAGAGGATTTTTAAAAACAAGTTAGGCGCACATCTTCTGGCAATGGTGTAAGCATCTTTGATCTTTTTTCAGTGCAGGGTGTCGGACAGAGGAGCTGCAAGATCTTTTCCAGCCCTATAGTGTTATGTAGACAATGTTTGTTTAGGTCCCCCTTACCCCATGACTTGCGTTGCATGTTTCCTGCCCTGGATGCAGGTTACTGAAGATTGTCTGGGATTACATGCAAACTCTTTTATTCAAATGTGACCTGAAATTGAAATGGTTCATGTGTGCTTCATTTTCCTTTGGAAATTTTAGCAGAAAACAAGCAACCTTTTTCCCCAGAAGTTTGGTTTGGTTTTGCTCCTTACGTTCATATAAATGAAATCTGCCCTATCCCAACAGTACCCCTGAAATAGATGTCATACATAGGATGATGAATGAATTAGTTGGGGGACAAACTGTGGTCACTCCATTGTAGTAGTGAATGCAATTGTGTCATGAAACCGTCTCACACTGAACACTAGCATGTTAGGAGAATCTTGGGCCATACTATTACTTGTGAAGCAGCTCCACAAACAAAGTGTCGTTTGGGTTCACTTTTCAAGCAGTTCCAAGTCACTGGACCAAGATATTGCCTTAGCTGTGAGTGCTGATCATTCGAGATGAATCTTCCTCTGTTTCATAGTTTCTATCAGTGCAGGCAGGTTTAACTTGCCCTTGGGGTACAGAGATGGGAAAACTTCTCAAATACTCTTGGGACCTCTAGTAAGGCTGAAGTTTGCTTTGCAGTGAGCGCAGCCCAGCATGAAAGAGTGCAAGGCATGGTCAGTGTGATTGCTGGCATGGTTTAGTGTTACTCAGCAGGAGGAAACTGTACAGTCTGGGCTGGACTTCCGAAAATGAGAGAGGTCTGTTTCCCCGCTCAAAACAAGGGCCTGTCACCATAGAGTGCCCCAAAAAGGAACTGAATTATTCCTTCTCCNAGACAATGTTGTCTTTGAAAGGCAGGGTTGCCTTCACTGTGTGTAATATATCTCATTTGACTGTCTACTATTTAGCAGTGAAACTAGTAGGTATTTTTTCTGGTACTAAAATACTTCATCCCCAAGTGGTAGACAATCCTTTCACATTTCCGACAGCACTTCCACTAAAAGGAGACATTAATCTGCAAGGGTGAGCAAGGCAGATCCACCTCACTACAGTTATCTCCTTACCACTTTTTCTGCCTGGCATTTTTTGGGATCTGACCTCTTTAGGAAAAATGGAAGATACTAAAATATCTTTAATAAGTGGCATATATAAGCATTCAGACCTATTGAAAGTATGTTTTGCTGGTTATCATTTAACAAAACCAAAATTATAGTCTGAACAAGCTTGTGATGTTAAACATCTTAAAACTCAATCTGTAGTATTTTATTAAAATAATGAGACCTTATTAAAAGCTAATTGCCACATTTCATTTTAAAGTGGGAGCTCTTAAAGAATATAAGATATATATTAGCATCATACAGATTTAGGGCTTGATTGTTCTCTTTCAGATGGTTGCATCAGAAGAAACTGTTAAACAAAATAAAATGACAATAAACTAGATTGAGAGCAGAATTAGGGCCCGCAGTGCAATCAGTAACCTTTTGAGATCCTGACAGCAATGCAAAAATGAGATGGAACTTTGCAAAGCTAGTAATATACTTGTTAATTTTCACCCCAAGTATGAACTCTGGCTGAGAAATTTTGGATTTCCCACATTATTTATGTTCTATTTATGTTCACGACACATTCAGTCACCAGAAGGATGAGACTGGGCTTCTAAATAAACTTTTTTATGTACTTGATGGAATAAAAAACAGGACACAGCGTTATCAGCATTCAGCTGAACAATGTCTTTTTACGTAACATGATGTTTTCCACCCTTTACATTGCAGACACTTGGCATTTGTGACGCTCTGAGATACCTTTGCAGAAAGTTGTACGGGAGAATGGTAAATGATAAAGTCAACTGTGGACAGCACAAAACGGTGCCAACTAAATTGTCTGTATTTTGGTCTAGGCTTCTCTTTTGTCCCATACTAGAATTGCAACTGCATTTTAAGCAAGGAATGAGCTTTTATCCTGAGACTATCCTGTATCTTGAGATTATCTGTGTGTCTTCAGGCAAAGTTACTGAGTTCATCTGTGCCTTGATTTCCCACAGATAAAATGTGGAGCATGTAAATGAGTTGATTCACAGTGGCACTGTGGGTATAAAAAATTACTTAGGACTGTCAGAAGTCTGGGAAGTGTGGCTGGTCTGAGAGCACCAGCTTTGAAAGTGTACACATGCCCTCAGCTTGATTCATCATGACTCAGCCAGGGCCAAAGTGGGACCCAACCTCAGTGTTTTCTGCCAGCCCCTGGGAGTGTGTACCCCCTGCTGCTTGTCTTCCTAATCCAAGTGCAAAACAGAGATTCAGAAGAGCTGCTTCCTGGTGTCAGGTAGATAGCTGGAAAATTTTGCTATGCACAATTTTTGGATTTTGTGTACATTTTGTAAAGAAAGAAAATTATTTTAAAAATACTCAGTTTTACCGATTTCTCTTGAGAATATGAGACTCTTTCAGAAAAGGGCAACGGTTTCCTCAGGTTAAATATGATGCTAGACTCGGATCCCATTTGCATCAGCAGAGTCAAATAAATTCAGTTCAGGGCACGCAGGTGTAACTGAGATCAGATTCCAGCCTTTCGTAAGTACTCCGTGATCCTATGGCTGAAAGTCACCTACGTTTATGCACATTGGATGCATCTTTCAGGCAGAGAACTCATCCTGTGAGGGATGTTCTGGTTCACTGAGCAGCATTTCACAAAATATTACAACTGCCTCTTGTATTTTGCAGGTGCAACCTCCATTCTGCTTATCTTTTATCCTACACATTATTCTGAAAGAGTTACACAAGGAGAAAAATCTCAGCAGCAGCCTGCCACAATGAAAAACTATTTGCGATCAATGTAATGTGTGCATTGATTAAGTTTCCTGTGGAGTCCTCAACTCCATGGCATCTTTCTGAACACTAGATTTTGCCTTTACATCTCTGATGTAGCCAAGATGTGTAAAAATTAATGTCAGCTGACAACTTCTTGTTAGTTACACATCTGAAGAGTCTCAAGTGCATAAGCTGTTCCCCTCCAAGTCAGTTGTGAGTTATACTTGCTAATTGACTCAAATCTGCCTGGTTTAGGTACTAGCATGTTAATAACCAAGGGCAAATGGTGGCTAGAGCTAGGGCTTTTGAGTCATATCATGCCAAAACCATTGTCATTAAAGCCACCTGCTATCATTATATTTCCTCAAGCTGGAATCCTTATGTAATAAGAAAACGTGTTTCAGAGCCAGTCCCAATTCTCTGCTCTGTCAAGTGACTGTCAGAGCTCTTGCTGTGAGCTGGAAGCTGGGATCACCGGCTTCCTGCGTGAGAAAAGGGGCAGCCCACATCTCTTCAGTGCCCAGAAAGAGACTGGGCACGTCACTCTCCCGACAGCCATCAGAGCAGACACAGAGGAGGGACCAGGAGGGGAGGGGGAAGAAACAGGTTGGGAGAAAGAGGTAGGAATGGGAAAAGGAATGAGAGCAACAAATGAAGAAATCAAGAATAAAGCTACCGTGAGACAAGGAGAGGAAATGTATAAACACAAGTCTGTGAGGTCAGAAAAGGTGCTCAGCAAGGGCATTGCTCAAGTCTGAGCTAGGCTGTCTCCGGGCCACAGGAAACTCCAGAGAAACTGTTCGAGATGCCTGAAAGCCTGCTGGAGCTTGGGTCTTGTTCTGCTGCACTGGCTTGCTCATCATGCCAGTGTCCAAAAGGAGCCATTCTTGTGTTGTCTGGATGCACTCTGCATGAATTTAAATAGTTATTATCATTTATTTTGATTTAAGATCACTTTATTGTGATAATTTCAAAATAGTTTTGAAAATATATAATACTACCTAATAGGAAATACAGATTTCATGCTGCATTGTTATACACAAGCTTTAGAAATAGAGCAACTTGAAATGAAAATAAACAAACCCAAAAATCCGTACTTCTGTATAGACAGCAGAAAACATTTTAACACTGTCATGACAGTTTTAAGGGGTTTTTTTTCCCTGTTACAATTTATTCATCTTTTGATATATTCTTTGGAAAGATCTGTTCTTTGGAGCATTTCCAGAAGAAAATTATTCTCTAGAAAATTCTCCAGCCATCTTTATTAAAGTTAACCTCCTGTAACTGCAGTCAAAACTTAATGGCTAATATAAAATACATTCTCAAAGGAGTAAGTCTGAAGCTGTGAGGGATATGGATTAGAAATGAAAAGCTTCATAATGATTTCATCTCTAACTGATTTGTCTCCATGATGAGATGAAAAGCTGAATAAAAGACCCATGTATGGGAAGAAGAGGAGGGAAGGCAAATAAATAAACCAAAATAAAAATTTTCGGACAATTATTTTGTATAAAGCAGGTATTTGAATTACCATATTGAATTATGTGAACATTTTTGTTGTTCATAGTCAGAAGGCCTTAGTGACTACAATAGAAACAGGACATAAAAAGAAAAGATCTCCAGGAGCACTAGTACGGGACAGAAATGGGATCAGGTGCCCAGAGTTTGTGTATACAATTTCATGTGTAACATGTTTTAGTTTTAAGGACTGGTGATAGCTATATATTTCCATATGAATACCTGTGACATCTGAGTATTTGAGGCCTCCTTAAAAAAAATATGGTTTTAAAATATTGAAATCTCTTCCTCTCAGCGTGGGCTGCTTATTTTTATACCCTGTTCCAGATGATAATAAAAATACTTGGCAAGACCTGGTATTTCGAGCGCAAGCAACGGTAATGGACAACTGGCTTCTGGCCTGCAGCTGAAGAACAGCAGGTTACCTCTTCCCCAGCAATACCCATGCACCTGACAATCTGGGATAAAGCATGCCAAATTAGTCTCCTTATCCTTTCTTTAAAAACATCACACATTTTTTCTAAGATTCTGAGGACATCCCTGAAATGGAGAAACTTTTCAGTGTTCCCTCTGTAATATTTTCTCTCTCTGCAAACAAACTTCCAGTAAACAATATACTCCGTTCATGAAGGTGCAGACTGACTGAGATTTCAGGATTGGCTGAGTTACAAGTGTGTAAACCTAGAGTAACAGCTGCACAGTCAGTGATGTTGCTTTAGATTCAGGCTGGTTCAGCTGAGATCAGACTCCAGCCAAATCGATGTCTACGTGCACAGAAAATGTAGGTCTCCTTACAAAGACCTGCCATTGCACATATGAGGAATGTGTGAACGTGAGGCTAATTCTGCAGGATTCCTCTGCGGCACAGAGTGTCGGGCATTCAAACAGTTAATTTATGACTATTTTCTGTGGCTGCACCGTGACTCTTAAGGCAAAAATCAATCATTTTCTTTTAAAATCCAGAGGGAAAAAACCACGTGAGAGATGAGAGGAGATTATATGGTTTGCAAAATACTGTCTCCTCTCTGAGCCACATCCCTGTGATTTCAGCTAAGGTCAAATTTTACAGATGAAGTATTACCCTTCTGAACAGTGTCTGCCATATGTGTCTTGAGATGTGGAATTTAAAAAGAAATCAGCTTAGCTTAGTCCCTCAAGAGATTTATCTTTTCAAAGAATGTAGGCCATGTGCACAGGATGGAGAACCATGCTCTGGGATATGGTTATTCGGAAAGGATTTGAGGGTCAGGGGAGAAAATTACTCATGGTGAGGTCCCAAAGCAATGTGCTAACGTGATCCTTACATTTTCAAATGAGAATCCCAAGTAGGAGCAGGAGAGTATGTTACCTTGCAGGAAGAGTGTCCGCTTCTCGTGTCCACTCTTTGAGAGAAGTGTTAAGAAACTCAGGGGAGTTCAATGAAGAATAACATAGCAGACTAGGGAAGAGGGGGAAGGAAGGGAAAGCAATCTTTAAAGGCTGATTCCAGCAGCTTAGGATGTTTAGTTTAACGAAGCAAAAGTCAGGAATGTCATGAGCACATGTCAGACAAGAATTTATTCCACCCGATCTCAGCTGATCTAGTGTCATCTAGTGTAAGCCACCTCTTCCAGGCCCCCTCTGTAAATGGAAAGAGAAAGTATCATCACCCCAGGATGCTTTTGCTCCAGCATAAAATAAATGTCCCAAACACCTTGGATAAATCATTATCTGTCTCCATGGGGGAAAGTAAATGATTCATTCAGACTAGGCACCTGATTCTGAGACAAGTGAATTAAGCAGAGATTAATCCCCACATGCACTGCACGGGAACAAAGCTATGTATGCAATAGCTCACTGGAGCAGACCAGGGTTTAACAAGATCTATCAGCTAAAAGTTGAAGCTAGACTAATTCAGGCTATAAATGAAGAGCGAGCTTTAAAAACAATATAAACATAATTAACAGTTGGATCAATTTATTAGAAAATGCAGTAGATCCTTCATGACTGATCATTTTAAAACCAAGATTTGTTGTTTTTTTCCATAAAATGCTTTAGCTCAAAAAATTAATTTCAGAGAAGTCCTACATCTCACATTAGTTTTGTAGTGGGATTCAACTGTCCTAAGTTAGGGATCTAAAAATATGCCATTTACAACTAAACTCGGCATCTCAGGCTGAGTTGCTTTTGTTACTCACAAAAAAGAGGCACCTCCAGAGGGTGGTACCTTTAATCCTAAAAACAGGGCAGAGAAATTGTTTACTGGAGGCACCTGTTTCTTTCCACTGTTTCTAAAGGGCACACAGGGCAATTCACATTGACATAGGACATTTAACTTCTTGCCATCCTTTCCAAGTGAGATGATTCTCATGTTAGATGGTGTCTCCTAGCCTGACAATGCATGAAACTCTGACCAAAGTGATAGGCAGTGCTTTCACATCCAGTCCAAGTTTGTACATATTTCTTCTCACTAATGCAGATCTTGACATAAACCACCAAATTCCGTCAGTTTCCCTGAGCATATCACTGTCTTCCAGTGTTTTTATATTTATATGTTAACTATTAAAATACAGTTCTGTTTGGTTACATGACCATGTAGGAACAACAATTTTTTATTCATTGATTTGATTCCAATGCCCATTCTAAACAACATTAAATTATTTCCACTTATTTTTATGGAAAATAGAAAAACTAAGCTATTCCCAGTTTTCTACTCTAGAAAGTCCAGCAAAGCAGGATAAGCAGAACATTTTTATTAATGTGTTCTCAGCTGAGGGAGTTCATCTGAAGAATCATTAAGCCTCGGTCATAATAGCATGAGGACAAAATAATGGTTATATATTCCCAAGACACCATTAGAAAGGCATTTGTTCCACTTCTACCCTGAATAATTTGAGAAGAAAGACAGTTAGAGACAATACTGTCCCTATCCTAGGCCTTGTCCTCTATTGTTCAGCCCTTTGTTCAGAGGGAATCTGAAATGCCATTGTTCAGTTATATCTCATGTTAATGCATTCAGACAAAATTTCCCTCTCTGTTCTCCATGCGTTTAAAGGTATGTTTCACAGACATGTTTTCAGAGGCATGAAAAAACCTCAAAATGCTGTCTTGCACAAAAAAGGCACTGACAGCAGATGTTTCTTCCAATTCTTGACTAATAACAATACGACTCTTTCTGAAGTCTCCAAATAGCCCTTCATTAAATGCAGAAGTGGTTTCAGAGTTCTCCTTCTCACAGGCTTTGGGCTCATGCAATGAATCAGTCCCAAAGGTGAATGTGACAAGCTGCAAATTCCCCCCCACCATCAGCACCACTCTGTCTTTCCTACAGAGATCCTCGGAGAGGAAGATTGTGTTTTGCAGAGAGAAGCAGCACAGTCTGTGCAGCAGAATCACAGTCATCCCTCTGCCAAAGTGCTTTATGCATCTGCAGTGCTAGGGCCAGATTTGCCTCTGCATGCCAATTTTTCAAAAGAAAAGCCTCAGCTTTCCAGATTAGTGGTAGAATATGTTTCAGCAAATCAGCCAGACAAGCAGATCAGATACACTTCCATCTGTACTGGGCCTGGACATAAACCTTAAAAAAATCCCCCTTTGCAAAAACTTTTGTGACAAATTATAACATCTATCCACCATGAGACAAGAAGCCCTAAATATGGGGAGAATCGTGTAAGAGCCACTCTGCTATGAGCTCTGTCAAAGTGCTACTCACACACAGCTCTTTACAGAGAAACTTTCACTGTAAGTACATAGTCAAATGTACCCTGAGCAAATCATCAGAGAAGTCAGTCTGAGAACAGATCAACACAAGAGCCAAGGGCACCATGTCTTCAGGGCCAGGGGGGTGCTTGTGCTCTATGGGACAACTGACAGCAACAAGGCCATGGAAAATGACCCTACTGGCCCCAGTCCCTGATGGGGGCATGTGGGGGGTTGCCAATCACAGCAGCCGAGCAATAGAGAAGCAGGGAAGCATACCCACAGTGAGATTGAGCAGATAACCATAGCCCTCTCTTTGGCTGGTGTCTACATCTAAACTGGTTATCTAGATTTCCTTTATAGCTAGTGAACAGAAGCACTCGTCTGATACAGGTCATATGTTACGTGCCCTAGGTGGCTCTGCTGACTACGAAGTGCATCCCTATGACTAACTCGGATGTAGACATCTGTACTACAGAGATCTACCCTTCAGTGAAACCTATCCCAGAGAAAATGTCTGACAGTGCAAAGACACCAGGGGACAAAACTACCTGCGTGAGAAGCATCTGGTCCCTCTTTTATCCTGTGTGCAGTATTATGGCTAAAACAGGCTGTGTGGCCTCTTCAGATGCAAGAGAAGGCTAAATTATGCTGCAACAGATACATCTCCTTGATTTGAGGCTTGTCCACAGGATCAGACTTTGGCACTGAACTTTTATGGGGTACATTCACTCATAATTGCATAATACTAGAGGGAAGTGTTCACACTAAAAACCACCGAAGTTCGTCACAAATTACAGTTTCACCAATCACAACATATTACAGAAATACACAAGGTCATTAGACTGCAGAGAAGCCTCAGTATCTCAGAGCTGCTGAAGGGCAGTTCTCATGGTGGAGGATCTTCCAAACTGTAGAGCCCTGAAAGCCTCAGTTGTTGCCTAAACTTGACATTTCTGCTACTTCTCTTTTCATTTGTTTTGCTCAAAGCAGGCAGCTGACAAAAATGTCAGTTCCTTTCAGTTGCTGCCAGAGTCTGGAGAAATACATGCTGTGTGGAAATGCTTTACTGCTCTCTATATTACAACAATAACAATTATCATTTCTTTTTTTATTATTTGTGAAAAAAAATTTAAGAGGAAAACCTGTTTTATTCCACATCCAAGAGCACGATCTGAAGAGACCAAACTTCCTAGGAACGAGAAATCCCAAGTCTGGGTTATCTCCAAGCCAAATATATCGGAAACAATCCTCCAGAAGAATAGAATCGAATGAGGAGGAATAAAGGCTAATTGCCACAAGAAGCCATTTCCATGAGTAATATGTAACTTGCTCTTAAACGAGTACTATAAAATTTGTGGTGTCTTTCTTTCAAGGAAACTAACAGCCAGAAGACTTATTTCATGCTTTTAAGTGAAATTCGTATGTTAGGCAATTATTTTCAGCTTAGTGGACCAACAGTCTTGATTTTAATTTGACTTCTATTCTTTATCCTAGCTTCAAATAATAAAAGACTCATCAGTTTTCCACTGTAAACTACTGATATTGGCTACATTAGCATAACATATACTATAGCTCTGGCTAGCCTTTGTGTAAAACATCATACATACATTCCCTGCCAGCATTGAATTTGGCAGAGAAGCAGAACAGGCAAAGGATGAGGTGGGAAGGTACTGGAAGTCTGCCACTCTGTCGATATTCCCGAGTCCCATCCACTTGCATAGGTGATCCTCTTGGGCTGCAATCTGTTTTTAGAAGCACATAGTTCCTAGAACCCAGCTTCTGGGTATTCTGTTAATTTAAAAAAGAAAACGTTCCTTGAAAACAGAAAAGCTAACAAAGTTGACCAGGAATTTCTATAGGCAGAGATAAACAGCCACAGAAAGGTGGGAAATGCAGCAGATATCTTCATTAACTGCAAGACCACCACCCTCAGTGGACCGTAGCAAAGGAATATGGAGGGCCCAGCACACCCACTGAAGACAGCCAGTGTACCTTCCTTTCTGAGATAGTGCAGAACCCTCTGATTTCAGGAGAAACCCTCCTAATTGCTGGAGGGAAGTAGTGAGCCCTTCTTTCCTCATCTGCTGCTCTGGAGGAAACAGCAGTTGCATCTCCAGCACCCTCGAAGACTGGCAGAGGAGCAGCTGGGAGCACAGCCCATGGCATGCTGAGCTGTCCAGCAGCCTCCTCACGCGCTCTCCTGGAGACACTCTTACCAATGGTTGGGGTTGCCATCTAGATGGACCACAAAACTGGTTTTAAAAATGGCCACAGGTTAGCACTTGGGAGGAAACACTGACTTGCACTCTGTGTTTATTCTGGGGATACAATTGCTTTCTTTTCTAGTTATTTCTGCATCTCACACTTCTCATGGCCTCTATAGAAATATTTTCCGGCTATGCAATACCATCAGTAGGCAGGGTTACCCCACTCATTATACTTGCTTTATCAGTTAGTTCTAGCACAGATGGAAAGTCAGCAATGTCATAGGATTTGCATACGGCTTGCTCTTCAAGCTTGGCCTCTAATAGAATAACAAAATGACTGACATACAAGAACTGAATAGAGGGAACACGAAAATATAGCCACCAAATGCATAGACACGCACTGCAATTTGATAGAGGCCAAAAGTCATGGTGTGGTGCAGTGCCAAGTTCATATGATTCACACCTAATTCAATGACATCTCCTGCCCACAGGCAAGTTAGAATCGTGCCACAAGAATTTCCTGTCGTTTCTTTCTTTTCCCCTCAGTAATCTCAGAGATCTGTTTAATACTCCAGCTACATTGGGGACCATGCTTTTAAATAGCTTTTAAATAGCCTCCCCATTCTCAAAGCAAAGATTTTCAGCCTTCCCATGCCATGAACTGAAGTCATAGAAATGTCACCCTTCTCGTAGTCTCGGCGCCTCCTGCTTGTGCAGCTACAAAGACAAGAAGGAATACTGTGGGCTCATTAATTCTCTTTCCAGCTCTCAAAGTTGGAAAGAACAGTCACTAAGCAAAAGTAACCAGCAACATACCTTCTTGATGCACAGAGCATATTGCTGATCCAGTGCTGGTGAAATGTTGTTTCCTAGGAGCTGAGCAACCCCGTTGTTACACCAGAATTTTCTAAGTGTCATTTTTTAACAGCTCTTGAGTAACTCTTATCACAAATATTCACTCAATCAAGCTATTAGATTCTGAAACCAGAAAATGAGTATTTTATCTATGTAGTACTAGATTTTATGTTGAGAGAAGGTTTTTAAACAAGCATTTCTAATTTCACTGCAGCTAGAAACGTCTGCCATTGTGTCATGTCCAGTAATATGCTTTGACTACCGTGCCTCATTTGCAGCAACCTAATATTCAGAATTGAAATAAAAAGCAGAAAAACAGCAAATATTTGAAAGTCTTCTTGGGTTCCACATCAGCATTTTCATGTTTCCTCCAGTCACTGCTAATTGACCATTCCTCAGTTCTCAAGAAAAGCCCATGCCTTTCGGCTGACATTGATCCCCCCCTTTTCGCTTTAAATGTGTTTCAGGTATAACTCTGTCAATTTAGATACCATGGCCAGATTCAAATAACCTAATTTCTACACATCTCTACCCTGTGTCTACTGTATCCTGCTGACCAGACAAGAAGGACAAAGAACAATATCTGTGCAGAGGGACAGAAGAGATGTTTGGGCTTTGTGAATGTGAACCCCGCTGTAAATATTGATGCAGGATGAGATACTGTAAACAGGTAAGTTAATGACACAGTTGTGCTGATTTCTGAGGGTGGATTCCTTCATTATTTAATATTATTGTTATCTCAATGATTCAAATGTCATTACTGCTAGCAATGGGTGTTACTAACTTGCTGTTGTCTTACCGCATGATCTGCTTTGCTACAGTACGGAGACAAGGATTTGCCACATCTAATTTAAATGTTCATCATCTATCTAGTCTAAGCTACTCAGGTAGGTTTTTCCATAACCAGTGAAGTATATCTAAAATCTGTATCTAAGTATCTTTGCAAAACTTGCTCTCTGAAGGCGTCAGTTTCTCTCCCCTTATATGAAAGAAGCTAAATTACTATCTTTGTTAGTCTGGTTCCCCTGTGTGTTCCTAATTTAGCTTTGACAGCTAGAGTTAGGCAAGACAGATTCCATACTAAAACATTAAACTGCCTTTTAGTCTTATATTCAGTGACCTGTTATAATTAGCACATGTAACATAAGTTCTTCCCAACTTTCTTCTAAAACTAATTATTTGAAGCCATGAGTTGTTTGGGTAATTTATACCTTGACACTGGTGTTTCAGAGCTGTGCCACCTTCGTGAAGCGATGCAAACAAAGAATCATGTCAGGTTCAGAAGCATATTCTGTGATTCTAAGACAGAGACAGCAAAAATATGCATTAACCGACTTTTCACAGGAAGGCGAAGTGAAAATACGGAGCAAACAGCTGTTCAGAAAAATGGCTCCAAAAGGTGGGATCACCATCAGCCTAATTAGACACATTCTTCCTCATTCAGCTCCTCTTGCCAATAACATGAATTCAGAGTACAATTATGTAAGAAAAGAGTATATTTCTTTCCAGAGTCCCTTTATTACAAGGGTTTCTTTTCTTTCGGCTAGTGCTCCCAGTTTCACCATTGAGTAGGACACGGGATATGTGTGGCTATGTAGATAGCAAGGATCCCTCCTAGATCCCTCTTGTGCTAACTCTTCAACATAAAAGGGTTGAGGAGCACACCAAACCAGTGCCTGGTCAAGGCTCAGTTCACTTCTCCAGCCGCAGTCTTCACTCCAGACAGCCAAGGGGAGACTTGAGCCATCAAGCAACATGTACTGGTGACCTGTGACCACAGTATATCTAGCGAAAATGTTGCCACACACCGAGTTCCTAAAAGCCACAATGATAATGTGGCACAAGAGGAAAGCAAGAGAGACTGATGTCATCACTGCTCCTTTTAACAGTAGAAAACGTGCTATGTCCTGTGCCCAGACGGCTTCTGTGTCAGGAGGGTCTGGATCATGTTGGGGATGGCTGGGATGGAGATGAAGATACACTCAATAACACAAGGAAAGACCCTTCTGGGAAGGGGTCCCCTGAGACACTACACCATCATTGTTATGCTCAACCAATACTTCCTCCAAGTAATTAATAAGCATTAATTAGTAATATATATAACATGATATCTCCATTATAATAATCAACTGTATTAATAATTAAACTTTATCGGCATTCCTATTTAATGCAAATACTACAGGAAAGCTTACTCAGTTGAGATTTTTGCATGCCTGGATAGTTCTACCCAGGACAACTTTACAACTATCTTGGCTCAAACTAGGCACTAATGCAATAATTTTTTAAAAATAATCATTGCATTACTTTAGAGACATAGCTGTAAAAACAGATTAAGGCAATCCCAGGTCTAGAAGACATGGGATGACTTGGCCTCTGGTCTTTGTGCAAGACCTTACCCTGCATTATAAATACAACTCCTGTTGCAAATACCAGAGTTAAATATGTTTTTTGTAAACTCTGCAGCAGTTGGACCACGGAAAGGTCAAGCATGTGTGCAGTGGGTCTTACTGAAAGGTCACAAGAGATGCAAATATGAATCACCTTTAGCATGGTCAGCACCATTTCTCCCTTTGGAAAATGTGCACTAAGTCCCTCTGGCCAAACCTCTCCCCTGCCTCCCTGAGTGCAGAGAGACTAGGACAGTGCACTTCACTGGTGGCTTTCCCCACAGGGCAGTGCTCCAAGAGGTGTCTTCTGCCAGCACAGGCTGTGAGGAGGGTAGCACAGCACAGCTGGGTCACATTGGGCCCACAAATACATTACAGGAGTAGCCAGTCTATCTTCCTTAATCCTCTTCTGGTTTTATTTAGATACTTCTGTATACTTTTTTATTCAAAATGTGCATGCTACCTACATTCACCGAGGCTCTGAAAGACAAATAAGTTCTTACACATTAGTATGGAAAGATAGGGGGTTTACACTGTATTTTACCTCATCCTCTGCAGTTAATCATGCCTCAGATTAAACCCCCTAAAATCTAACACATAGGTTTAAGAGTAGAAATAATAAACACATAGGTAACTTCAGGATTGAGACCCAGCTCATTGCTGTCCATTGATCATATTTTTTCAAAAATGCAGGAATGCCCCCAAGCACTGCACATCAGTGTATAAATAATAAAATCATAAAAACAACAAAAATTAAAAAATATTTTTCCAAATATTATTTCAATTGGTGTATTCCAGGAAATTTCACTGTGCTGTTAGAGTTCAGTACCTTACCTTTTAAATCTGCTTATTATTTTTAACAACTGAGTGCTTTAGGATGGGAGCTGTAGGATTCCCTGGCCAACAGGTTACTGAAGTCAGACCTTTCACTCCGTTTAAGCAAAAGTACCTGGAATTAATGACAAATTATTTGGGGGCCATCAAGCCAAACAGTTTATATGGTGTAAACACCTGCTGAACCAGAGCTGAGCCTACATGCCTGTATGGTCGGGTGACGCAGGCAACACGTGCTGCAGTCCCAGCTGGTCCCTGGGCATGGCAGGAGACACTGTCTCAGCGCAGCCATGGCTCGGGGCTGCTCTCCCCAGGACATTCTCCCGGAAAAACCATGCTGACCCTACAGTCAGACACCACCTTCTGCCTCCTGTTCTGCTTGGTGAAAAGACCACTCACTGCACCAAATTTATTGTCCCTCCTGCCTGGCAATCGCCACCTCCCCAGTTCTGCCAGAGCAGTTCATGTGAAACACTTCTTTATTCCAGGCATATCTTAATCCATTTATTTGCTCCAGGAGAGGTCTGTCAGGCCAAGTCAAACCACCCTTTAGAAATGCTGAAGCTCTGCAAAGCAGAGCAGGGAACACCCATGCAAACTGCACCACTGGTGGGAATGAGCAGGTCAGGCATCTGCATCTCCAAACAACACAGCTCCATGCTGACGGAATAGCCCATCAAAAGCCCAGAGTGGGAAAGGGTAACATCTAGGAAGGTCTTCTGCTACTGAGAGCACTCTTTGCGAAGCATCTTTCGTGTTTGTTTTACTGGAAATACTTGGTGAGAGAAAATGCCTTTGAAAAAAGCTTTCTGGTTTATTTAATCTTGCTCAGTGCTCTATAAGTACCCTTTCTACTGAGCCAATTGTTTGTGCACCTATTTGAAGATTAAGCTCTATATGAATAATTGTGAACTGACTTCCTTTTTAAGGTAGACAGAATTAAATAAAATATCTAGGTATACATTCCACAAGAGTATATATAAAATAAACTAGAACGGCTGCATTGAATCACAGAAAGTTATAGAAATAGACAAAAAATCAGCCCCGCCCTGTTAATTAAAGAACATCACCAATAAATCAAGAAAGCAAAAAACCCATATGCATATAAAATTTGTTTAAATCTCAATAAGCAACAGTGTACAGTAGACAAATTTAGCATATTTCCAAAGAGAATATTTTCCAAACTAGTTGTTGATCTATTCCGTAAGGCAGGGCACTTGAGAGATTGGAAGGAAAAGGCTTTTTTTTTCTCTGAGGATGTTGTGGAACATTTCTAGCCTCCTCCAAGCCTGGAGGTTGGGCAGAAGGCAGCTGAACTGGAGGTGATCCTTTGCCCTTCCCTCCCAGCAATCTCCCAGTGCCTCCATTGTGCTGTTCCTGCCCCTGCACCTCCAGCTGCCTGCACACGAGCAGTGGCAAGCACCAGGGGTGGACCTCAGCCATGGCTCTGCACCTCAGTTTTATCCCATTGCCCACCGACGGCAGAAGAGCCATTTGTCCTTATGGTCCACACTCAGCCAACAAACATACAGTTACCACACGTGGCTCACGAGTCAGCTGGACATGGATTTTAATTTCATTACACTGGATGGAAACCCAAGCTATTTCTATGAGCTCTTTTCAGCAGCAGAGACAGCCACCCCCCATGCAATCACAGCTAGACAAATTTTTTATTGAGTAAGGCCCTCGAAGATAAACAACTTTGCTATTAGTGCAGTGCAATGAAAATAAAATCGATGGCAGATGGTTGCCAATGTGTCTTGTTCAGACACTTCAGATAAACATAGGGAATGGCAGAGAGACACAACAAGTGTAAAACAAAAATTGGTGGAAATGAACAATATTGTGGATTCGCCACTCTCTTAGAGACTCCTTTAACCATGGGAAAGCTGAGGTAGTTGGAGATTTATCCCTTTCTGCTTCCTCCACTCTAAAAATTTTGTTTAAATGTATACAACAACATTTACATGCAAAATAAAAACCTTGAATAAAGTAAAAATTTGAACATAGAAGTCTAGAAACATGAAATAGAAGTATAACATAATAAGCCTCCTGCACAGAAAAGGAAATAATAGAGGAAAGTCTATTGTTATTGTAAGAGTTTATTATTGTCATCTAAAACACTAGGGATGTGTTTTTGAGTCATGTTGTCCAATTGTTTGGACATATATTTTAAGCAACAGGCCTGAAATTAGAGCAGAATGGAAAAATAGCTATTTTTGCAAGCATCTCGCACAAAGACTAGCTCCATTGAAGGGCAGCACCTTTTATTGATTTATTTTATATTTCACTGAAAGCAAAATCCACTTACCTTTGTTAATAAGGACATCATAAAAGAAAAGAATATATGATTTAATATTCATGTGTGTGCCTATGCACATCTAAGTGCTGATTTTATTTCAGCGTTTTACCATCAGCTGTCCCAGTGTTCCAGCAAGTCATGGTCAGCCCAGCCAAAAGCTGCCTGTGATAGGAATTGTGAGGAGTTCCAGGCTAACAGCATGCTAACAACTTCTTTTCTCTGTTTTAAAATGCCTTTTCTTCAATTTCGCAGTAAGTTGCCTCATTCTTCTACTATAGAGTTGAGTAGAAGTGCTATTCTTGTACCACCTTACATAATTTTGTCCAATCTCTTCTTTAAACTAGATCGGTCCTACTCTTTTCAGGATCTACTACCTTCATTTTCAGCTTTAATTGCATCTGTCAAACAAGTTACTAGATATTGATCAAAGATCTCTTAGAGCAGCTTTTCTTCCTGTAACTCCAGCCTCCAGCACTGAGGAGAGGAAAAGCACATGAGGAGATCTAGGAGTACTGCTCCTTCATTTTGCTCTTCATCACCCCTCCCAGCTTTGTTCGGGGGGAAATCCCATCAAAATATCCTAGTTACTCCACTGCCCTATATTTTTGTGAGAATGCAACAACACTTATAGGGACCCTCCTTGCACCACTGCTGTCTAACATCTGTACAGTGCCATGTGCAGAGGTGGCACCCCGTGAGGATGCTACCAGCCCTAGGCTGTGGCAGGGAACATCACAACCCACTTCTAGCTTCAGACCCCTCCCAACCATGGAAAAGGATAGGGCAAGACATGGATTTATTGTCAAGAGATGAGCCAGAAATTTGTGGCAAGTGGTATGTTTGATTGTATGTCAATGATAAAAAATCAATGATAATGATAAAACAATGAAGGAATGAGAATGCAAGGCAGATAATTAGGTGTACAAAAAAGACAAGACTGGTATTGTGAAAAGTAAAAAAAAAAAAAATATTACAGAGAACTGCTCATTTCACACAAAGCACTGTACGTTCTTACCATCACTCTTTCATTAAAAATTATTCAGGTGATATAGACCCCAGACCATCTGCAAACTACGTGCTATGCCTTGCAGCTACCAGTTGTTTCGAGGACTCAAGTTGGGGAACCTCAGAGCAGGGTCAATGCCACTATTTACTGAAACAGGGTCTCTGCTGGTTGAGTTTCTACTCCATAGTTGAATAAAAGGCAGGAGTGCCTGCAAGTCCCCACTACACCAAGAGGTACTAGTGCAATTCCCCAACCCAGGATGATGCTCTAGATGGAGGAAAACTTGGGAAAAAATACATATCTTTCAGGAAGAGTTTTCATAAAATTGGGTTTTTTCCATAAAAATTGGGGTTTTTTTTCCCTCCCAGTGCTACCCCAAATCCTGCAAAACCTGGAAAAGATGACTGACTCTGTCCTTCCTCTCCCAGTGATGCTTTCCTTATCTCAGGGATTTTTCTTCTTTTATTTTTTTACCACTACTAAAACAAATGAATTGAATTAAGCCAAAACTTCAAGATAAAATGGCTAACCACCTTGTTAGGGAAAGTTAGCAATTACTAGTAAAAACTTCTCTTTTTTTTTTCCCCTCAAAGAAGAGAGGACTGCTTATGTTACAGCTGTATCAGTGAATCATTACTACTTCCCCTTTGTTCATGTTACCTTCAAAATCAGTGCGACTGTTCTTCCTACCACACACTTGATTACTAGCAGGATTTATGCTGAAATTTTCTGTGCCTTTTCCCCTTCCCAATTATTAGTCTGAGTGTAGCCGGTTTTATTTTTCATGATCATATGAAATGCTACCACCTAACATGAGCAGCTAAGAAAATAACTTATTTTATTTTTTTAATTCATTAGCAACTACAAAATGTAGTATTTTCTGGCCAGACTCAAAACTGAAACTTTTGAAAATGTTGCAGAATCAAGGGGCTGAATTATTTCTAGCTGAATAGGATATTTTCTTTTTTTTACAGAAACATCATAAATCAATGTGCTTTCAGTGCTGTCCATTTAAAATAGTGTAGTGATCTTGATGAAATCAAAGGAGAAAAAAATAATTTCAGTTTGAAAAGTTAAGCATTTTACTTTGAAAAATGTTGAAATTAACCATTGTGACAAATGGTTTTGATTATTGTTTCAAATCTGCAAAATAACAAAAGCTCAAAATATCTCAGTACCTTTTTAGTTTCATTTTTTTTCCCAGGCCATTTTTCTACATTTTTCACCCAAAACCTGCCCTATGACTCTGTTTCTATGTTCTTATTGATACAAATGCTTATTTTTCCAGACCTATTCTTTGCTGATCTCTTGTAGCTCCTGGCTGCTGAAAGAAGCAGAGAGTAGATATGGACACCAAATAAAAAGCATGGGCTCAATAACCTTATCAAAAGAACTAATTAAAATTGTTTTCTAACCTTCACCCAGCACAGTTTTTTGTAAGACAGTGATAAAAGAAAACAAAATTAAGCTGATGTTAGTCCCAAATATGTTTTTATGCTAGAGCACTGATATCATCAGTTCCTGCAAGTGAGGTGGCTGTGGTTTGAAAAGCCCATGGTCTATGACAGAAGCTTTTTGGTTTTTCTGTTCTAGGAGAAATATTTTTCCCCAACGCTTCATTCTTCAAACTACCAAAAAATTATATTATGCTTTTTTTGTGAAGTTATAAATGTATTACAATTGACAGTCTGCCAGAGAGAACTTTAAACGACATACATCTTAAATATAGCTCAAACCCTTTACCTTTCTCAAATAATTCTGACTGTTGGACTATTAGGTCTATTTGTCTTTTGCTTTCCTAGGTGATCTTGCATCTATATTGTCAGGTCTCATAACGAGGGGTCAGAGCAGACACTAAGAAGTTCTACTTAAAACTTAGACTTTCTGCCATGAAGCCTGTCCTGCTGTTGCACCCACAAGCATCTACAGGTGCAGCCTATCTGCTTGCTATCCTGAGGAAAGCAAACTTTGCAACTGCCATATGAGCCTATTTCAAGAAATGCCCAGAAACAGTGTTTTCTAAGGAGCTTGGGAATAACCCTGTAGGGTCCACATAGCAGACTTGGAAGGTGATTTCAAAGATCACAGCAAAGCATAATCAAGGACTCTGAAACAGGGTCTGTAAGAGCAAATGTCTGCATTAGAACATTATTTTTTCTAATTCTGCACCTGGTTACAACAGTGATATCCTATTAAAATCAATGGAGTTTAACAAAAGAATAAGACTACAACATTTTGAATAAAATAGTGCATACTTCAGTAATATGTGAGAGAGGTTGAAAGCATCAGTACATTTCTGAACATATAAATGTGTGCTCTACTTTTAACAGACTACACTTTGCATTTAAATTATTTTATCCACTTCAGTACTTTGGGCCTGATTCCTCTTTTGTCTGTTTTTATTCAATGAGATCACTTGAATAAAAATACAGATTCGGTGACACTGAAAAGTATTGTGAATTTCTATTCATTTTGTAGAATTTTGATGTCAGAACATACCTTAGCTTATTTCTCAAGGTGTTTTCAAAGTGAAACAACTGAGAAAAAACCCTTGCTAAGACTTTAGTAAGAGCAGGCTCTTGTTCCTTGTTACTCACCATAGAAGCAACTTTTTTGTGACTGCAAATTCTTGCCGGTTTTCTTGGTTTATTGTCTATAGCCCTATTATCTTTACAGAAGCTACAGATTTCATTAACTTGGCATATAAGACTTACCTCTTCTTATTTTTTTAAGTTGTCTGTTTGTAAATATTACTGTCCCTGGGGGAGAGTGGAATTGCTTGTGTTGAATTATTGCATCCATAACTCCTTCAGCTTTGTATTGGAAAAAATACAGCAGTAAAATTAATCTTTCAAGGCCTTCACTGCCTAACCGGCCTGGGAGGAGAGGGCATGGGGTGGGGGGGATCATCCTCACATAATTCTTCCTCTGCTCTCTTTTCTTTTTTTCTTGTATTTTTCCATTTGCTTTCTCCTACTTTCTTCAGGCAGCTGATGGTGGTTGGAGGCAAAGGTTCACCCGGTGCTCTGAGGTAGCAAAGAAAATGCCTCAAGTGCTTGGCTAATGCAGTTTCTTCTCCCATCAGGCCTGAGAAGGGCATGACTTTGGTGACTTTCAGGCTTTACAGTGCTCCATGGCCTTGGTTCACCTCATCGCATCCTCCGGATGAGTGCATTTCAGCCACGCCACAGAGGTCAATGCTGCCCCCAGGGAGGAGGTCTCCCCTGAGCTCTGGGAATGTGGCTGAGTGCCTGGAGCAGGAGGCAGCTCTCCCCATGCTCCCAGTGTAACTAATGGAGGGAGACAGGCTCCTCCACACGGGAAGATGTCAAAGCATCTCAGCTGGAAACCTGCAGTGAACTGCCGTCCCAAGGCTCAGGTACCACCTGATGAGGTGGGGAGCCCAGGGACACCAGGGACTGGACACCCACAGCCAATCTTCCCTTGTGGGGAACACTGTTTCATTTGGGTACATACATTTTGACCTAACCACTGCTTTTTGTCTTGATATAATGTTCCAAAAGCCTCTGTGTGGGTTTTCCAGTTCATTTGCTTCAGTACATGCCACACATAACACCAGGGGCTGTTTTTTAGGGTCAGAGAGCACCGGGTAGTTTGTTTGGTAGGACTTAGATTAGGCAGATAACCTACAGGCACGTTGGACTCTTTGGATGCAAAGTCCCTGGTGATTTTTTCTGTGTCTTTAGTGAGAAAATGTTGAAGGAATTGGAGGAGTTGTTCAGCCTGGAGAAGACAAGACTGAGGAGGGAATGACAGCAGTCTTGCAAAGAGTGCAAGACCCTTGAGAGGGAAAGTGAATAAATTCTGCTCAGTGACCACTGTGGCGAGAAGACACATTAATGGGATTCTAGGGGAAACTGTCGCCAAAGTTTCACTTAAATATCAAGAAACTCTTTCTAATAGTAAGGATCATTAACCACTGGAAACATTGCCAGGAACAATTTAGGTACAGTTAACTCCATCTAGGGACACAGAGACAGACTACACAACCTCTGAAGATCCTATTTTACTATTAGTTCATTTCGACTAGGCATTATGGCTTTTAATGTACAGGGGTTCAGACTGGATGTCTGTTCTGTCTGTTCTGGTCTTTGGTGCTATTTAACTGTGGAAAAAAAGAAATCTGTTTCTCATTCTGTAATTCGACATAAAATCTGTTTCAAGCCCTCATGTCTACACATAAACTACAGCAGCACCAAGGCTGCTCAGCCAGAGCCTGTCCTGGCTCTTGTCAAATCACAGAAACAGTATCAGAAGCACAGAAGGACAGAGGCTGGAGACGATTTAGTGCAACCCCCCTGCTGAACCAGGGTCACCTAGAGCAGGCTGCCCAGGACTGTGTCCAGACAGCTTTTGAATAACTCCAAGGATGGAGACTCCACAACCTCTCTGCAGCCAGAGTTTGACCACCCTCCCAGTAGAAAGGTGTTTTCCCGTGTTCAGAGGGAACATCCTGAGTTTCAGTTTGCACCCATTGCCTCTGGTCCTGTCACTGGGCACCTCTGAGATTAGCCTGGCTCCCTCTTCTTTACTCTCACCCATCACATATTTATAATCATTGATAAGATCCCCCTGGAGCCATCTTATCTTGAGGCTTAACAGTCTCAGCTCTCTCAGCCTCTCCTCCCATGTCAGATGCTCCCATCCCTTCATGTTCCTTTGCTGGACTTGGCTCCAGTATGTCCCTGTCTCTCTTGTACCTGGGAGCCCAGCACTGGACCCAGTACTCCAGGTGTGTCTCACCAGTGCTGGAGATAGTGGCAATGAGAGAAATCATCAAAAGAAATGTAAAGTGGATCTGAAGTTCAAGGAGACACTAATTTGTATGAGGCTGCCACAAGTGTCCTGCTTACTGCATGGGATCAATCAACAAGATTTAGCTGTGATGATATCATGTTTCTAAAGATACCTTCCTGCAGCTGAATATGTTATCATTCATTAGCCTGAAGGAGAGTGAGATAAACTTCACTGCTATTTCAGAAAACTTTCTCTTTTCTGAGAATGCAATTTTTTTAAAATTTTTTTTTATTAAATGAGCTTCCTATTTTTTTCTAAACTTCCCAGGGGTATTATTTAAAAAAAAAAAACCAACCAACCAAACAAACAAACAACAACTTAACAGACACTTGTTACTTGAAAGGAAATCTTGCTCCTCATTCAATACTGAATGAACCATACAAACAGCCACTAAACTGCAGTATCTTGCCCAGAGTTATTTTATATTGACTATAATACCTCATTGCAAGAACACCTTCCTCTTCCCCATCCTATTAACCCACTAGATGTCCACACAGATTTTTTAGGAGTTTGTAAACCACTTACAATTGAAATGACAAAAACAGTTCCTAAATTATAAGAGCTGGTTGCAAAAGAATACGTAACATTTCCCAAAGAACAGGAAGAGGATCCCAAAAGCATATAGAAGCTTAGAGCAAACAAGTCCTTTAGACAATCCCTTTTTTAAATTAGACAGGAATATTTAATTTTCTCACAAGGATAAAACATTTTTCATGCTGTCAACCCAACATATGAGCTATAAAAATAATAGATATTCTGTCATCCTGTCTGGTTATGCCCCAAAACACAAGGGTTTTAAGAAGAAAGGTGCTTGGAACTAAGCCACATGTTTGGTATGAACATCCCTTAAGACCCAAAATATGCTTATGAAAGAAATCCAGAAGGAATTAAAACACTATAGAGCATTTTATAATTCCATTTATGCCCTCTTGAAACAAACAAAAAAGTGCTCTGAATTACTGCTAATTCAAACCACTCCTTAACAGGAAAGCTTTATTATTTTGAGAAAAGAACATTCACCCATAAAACAAACAAAATATCTGCAGTAGGAGACTAACCAGATTAAGCTGCTCCCTGAAGAGTGATAGTGTATTTTAAATTATTTACCAGAGCCCTCTTTCTCCATCCTTCCACTCTCCTCCTGTGTCACCCGCCTTGCGTGCCCAGTGTCCCAGCTCAGGCAGCTGGGCAGAGCACACTCATCACTCCTGGAGGGATGCTGGCGGATGGGATTGAGAAGGGCCCCAAGAGGCAACCCGTGAAGGTGCTCAGGACATGGCAGTGTGTTACCCTTGACCCAAAGCCCTCTAGACAGGGTTTCCTCAGGCAGCAGCTTGGCTACACCTGCCCACACTGTTCCTCCAGAGATCCCACAGCTTCAGAAGGGTAATATGCTCCTGCAACTCCAAAGAGTCCCAAGCTGGGAAAGGGACCTCCTTTAGAATAACTGAACTCTACCCGATCATTCCTGGGAGCTGCAGTTTCTCTCAAGCCCCTGTTTGTTTTGGCAGCTGCCTGCTGTGTACACCTTTCTCTCTCAAGTGCTGCAGCTACCACATAGGCAGCACAGAGACTGTACCTGGCAATTTAGCACAAACGAATGTGAGATTTGCATGACCACACCGACAGGGCAGGTGGGATTCATCTTCCCAAAAGCTAGATATATATAATATACAACCCATGTAGTCATCTAGACTTCCTTTGTAGTTAAAGGAGAGGAATGTATACTTCTCAGGTATGAGCTACATAATGTATTTTAGTCATCTACATTAAGATGAAGTGAAAAATTTCTTAGAAGTGCCTTTTTTTCCTTTACTTACCATAGAAGGAGTCCAGGTGACTAAGTCAGATGCTAAAAAGTTATCTGAGATTCATCCCATCCATTCCATCCTGCTAGAGAGTTAACAAGTCTTCGTATACAATAAATATGGTGGCTACTTACATATACATTATTATCTTCCATATCACTGCTAATGAGGAAAAGATTTGTTTAAAAAGAACAGGAGGGGGAGTTCATTTTTTAGCATTCATTCATCCGTTATCACTAACCACAATCACTAGCCTGGCAGACATACATTTGTCTGAAACATTATTTCTTACACAAATGTGTAATTTGTTTCTGGAAAGGCAAAATTAACCCTGAGGGGAAATACACAGCTAATGCCTCATTTGTATCCAGTGACAGCCCTCCAAAAGACGGGGCTGTGTAAGCGCAGTGCATTAAGTGGAGAACAGAGGTCACTTTGAACAGCTACTCGGTACTCCAGGATGAAAGGGCCACTGGTATTATGCAGGTCATTTCAAGCTAATGCCAGTAGAGTCAGTCTACACTGAGATATGCTTCCCTATATGTCACAGGCAAAGTATTTTAGGAAGGTTCCTGGCAATTTTAGCATTTTATTATTGGAACCCATTTTGCCCTCTTTGGATCAGGGAGTCAGCTGCTCTAGCTGTCATCGATCAAATTATATAGGTTTCAGCAAAAGCCATAAAGCTCACAGTGACATTGTTGTATTTCAGTGCCCAACACTTCAGACTCTTCCAGGCTGGGAGTGAGTGAATGGTTGGACCCAATGACATACTCTCTTGTCATGGGATCCAGCTTTCAGTTTTGGTCCTGAAAGGGCTGCCAAAAATTTATCATTTTACACCTCTTTATCTAAACATCTCAGACAGAGACTACAGCACATGGGATGGCAGGCCTATTTAATAAAGGGGTTGTGGAAAAACAAATGGGGAGAGGAACAAAAAGGAAAACTTTCTGGAGTTATTTTTAAACATTGCATGTTTCTGAACACGTTCAAAGGTCTGGGTCTTACTCTGGACTGTAAGGATATAGAGCACAAGGAAGCACTCTTCTGGCAGGATGACCGAAAGCACAGAAGTTCTTTGCTCAGACACAGCCACAAATACAGAGCAGAACAGCGTGCCCGCCCACTGCATTCAACTCTACAAGGAGAAAGAAATGTTGCTCTAAAGGAGCCTTTTCTTGTTTCCTGAAGTATTCACCCTGCCCATACCTCACACTCAACAGCAAGGGGAACCAAGCTACTTCACTCTTCCACAACCAAAAGACAAGCTATGGAGGTAAGGCTTGAGGTAACACTTAACATAAGGCAAACATCTTCATAGGGAGTGGTATGAAATCACAAGCCTCTTGTGCACACACAGGGGGTCTACTACATCTATGTCTGACTCATAAAGTAGAAAGGACATGGGTGAAATCCAGATGCTGCTGAGGAGATACCACCTCCACCAAACTCCAGAAAGCCATGCTCTTCCCTAGGGGGTGGAAGTCACTTGGTGATGCTACCCCTCAAGGTATCTTCTTCCTCACATCCTTATTTTCTTGTGATTGTATTCACCCTACACATTTCATCAGTAATAGCAAACCCAGAAAGTGCAAGAATTCTGGAAAACACGTTCACTTTTGTTTATAGTCTTTTCAAAAATGCCAACTTGCCAAGCCAACCTGTTAAGGTGGACTTCAGGGCCCTCTAGTGGCTTGAGAGAGGGGAAATTATGAAAGAGGAATGACAATTAAATCTTTCAAAAACTCAGCAACATTTCCTACTGCTTTCAAACCAAAACACAAAGCATAAGCAGAGTTCCTCCACCACTTCCAGTAGAATCAAAAGTCTTCAGTAGCCCATGTCCCTACTTTGCTCTTCCACTCAACTTTTCTTCTGTGAAGTAGAACTAAACTGGACGTTGCACATTGCCATCATTTTTCTAGAGTCAAAGGCTGATTGTGGTCCCAAGATAAATCCTGAACTCCTCCTGTCAAGTGGAAAGGCATTCCCAGGCTGTCATCGATATGGCAAGTCTGTAAATTGTACAACCTGTCAAAGCTTGTGCACCAAGCACAAAATTGGCTTCCATCTTATTGTGTTTAAGTGCAGTGACTTTTTTGCAGGGTACTCATTTACAGCACAGCTTTTCTAGTTCCTGTCTTATTCTACAACTCCAATACCTGGGAAACAGGTCAGTGGGCACTTTGAACTTCTTATTGCCATGCATGAAGATGTCCCAGCATGTGAATGAAGCCATAAGGCTGCATTACAGCCATGGAAGCAGCACTCTTTATCTCCTCAGCCCTGGAGGGATGCTGCAACAGGCCAACACTGTTGTGTCCTCAAATGTCACATGGCCTAAGGGCTGTCTCAGGCTTTGCAAAAGAGGCTGCAGCTGAACCCTAAAACCATATTCAGCAGTCAAGTGAGAGGTCGTTCGAGTGTTTTCTCTTAAAAATGCCATGCTGTTTTGCGAGAAATTTGGATAACTGACTGTTCATTCAAAAATTTTGGAAGCCAGATTAAAGATTTCTTAAATCTCTTTAAACACCTCAAACTGTTGTAAAACAGTAGGAAGAAGACTTAAAAATACTCAGTGAGCCTGAGGTAATTCCCATAGAGGTAATTTCGGTATTGCTAACCCAGAATGTTTGAAAGTCTGGTTAAATGTCTTCCACTGCATAATCATAAGATTTTTGTTAAAAACTTAACAGTGTAGGAAAGGCAGTATGGGTTTCTTTTTGCCTAACTTCTGGTCTTCAGCTTTCTGTATGGCACTTTCTGTATAAAATTTTCCTTAGATCCCAGCTAGAAACCTATTTGTATGTAAAATTGGAGGTTTCAGCAGACCTCTTAGAGTCCCAGAGAAAAGTAGCTTCTAGGCAGGATTCGCAATAAAATCACAATTGCCAGCAGAGCAATTTACTGCTGCTGTCTTGCTTATAAACCTCTAGTGCGGATAATCTCAGGTCTTTTTTTAATCAAGGAAAATTTCATGTCAGATCATTGGCCAGTTTCAGAAGAGATTTGAGAGCAAATGCAGGCCGAGATATAAAACAGAGGTCATGTTTGTGCTGCAGCTTGGTGTATGGGCTGTACCCAGGCTGCTTTCAGCGAGTGTGCTAGGACCTGAGGGGCAGATACTTGAGGAGACCCCAAAAGCCCTGTTGTGGTCACTGCAAAGGGGATGGGTTAGGTACGAACACAGAAATATCTTCAGCTGACCAATGCTGTGACTGTTCAGTAATCATTATAGACTCTTGAGACCCAAAGATTTGGCAGACATGACCCCATTTAAAGTTGGTGCCCTCTCTGCTCTCTCGTGAAAGCGTGATTTCATGACTTGGCAATGCCGCAGAGAGGATGCTGACTTCAGCAAGCTGCAGATGACAGCAGACAATACATCTATACAACACAACAGCATGTCAAGCAAAGATACCTCGCCCCTGGAAGCAGTCTAGCTGCATGAGCACAGTGTTTTGTTGTTTTAAATAGCTGAGAGGAGGCCAGCACTGTGGTAGGACAGCAATACTGCCCGTGGTAACACCTACCTATGCTGAGCACGGCATCATGTTGGTCCTCACACCTGAAATGTGAATAAGCAGCTCAGGTCTCCCACTGGAATAAAACAACTGTTTCTTTAAATGTATCTCCTGTTCAAAGCCTAGTTTCCTTTTCATCATCGTTTTTTTTTTTTACTTCTCTTTGCTGATTTTACACCAATTATCACCTTTACATAGATAATAAAGCATAAGGGTTCATCCAGACTTGAAAGTTAAAGCAGATTTATGCTGAGTGTGAAATTGCACCACCATAATAGCTTTTTCAGAATAATTTCCTGTATACACAGTCCCACCGCTATTATAGAGTACAGGGAGCAATCCCCAAGTCTCTCTTGAGCATCGCCTCAAGACCACAGTTAAACCAACTCAGCCTACCTCTTGTGGGCACTTGGGGAAAGAGTCTCCAAGTGCCTCAGCCTCCTTTCTTGAATGAGACATGGCTGAGAAAAAAGGGCAGTGGCCAGACTACTGAAAATGCCTAAAATATTGGGTGGAGGGCTCAGGGCTGCAGCTCCCCAGTGCCTTCAGCACCAATGGTGGCAGCTGTTCTCCACCTCCCACCACACTCCACTCCTCTCCTGAGCAAAACCTGAACAAAACAGATGTAACCTTACTTATCTTATATTTGGCCTGCAGTCTGAATGCATTTTTCCTCCCACATGCTGTCATACTGAATTAACGGTTCATCTGTAAGTCCTTTTTCCCTTGTACTCTGATAGAACATTGTTTCTAAATGACCAAGACAGAATAAAATGTACCATGAAGAGCCCAAAAGGATCAAATTAGTGGAGAGTGGATTAAATGTGCAACATTTTCCATTTCTCTAACACTCACAGGGGAAGAAATGAATCTGTGGGATATTAGGAAATGTTTCACTAATTGACATTTCAACCTGCCTGTGACATTTTCTTTTGAAGTCATCCATTAAATCACAACGTGCCTGGTCAGTACATGTAGCAATGCATTGTTATTGTCACAGCACTTCAAGTACTTCATCCAGAGTATGCTACAAGTAAAATTACTCTAGCTGCTTACAATCTTATTCTGTACTGTTTCATATTTTTTTCTAAGACCCTAGTTTCCTTAGTTTCACAAAAAGATGCTGTGGTAATTATTCTAATAGGAGACCTGCAAATGCTATGCTTTTATTTTGTACTTCTCAAAGCTGATAGTGGCATTTAAAACTAAAACTATTCAAGTAATAAATCAAAGAAAAGAGAAAACTTAATAAGTAGGAGAAATGATTACTAGATAATTGGTATATTTTTTAATAATGTCCACTCAGTGTTTGAATTTCTGGTTCAGAGCCCATTGAAGTAAATGGAAATTGTCCCTTTGGCTTTCTGTTTCTTTTCTCTTCAAGAGTCCTTGTCCAAAATATCTAGTAGTATCCGTAGTCAGAGAGAAAATATCTGGTCAATGGTCTGGTGTTTTTAAAGATTCCTTTATTTCTAAAAGTAAAATCATTTGTACTCTGCTAAGCTCCCTACACAGCTTCTTCGGACATGGTTTCCTGGTAGTTTCTGAGCACATCTGCAATGCTCTGCTGGAAAGCTTAGCCCAAAGTGTAGTTGCAACCAAAACATAAGAATGTTAAGGGAATGAAATGGAAAATAGCTCAAAAATATATTTATGTGCCACTATGCATTCATTGGACTAGCATATCTGCCACACTGGGCGAATGTCTGTCAGCCTCACCCCAGTAAGAAGGTACTGATTATACATGAAGACTGGAGAGGGACTATAAGAGGCATCAAAGATGAAAAAGGCCTGAGGGAGGGTAAAATGAAGCAACTGTGAGAGCTTTCTTTAGAAAGATTTTAACAGAGGCATTAAAAATAAGCAATAGACAAAAAGAGAACCAGACTTTCCTGCTTGCTCTTATTTATGATACAAAGACTTGGGGAACTCTGGTGGAATGCTACAATTTACAATGGACAAAGATAAATATTTTTATTTATTTATGCATTATTTAGTGCTAGAATTCTTTGTCAAAGGACCATAGCTGCCTTAGCAGATTAGGGCAGGGGAGCAGAGAAAGGATTAGCTAACAGTTCTGGTAATGAGAACTTTCCAAGATACTTGTGAAAGGTTGTTAATAAAGGGCTAGGAGGACTTATGTCTCAGGACATAAAGCATCTTCTAATGTGTGTGGAAAGAAAAGCTACCTTAATGCAAGTTTTTTCTTTATTACCCAGTGTCATGCTCCTTCCTATAAAGGGCATGGCAAGAGCTGGCACTAGGGCCAGAATTCTGGTGGAGATGGCCATGCTGGGATCTTCTAATAGGGAACCATGACCCCTATAACATCAGGAACTGAGGTCCTCACACAAGTGCAAGGTAATCCTGAGTGTGTATCTTCACATTGCCTCTCTAAAATAAGGAGATGGGAACCTGAAGCACAAAGACTGACTTGTCCAAAACCACCAAAATATCTTCTGCAGAGTGCTGAAAGGCTGTCTTACAGCTCAGGTCCTCTGAGCCCAGCCTTCTGGTTCATATGTGTCCACTGCACTGAACAGAGGTAGTAGCTGTAGCCAAGGTGAACGTCAGTGTGCTCTACAGGAGGCCTTACACTCCTTTAGTCATCCAGACTGGGGACCTCTGTATCACTTCTCTGTCCAAGCATCCGTTTTTCCTGTCCGCACTGTCAGGGTACGTGCAGCAAGCGCGCCTGCACCCAGGAACCAGGCAGCTCCAGGCACATCCCCTGAGAAACAGGTCTGTATCACTTGCAACATAGAGACATTTGCACATGCATAATACAGCCGATACACTGGATTTACATTGTGAATTTGGAATACAGGGGACCAGTACCTTCCAGCTTCCTTAAATCAGTCCTGGAGCAGGAATCTGGCCTGGACTTCTCAACTGCTACATTAATATCTCTGTGGTTGGAGTATCTGTTTCCCACTGTTTCTTAAATAAGTGGTTGTTCTCAGCATGGAAATAGTTTCACCAAAAGGAGCATGGGGCAATGCAAACACTTAAGAACTCTGAATATGAGCTGTTTCTCCTGTGCTTACCTTTTCTTTACTCAGTGAAAATATTTGTTTTCTTTCACTCCATGTGTAGTTCCCTAATTTGGTTTACTGTTCCCTTATTTTGCACCACTTCCACAAAAAACACAACTAAGACCCTTACCTGGGATTTTTTTTCTCCCTTTGGTCATCTGTCAATCACTCTGAGACTTAGGCTTGTTCTCCAAACCCTCATAAATAAGTCATGAGCATGGTAAGGCGAAAAGAAAATAAACTGGTCTGTGTTTAAAAAGTATTTACCAATATACCTTGCACAGTGGTGTTTCAGCTCAGGTTTCTCTTTCCTCTCATTTCTCCATCCTATGGTGTTTTCCTGACAGCTATCTAGGAACTATATGGCTCACAATTCAAGAACAGAAACTTTTGAAGTTTTAAGAGAGATAGGAAATGTCTTACTGCAGACACATGAATTTTAAATCATTTCCCCAGAGTTAAGAAAAGAACTCAAAATACAGACACATGCACACACAAACATAATTTAAAGTTTTTGAACAAACAACAAGTTCTATGTTTTGTGCCGGGAACGTAGACTGGAGCAGAGAGATTACAAACCTGAACACGTGACTAAAAATATATGTACAGAGGGGAGTGTATTAGAATCCATGTTGTTTATTTTAGAACAGATGGAGACTATGCTGTATTAGAACTAATATTTTGGGAAAATACTAAGCTGTGCAACTCCCAAATTAAAGTGTAAGTACAACAAAACCAGGCAGTATTTTTTGTGTCAGTAATCAGATGCTTTTAGAGGCAATATGTTTAAAAAAAAAAAAAAGAGGAAAATAAAAGCAGCTGAACCACATAAATAGTTCTGTTGCTTTCTCACAGGTCCTTAAGCTTCGGCAAAATAAGAACCTTAATCACCAGTTCACTTCCTGTAATTAATAAGACAGTCTAATCTACTTTTTCCTTTTAAAACCACTGTCCACTGACTCAGAGCTTTCCTATCAGCATTACAGGGTGATTTTAGGGCACTGAGACTGATATGATTACATTAAGATGGAAGAAAATCACAAATAATTATCTGGCCAAAAGTTAGGAAACACTTCCTGACATTGAGCTCTTTGTTGATTATAAAATAATTCCTCATTGGAAGAAGTGGGAACAGCATCTCTTGGGACTAATTTGTCGGGAGGCTAAGAAATAAATGATGTAATAGGTTACTGCTCCCTGTAATTTCTGTGACTCGGCAGTTGCAATTTCAAACTGAGCTTCAGTGCAGAGTGCTGTAGAAGTATTTGAACTCTCTAAAGATTTTATAATGAGCTCTGAAAGAAACCAAGCTATAGCAGAATGAAGAACACAGATTTGTTTTGGCTTAAATCGATGTAAAAGCCCCTTTGAGCTAAGGCCAAAAATTTAAGCTGGGCGAGTTCTGGTGTTTGTCACTCAAGAGTAAAAGGCTGTCATGGAGTCATTGAGAATAAGTAGCTCGAGTTGCTTGTCTACCTGTCTTCTTGGGAAGAGTAACTCAGATTTCCAAACTACGTAAAGCAACTGAATATAATGAGAAATATCTGACAGAATTAATGGAGGATTTCCAAGGCTCCTCTCAGATAAAAGAACTGATGTAGTTTCTGTTTTCTTCCACCACTTCTCCCTTCAGCCAGGTGACTCTGACCATCTGTGTGATTACAACTTTTTTCTCCTGCCAATAACAGTACTTAGCTCTAAGGCACTACAAGGTTAGAATACACAGCTCAAGGATGCACCAGCCCATATGACTTCTTTCCTTTCTGTCCTCCTGCTTGTTTTCCTCTGTAAGAGAGACAGAGGTGTCAATATTATTGTAGTGATTCCAGAGTTTTGGTGTCACAACATAAGCAGTTGGTAGGGGACATACTCTGTCAAAACTTGCAGTATTTGATTTGTATTCAGTCAGCTCACAGAGTAATGCAAACAGCTCAGAAAGATCCTCTGGAACTGATGCACCACGCTCTTCTGCTGCAAGATGAGAAAGAATGTAAGAAGACAATGACAGACATAATTCAGGATAGACATACTGAATTTGACAGCTCCCTGGCCATTCTTAACTGAGATAAGATAATGACGACTACGTTATATTATAAAGACAATTATTCTCTCTTATACTGTTTTGGCTAGCATACACTAGCTTCACATTGAACATATTTCCAGTCTTGAAGTTTTGTACTGTACAGACTCCAAAGGTTATGCAATTTTCTACCTTATTCTCCATTTAAATTTTTGCCTCTGCACCCTAATAAACTGAAAATAGTGGTAGGTTTGGTTGTTGTTATAGCTAGTGGGAACTTTGTTTTCTCCCTGTGGGTAATGGCTTAGACAGGTTTAGCGAGGTGTACACTTCGCTGGGTAAAAAACTGGCTGGATGGCCAAGCCCAGAGAGTGGTGGTGAATGGAGTTAAATCCAGTTGGCGGCCAGTCACAAGTGGTGTTTCCCAGGGCTCAGTTCTGGGGCCGGTCTTGTTTAACATCTTCATCAATGATCTGGATGAGGGGATTGAGCGCCCCCTCAGTAAGTTTGCAGATGACACCAAATGGGTGGGAGTGTCAATCTTCTCGAGGGTAGGAAGGCTCTGCAGAGGGATCTGGATAGGCTGGATCAATGGGCCGAGGCCAATTGTATGAGGTTTAACAAGGCCAAGTGCCGGGTCCTGCACTTGGGTCACAACAACCCCATGCAACGCTACAGGCTTGGGGAAGAGTGGCTGGAAAGCTGCCCGGCAGAAAAGGACCTGGGGGTGCTGGTCGACAGCCAGCTGAACATGAGCCAGCAGTGTGCCCAGGTGGCCAAGAAGGCCAACAGCATCCTGGCTTGTATCAGGAATAGTGTGACCAGCGGGAGCAGGGAAGTGATAGTCCCCCTGTACTCGGCACTGGTGAGGCCGCACCTCGAGTACTGTGTTCAGTTTTGGGCCCCTCAGTACAAGAAGGACATTGAGGTGCTGGAGCGTGTCCAGAGAAGGGCAACGAAGCTGGTGAAGGGTCTGGAGAACAAGTCTTGTGAGGAGCGGCTGAGGGAACTGGGGCTGTTTAGCTTGGAGAAGAGGAGGCTGAGGGGAGACCTTATCGCTCTCTGCAACTACCTGAAAGGAGGTTGTAGTGAAGCGGGTGTTGGACTCTTCTCCCAAGTAACAAGCGATAGGACAAGAGGAAATGGCCTCAAGTTGCATCAGGGGAGGTTTAGATTGGATATTAGGAAAAATGTCTTTACTGAAAGAGTGGTTAAGCATTGGAACAGGCTGCCCAGAGAGGTGGTGGAGTCACCATCCCTGGACATGTTCAAAAAAGGTGTAGACGTGGCACTTCAGGGCCTGGTTTAGGAGATATGGTAGTGTTGGGTTGATGGTTGGACTTGATGATCTTAGAGGTCTTTTCCAACCTTAATGATTCTATGATTCTAATGCAGGACAGCCCAGCCCATGCAGGTTCACTCAGTTACCAAATCAACCAACAGGTATTTAGTACCACAAAAGTGATCCCTGGCTCTAGCTGTGGTTGTGTGTCTGTTCCCTGCAGGTAATGGGTACAGCAGTTCTGTTTTACTGTTTTGTCTTCACCAAACCAGGGTCATTACCTCAATAACTTCTGGGGACACTGAGCTTTCAGCCACCAAACTGAATGCAGATATGGGCAAGATACCTTGGAAGCATAAAGTGTTTTGTTCTTCCATCTTTTGCAGTTTCAGTGGCATGGACAGCTCTCTGAGACATCTTCATTACCCAGGGCTAGATAAAGGTTCATTTATTAATCAAATACTCTATAAAATATATGTGATCCAAAAATTACTGTTCAACATAGCAGATTTTTCAGAAGCAAATGGAGAATGTTAGTGGCAAAATGGAGGAACATAATGCAAAGGAGCAATAGTAAAGGAAGCATCGTAACAGTGACTAGTCAACATATTAAATAAAAGCTAATAGATATGTGTCAACCTTAAACATTGAAAACCCTTTCTGTTTTACAAATATTTTTTAGTTAAAAAAATGTGCTTTGGTTATTTAATATGTTGCCGTTATTGGCATTATTTAAAAAAAAAAAAGTGTGCTTGAAAATAATGAATATACTTGGTAGCTTTTTCTATATGACTGGTTTTGAAGTATCAGTATTGGTAGGTCACCTTAGTCATATACTGGAAATATCTTTAAAATTTAATAAACTTCAACCTAAGCAATAATCTAAAAATATACAAAAACAAACTATGTGACTCAAAGGAAATATTTTCTTTTTATTCTAATTTCCATACAACTATTTTCTATCAGGTGGCATACAACTCAAATAAAATTAACAAAGGCCAGACTTTCAGTGGTTACCTTTCAATTTCCATCCTCTGTGAATGTGTTACGATTTGCAAATCTCAGAAGCATTTTACAAAGAGCATAGTAGGCAGTTATTAACACTTCAATGCAAAATTAAATGTGATTATTTGAATTTCTAAGAAAACTTCTAAGTCTTCCTCTCTACTGGCTTGAAATTACACAAATCCAAGACAGCAGAGTCAAGTCAGTCCACGAAGAGGGACTATTCATGCTTTTTCTGAGTTTAATAGGGTGGGACTGGTCCCATTTTATCAATCTGTCTGCTACTGTATCTAAACTCACATTTAAACTCCTTGCCAAATGGAGCTTTCAGAGCAGAGTTGGAATGACAGATTTCCATATCCCTACTCCAAGACTGAGCAATACAAGCCCACACCTCTCCAAAGGAAACAAAAAGAAAAATGCCGTTGACCCATTCTCATTTTAATAAGGAGTTTGATGACTTCCTCGAATATCACTGCATATACTTTTCTACATATTTACTATATAAGGCAGCCAATGTATTGATTCCTATTTGTTGGGAGAGATATTTATGCAAAATACAGCAGCTGCATTTGCTACCACTTCTTACTGTCACTGGCTTTCCTAGCTGTGCTTTGCCAGGATCTTGCCTAAGGGATCTACCTTAGATTTTAACATAATGTACTGTCTTGTTAGCACTGTCTTCTGTAAATTAAGATATTTCTGATGGTGCTACATCAGTGCCACAAGCAAAGACTTTATTTTCCATCCATCACCATGTCCCTTCTCTTCCTTCCAGGAAGAAATCATGCCTGTGTTGAAACCATTTTTTTCCTATATAATATTTTGTGCATTGTACTTATCCTGGCTTTTTTCCCTGCAGGACCTTCCCAGTATCCAAGAAATTTTTGGACTGAAAAGGACCAAGGGGGAGCATACCACAGCTACTCTTCTGTTAACGCTAGGTCTGCAAGCCTCTGCTGTCAGCTCTGCAACTAAGTATACTTACTATAGTACACGTCAGCCAAAGTTGTATCTACTTTGCCTATATGACTACCAAAAGATTTAAACTGTCAGTAGCATTTCTGAAAAATTCTTATCCTTCAGGATGGTTCAGACTCCTCAAAAATTGTCCTCATTCTGCTTTTGACACTGTCACTTGCTGTTCCAGCCTTTCTCACTACCATTTAATTGCCCCTTTTAAAAGTACACTAAAACTAGCGAGGCAGTCGTTTTTGCATAAAAACCTGCAGAGTAAATGAACTGCCCCTATGAACTGAGTTTGCCACAGAACTGAAATTTTCCCCGCCACGTTACAGTACTTCTTTCCCAAAATGGCTCTTCCAACTTCTCTCTTTCCCGTTCTGCTCCTCAGCAAGTGTTTGCCATGATAGAAGTAGCTTCATACAACAGACCACAGGTATTTAACATCCCTTTCCATTCACAGGCTCAGTTCTACTATTTGTGAAGCCAGTCTCCTCTTCCAGCCGCTGCTGCAGTCAGGGTGAGAAAATTAAGTTCTGCAGCCGATGGAAATGGTTGTCTGCCCTTTTGAGTACAAAGAGATAAAACAAGTGTCTCTCCCCAGTTTTCTTTTCCCTGTGGAGTTTCACATCTGAGACATTTCTCAAAGCCAAATTTTCCCAAAGCAAGGTTCTTTTCTTCTTTCTTGTCATTTGTTCTTTCTTTATTTAAATCAGAAATGACTGGCTGATCAAAATTGCTTGAAGTCCTTAGTGGCTTGTGTTGCTGAGCAAGCTGCCAGCACAGCTATTGAAACTCTGGGGACTTTAAATGAACTGATGACAAAGGCTTCAGACAGTGACTGGCTGGCTGTGCTGGGACTCTGGGCTCCATGTAACAGTAGTTTGTCTCTTCCCAACAACCAATAAATAGTACCCAAGTGATTACTATCTGTAACAATAGTCCATGCTCCTATCATATTTAAAGGAATAAAGGGCATGGGAGTTATTATAGAAGGGAAAAATATTCTTAGCTGTGCTCTCATGCTAGAGTGAAACAAAACCCAGGCATTACATACAAGTGTCACCCACACCCTGAAATGCTTTTTCACCACTTTCTCAACTCCTCTAACTGCAGGTGACGGATTTCTGTTTATACCCCAACCCAGCCTTCCTTCCTGGACATTTTAACCTTCTTCAGACTGGTCATTTGAAGCCCTTGCCTGACATGAGGTTCCTGTCCCACAGCAGCTCAGTGGGGAGGTGTGGAATGATTGCTGGAGGTGACCTAGAAATTAAACTTATATTCACATTTCAAAGAAAGGTACAGCATTGAAGAAGCTTCCAGGGTGGAGTGCAGCTGACCTGCAAGGAATCTATTCCATGGAAGTCCCCTAGGCCTGCAACCTTAGACGTTAGCTACACCAGGGGAACTTGGTGTGCCGACTCTAAGAGCAGCTGCACGGAGGGTGGAGCGGAGTGGAGACACCGCGGCCAGGCTCTGTGACACTAGAGGAACTTGAAAGTACCATGGAACAATGATAAGTTGCATAGTTACTACCTTGGGCCAATGACCTGTCACGCTTTTGACAAAATGCTGTCCTTTTGGTGACCTTTGTTCATTATAATATCATTATAATACCGAAACACACCTCCATCCCATAAGCTCCCCGCCTCTCATTTAGGCGGTAGCTGGGCAACAAGATTCAAGCTATTCAGTTACTAGTAGTAGATGCATTTTGAAACTCGTAACTATAGAACCCTCACCAGGTA